>CM048929.1:13107102-13450685 GCA_026686955.1 Epinephelus cyanopodus
ATAAGCCGCACAAAATGACCCCTGGAAAGTGATTTCCAAATCATAATACAATCACAACAAACTTTTTTATATGAAAACAGATAGTATAAAATTTATTAGGCACTGTTCTCTTCACAATTTACGAGCACTCAGTTATCTTTTTTATGTCTTCCAGTTACCTTGACTTCATAGTAACAGCTAACCTCGCAGCATCAGTCCTCAGGTCTGCTTATCTCTCTGTGGTCTGTCAAGGACATGGATACATTTTCTTGGGGCAGACATCATTTGCAGAGGTCTGAACGCAAAATGACTGTCCGTCCTTTCCTGCACTTATCAGCATGAACCCTTTTGATTGAATAAACACCCCCACTGGGCTGCGAATAGCAGAGGACAGTTAGGTAAAACAAGAATCAACATGTTGCCTGACTTCATGTCTCACTGTTATTATCATCACTAAAACTACAGTTCCCTCAAACGTACATTTGGATTTAAAAAGTAAATCAGCAGCCACAAACGTTACTGTCGTGAAAGGATTCATGATAGAGGTCACACTGAAGGACAGACATTGTATTAGATGCCATTATAAATGAAGAAATTTACATTTTAATGAGTCATCTCATAACTGTGACTCATGAAATACGTCTTGTGGAAGAGTATGGACCATCTATCACATTTTATTTCCTGTGTGGCAGAAACAACATAGGGTCCATATTAAGCACCTGTGAGTGCTGAAATAGTAAAATATGTTTACACTTAATTATATTCAGTAATGTGTGCCATTTTTTCACTATTTGTATTTGCTGCTGACCTGTAATTTGTAGCCTTTAAACTGAGGCTGTCTGCATTGATATACTTTTATTTAACAAACATAATTGCAGGTACTCAGTTGAGAAAATGAATAATCTTTATCACAGGCACTGAATTAGCTCCAGAAGAAAACTGAACATCATTTATTCAGAAAATATTATTTAATACATGGCCGTTTTGGGCTGAGCCCCTCCCCTGAGTGTGCTAATTGTTAAAAGCACGGCCAACATAGACAGGATATCTTCAGTCGCTCAGCATTTTAATGAGCATTGAGTCGGCCACCTCAGGTTTATGAGCATAGAGGTGGTCAATATACTCCAACGAACAGAGAACAGAGACAGACTATTGCTTTTTGGATTGATTTTCCGCATACTCTAACACCTAATGGTCTAAATGGGGATTTTTTTTCCCTTGACATGTTTTTCATAAAGATGCACAGAGTAACTTTGTATTGATTGTTTACTTCCTTGCGCTGCCTTTGTGAGTTTTCTAGGGGGGTTTCTTTGGTCCCTTTGGTTGTTATGCTGGTAGTATGCTGTAGACTAATCAGTCTGATGCCTATGTATCAGCACCACCTGTACGGTCTGATGTCTAACAGCACAGCGGAGCTCGGCCCAAAACACGCATTGATTAATATTCTCTGCATGAGTCATGCTGCAGCTTTTCAGTTTGTCTTGGTTTTTGACGTTGTAACATGACATTTAATAGAAGAAGAGATCTGACTTCTTTACATTCACTGAATTATTTCCATCAGCTTTTGATACAGTACACTTGTTATTGGAGAACATGAAACAGACTTGCTTTTTGCTTATTGATTTTTTTTTTTTTAATAGACCTCCTGTTGATGTGACAAGTATTGACTGACTTTGGGTGTTGCATCCTTGTGAACAAGCCAGCTGAGAAACATACACCCATGTAGCTGAAAAGACACGGCCCAGCATTGGCACAAACTTGGCCAGCCAGAAGAAAATAGTCGGACCGTATCTGGTTGCACAACTTGGCTGAGACTCGGGATCAATGATGCCCCAGAATCGGGCCAGATAATTTGGGGCGATTCCAGCTGCCAGCACTGCCATCACCTATCTGTCAAGGAACCTCATCATGGGCCATTAATTAACTAGAAAAGTATATGTTTTATGTTACAAATTTAGCCCTACATAGGTTCATCATATTAGTCCATGTGCCCTCTTGCCCAGGGAGCTGATGAACCTGTTGGAGGTGAGAGCTTTAGGACCCAGGAGGATAACACCTCAGTGAGATGTAGACTAATCAGTATTAATCAGCTATGCATGACATCAAAACAGACCTCTCCATCTGTGGGCTGTGCAGGTCACTAACACTGTATTCACAGGCACACACTCTTACACAAGCACACACACGCACACGCACACTTCTGTAGATAAAGGAGAAAGCAGGCTGTTCCGTTCGGTCCCAAATGAAGAAAAATGCTGGTATAAACAGAGACAAAAACACATTTACAACACAAGACAAGCATGAATATATATCAGTTACACACACACACACCCTGCACATAGAAAAATGTCAGCCGCTTTTGAAGATAGAAGATGTCAATATTTTCCCGGGCCTCTCTCCAGGAGTCTTCATATGAGCGTGACATGAGAGGGCCCATGGGAAAGGTCAGCTCAGCTCAGAGCCCCAGTGGAGCCACATCATATACAACACTGCGGATCACAAGCTAGAATGTAGCCCACCAGTGAGACCTCGCAGGGGGGGCATCAAGGAGGTCTGATCCTGGAGAGGTGGAGGAGATAAAGGATGAGGAAAGATGACAGGGGGATGGGAAATAAAGGGAGAGGAGCTTGAGAGAGAAGGGGATGAGACTGGTGTGCAAGGGAGGACAGACGTGACAGATGTGAGCAGGAAGTGGCAGCCTCGCACTGGTGGGCACATTGTGAGTCACCTGTAAGTCAGCAGCTTCATTATTGTGGCCTAGTTTACTACGCAGCAACATTCACACACCCCCTCTTTGGGTAAATTGTGTTTGACATTATGTGAAGCAAAATCATAACCTGTGTTCACTGTGTCCGTTTCACGGCGGATTATCAGGATCTAACTCTTAAAGGTGCAGACCAACATATTATGCCGTCTGATCTGAAGCTCAGACACATGTGCTTGTAGCTAATGAAGCTACATCAACATGTGCACACTAATTATAGTTGTCACCTTTAATGTGGAAAAATAAGGGACAACTTGCCAGTGGCCCTGAGCCCTAGGGGACACAGATGAAGAGGGGGTCTGGGATCCTCCCCCAAGCGTGGATGCATAACTGAACAGGCCCAGCGGGCTCAGGCCCAGGGCCCAAAGTGTCTGGCCTTCTCTTGCAAAATGTCACATGTCAAATTAACACATGCCGACCAGGAGGAGACAAGATGACCACGCAGAGACACAAACCCACAGAAGGATGAGGAAGATGGTGACATATGCCATGTGATGTTATGTTAGCACTTATTTTTAGGTGACAAATGTACTTTTTTTAGGCCAAATCATGATGTTTTTCTTGAAGTTTATTTAAAAAAAAAGGCGATTCATGCAGCGTGTGTAAATTGACATTCCTGAATGTCCAAAACAGATGCAGGAGCTGTTTAGATGTGTAATTAGTGGTAGATTTAACTTTGTTTAAGTACATCCCCAAACATATACCCCAAGGCTCGGCTCTCCCTCTCTTTCTCTACTTACAGAAGTAGAGAAAGATATCTGTCGGCTGTGATTGGTTTGTGACGTGACTCCTGTCTGACTGCTGAGCGTGGCCACTTCCTGTGTCTGTCCTTTCAAATTAAATTCCCACATGCAGAAATCTTGACGACTAATGACCTTTCTGGTCGACTAACATATGGTCGACCATTAGGGGGCAGCCTTAGTAATATTCATAACTATGTTTTCATTAGTTTGTAATAACCTGAAAACAAAGATTGGGTTGTTTTTGATACCTCTGAATGAGTCGTTTATTTCTTCACACGGAGCGGGTCCTCTCCCACAGAGTCTGCCATGTTGCACTAGAGTCACTCAGAACAGACAAATCAAACACTGGCTCCAGATAGGGCCATTTCACATCCACCACTGTAGTTCTACATGCTTGGCACGTGGGAGAAGTTTCAGTTCTGCAACCTCACCACCAGATGCCAATAAATCCTTCACACTGGACCTTTAAACCAGTTGAATTCTGTGATCCATGAGGCAAACAGAACCTTATGAACCAAGATTGTCTCACAGAAGCGCTGGTTTAGCTCTCTTGTTTACATCTGTGCATGATTATAGAAGATATAAAGCGGAGTCGCAAAAGTAGGATGATTGTCAGAAAGAGTACGGAGCGCCTGACAGCTTTAAAGTGCCTCTTCAGACAGAACACCACTGCCAGCCCTGTGAATCATAAAATTCAAACGAGGAAAAAAAGAGAGTGACTCATAAGAAATCATCCAGCTGCTGCCTGCATGCAAAAACACAATAGTGGAGAAGAAAAAGGACAGGGAGGAGGAGAGCGAGAACAGCAGTGTGTTTACGTCATCGATGAAAGAGTAACCAGACCCTTGGGGTGGTGGGGATAAATAAAGGAGCGAGGAGTGTGGATATTATTTCCTACATCTCCCTGCTGCTAGTGGCCGCTCTGCTGGGCAGTGATGTCACTCCCAAACACAAACACACAAAGAGTTTGTAAAAACACACACACATACTGCAGATACTTAATTATTAAACACAGCAGATATATATTTATACACACAGACATGCACGTGGATCCTCATCAATATCCATCCGGTCAATAATTCATAATAAACAGGCAACAAGCAACAACTGCCTTTTACATAGTACCACTGCCCCCCCTTATGTGGCTGCGCTGTCATCCAAGTCACAAACACTGCGAACAAGAATCCTTTTCTAACATTTAGAGTCAAACCTCAGCATGTACGGAGGGATAAAGAGGGCAGCAGGGAGGATATAAGATTCGGGTTTCCTCCTATTCTGCAAACAAGGTTAAACCGCACACTCGTGTACTTCAAAAGCTCTCCCTAAATATAGAAAAGGAGAAGGAGAGGGAGAGAAAGAGGACAAGGATCTGACTGGTCTGCACCCATATATAACCTCTGCCTCACTGCTAGCCAGCACATGGTGTCACACTAAACTGTGTCCCCACTTTCAACCCTGGTTCACTCCCCTCAGCACTTTAGTCATTTGCTATAAATAGGGATACACACACACACACACACACACACACACGCACACCACAGCCACCAGCCCATTTTGCTTGTCTACTTGTATTTTTCGGCTAAAGAGACTTCAGCTGTGATGAGGCCTCACCTGCAGGCTCGTGTTGTGTTGACGGCGTGTGCGGCCGTGCTCTAAGAACGCAGTGTTGCTTTGCTGTATTGGCTCGGAAAATGCTTAGCCCAGCCCATCACGATGAAATACTGCGCACCTCCATGGGAGGCCAAGGGCGCTCTCACCGGGGCTGAGGGAGGGTTTAAATCACATACCATCATAGGTTCACACACACACACACACAGTGCAAGAATACAGAAACAGACCGAGGCACATACACTGTGTACACAATTTATAATATTGTGTGAGTAAGCAAACACATACGGACTCTCCTGTAAAGAACAGCTCTATCTTTGCATATTAACATTGCAGGCTTAGTATTAGAGTTAAAGCTGGACTAGGCAGTTTCATTTTGGCAACATTTGGTAAATATCCCATAACAGCCTTTGAACATATTGTATCAAGTGGACTGAACGAACACTATATGCACGCACCTCCTCATTGTCTCTGTTTTCAGGCTTTAGAAAATCTAGTCCATGTTGGATGACTTTGGCCAATCACAGGTCATTTCAGAGAGCAGGTGTTCCTATCGGCTGTTCTACAATTGCAGATGCACGTGCACGTCCCTTTAGATAGTAAAAGCTTGATTCAGTGGCTAAGTATCCTGCAGGAAAAGTTGCTATTCCAGCATTTGCAACAACTCCTGACATTGCAAAGCAACCTTTTTCTCCGGGTACTCCAGCTTCCTCCCACAGTCTAAAGACATGCAGGTGAATTGGTGGCTCTAAATTGTCCGTAGGTGTGAATGTGAGTGTGAATGGTTGTCTGTCTCTATGTGTCAGCCCTGTGATAGTCTGGTGACCTGTCCAGGGTGAACCCTGCCTCTCGCCCAATGTCAGCTGGGATGGCCTATAGGATAAGCAGTTATGGAGAATAAATGAAATGAAGGAATGTTTTAAAGATGGAGAGACAATGTTGCTAATAGTTTAGGTTTTTGCTAATCGGCGCCAAATAGAATAGAATAGAATAGAATAGAAAGCCTTTATTGTCATTCCACAGGAACAAAAAGATGCCATGTATACAACGAAATTGCTAAGGTGCAGACAAGTACAGATAATTAGCGCTTACATGGCAAACAACTCACTGCTGTGGCTTCAAGGTCACATTTATGTAGTTAATGATAGACAGACCCTTAAATCATAGTGTGTCCTCATCCTCACTCCCAGCTGCTACAGACTGCCTCCACAGGAGGAGACCAAGCAGCAGCTCTAGAGACAGACCAGAGTGGCTGCAGCAACCCAAATCCAGCCAGTGCAAACCCCAGCCCTGGGTGAACCAGACATCCCTGACTCCCTGCCGGATCAGCAAACTTTATCTTGCTGCCGTTACATAAGTGGCCGAATTCAAGCTGCTGACTAAAGCTCTGTCCTCTGAGTTGCTGCCCACTCTCCTTTGGGGGGAGCAGTCCACAGCAGCAGGGAGCAGGGCGAAAAGAGTGTGGGGTGGTTAGCGAACTAATTCTTGTCTTATTTGTGGTATAAGGAACAGAGAGAGAGGGACACAAGGAGGGGCTGAGTGAATGTGCTGAGGGCAACTCTGCAATTAAATAAACTGATGTATGAAGCGGATGGATATGCCTGTTGTTGTCTGGTGGGAGAGGCTTAGGTTTCAGGAGAATTTTCAAATCCTTGTTATTTTTTCCTCTCTACATAGGAAAGATCTTTATTGCCTGATTATGTTCTGGGGTCGGTTGCACAAAACACCTTAAGGTAAGATTTTCTTATAAGTTCATGTTAAGGCTTTCTTAAAACAAAATCAGTCGCACAACAAACATCCTCACCCTCAGGTTTCCTTATAATGTTCACTGAAGTATTTATGGTTTTCTCCTTATCTTGGTCTTATACTTAAGGAATCCCTTAAAGTTAGTTAAACCATTGCATAACAGACTTAAGGTATGACAAGCTTGAGCACAAACAAATGGCTATCATCGAAACTGTAGTATTTTACCACTGTACTTAACTAAGGATTCCGTGTAACACCTTCAAGTCAGTCCCTCAGCTTAGGAAAAGTCTTAAGTGTCATACTTAAGGAGAAAACACAAGGTGTTTTGTGCAAGTGACTCCTGGATTTAAAAACCTGGCTCTGCTGGTGGAACAGTGATGTGACTGTGTGGTGCTGGAGTTGCTGTATGCACAACAAACAGCAGAGAGCCACTGTGGATGTACACACAGGAGCAAAAGCCTCTACTGTGGTCCAACAGTTCGTGATCGGTTCAGCTAAACTTAATATTTAATGCAACTCTATGTATATAAAGTAGTAGTATTTTGCAGTACTTTTCATTTTGGTGGGCTGGATGCAGCTTCCTGCTTTGTGTCTCCGCTCATCCTCGAAGCTTTGGAAGAACAGGTTCCTCTGGTTGGTTGTTATTGGCAGCAATTCTCTTGCAATGAACAAGTGATTGATTTCTGGCAGCAGCATGAGAAGATCCTGTAGTTAAAATGACAAATGATGGCTTAGCAGACAAAGCAGGAGCAGCAGACCCAACACGCAGTCAAAATCCAGGCAAATGTCACAGGCCTGACAGTAGCGTTCACAGAGGTTTGATAGAAACCCCAAAGCACTGACTGCTAATGATCAAGTATTTGAGTACTTGTACTGTCTCTCTCTCTGCAGGCCTGGAGAGAGAATCATGCTTTGATCATCTGATCAATTATGCTCCCACACACACAAAAAGTGTGCTGATGCAGACACATGCAAATACACACATGCCTCTCGTCTTGTTTACCAAGCCTTTCAGCTGCGCTACCTGCAGGGGTGGGACTCCTGATAATATGTAGCAGATGCATCTCTTCCCTTCTCTCCGCGCCACTGCCATATTTTTCACTCCAGTGTCATCTGGTGGGCCTCTCCTCTTTCCTCTCACTCTGTTGACTTCCTCCCCACCACTGTTTTTCCGTGCTTCTTGGATTTCTCACTGTCTTCACGTTGCTTTCATCCAGCCCCCTTCACCACTAGCCAAGAAGCCAAGAAGCCAAGAAGACTCTAATTCTGAAGTCTCCCCTAAATAAATCAACACACAGCTCCACCATTTTTTATAAAGATACAACCTGTTACGAAGCCGAGACACAGAAGAGAAAAACATCTTGTTCGCTTCCTTTCTTTCCATTGAAAATATTTTACCGCTGTCTTCCCTTCTCTGAAGTTCTTCTCTAAAGCTTGATATCACAGAGAGATCACACTATT
This sequence comes from Epinephelus cyanopodus, assembly GCA_026686955.1. Classification (NCBI taxonomy): domain Eukaryota; kingdom Metazoa; phylum Chordata; class Actinopteri; order Perciformes; family Serranidae; genus Epinephelus; species Epinephelus cyanopodus. The sequence continues at coordinate 13,115,404 of CM048929.1, forward strand.
GATCTGGCAGCCTGTGCTGTGTGTGACTGCTGTGCAACAAGCTGAGACAAGCATAGGTGTTAATTTTCACGTCAAGTAGCACCTCAGAAAAAAAACAACAAAAAAACCACCAGCACGTTTCATCAAACTGAGGAAGAACACAAAAAGAGACCTTGTAGCTTTTAGTGAAGAATGGATTTGCTGTGATCACAACAACAGATGACAAAGCACATCATAAGATTTGACCTTTGATGGGGGGATGATTTTCATGAGGCAGATAGGAACAGAAAAGCTTTTGGTATAGTATAGTACCCTTAAGGACATGTGCCTGAACCCTAGATCTGCTGAGCATTTTCACCGCGGGCAGTGCTCTTACAGGTAGGCAGGGTTATTACTGGATAGTTATTTGCAGTATCACGACTCTGTCCAGCTCTTGCAGTGATGCAGAGGAACATCTGCACCTTGCTGAATGAAGCTAAAGAGACATTGAGAATTATCAGACGCTCAGAACGAAAGCTGTAGGTTGAGGAGTGTAAGAGTCTGCTCAGTGTGGAAGGGATGGAGGTGAATGGGTCCAGCAAACACTAGACTTTGACCCAGGAGACGGGGGTTCAAGACCAAGAAGTACCATTGCTTGCGGTGTTTGTGCCTCGCAGAGACGAGTGTTTTTCAGCAACATGCCTCTACCTTCACAGCCGTGTCTGTGGCACTCAAAGCCAATTTTTTTTTTGGCGACATCTGTGATTTTTTTCGCTAACCATATCCAAGTAGTTTAATTGCCTCAACCTAACAGCCAACTCCTCATGTGAGTAGCCTGATGTGATTCACGTCAACCGTGATCTTTTCCTCACATAACCAAGAAGTTTTTTCTTGCCTAAACCTAAACACTGACCCCTTCTGCATCAAAATACAGCACAAAAGGCTGCCCTCAGCTTCATTTTAGTGACGATATGATGAATAGGGGTGAGATTATGTTTGATTCTGAGGCCAGACACATCAGCTGAGGCCTTAAAAACTAACTTAGGATAATGTTTACTACATCTGTGCTATTTCTTCTACACTGCTGGTCAATCTTAGGAGTGACAGTCATTAAAAGTATACTATGTAGGACAGTTGGTTGCTGTTTGTGGACAATATCGCCACCGAAAGTGAAAGCCAACCCTGAATTCACTCTTGTTTGCTATATGTCAATCAAAGAGACTCGTTTTGAGAGATGTTTATTTACATGTGCACAAGTATGAGAAATGTGAAAAGCCTTTGACGATTAGACCCCGTTGTGATATCATCTATTCCAGGAGGGTGGTAAAGATGTAGTACATTAGGGAACACCTCCCATGGAGTCTAGTGGTGGTGTTGAGATGAGATGAAGAAGGAGCTGAGGTGTGGGCTTTTGATGAGCTTGTTCTGGGCCCTGGATAAGGTGACTGGAGGTGAATGTGACATTCTGCCTAAAATGACAGCTGACAGGAGCAGAGAGGAGAACAGATTTAAAGTTTGGCAGCAGCGACATGAATGGCTAAAAGAGATTGTGGCAAAGTTTGATTGGCTAACCAGGAGAGGAAATGAACATAGTCAGCTGATTGGTGGAAGTGGTGGGAGTGAGCTAGAGAAAGAATTGTGAGTGGATATAGTATAAAGAAAGTCTTCCTGATTGAACTTATGCTGAGCTTCATTTGTGTTTTTCGGTTTCTGGTATCTTCCTCTTGGATGCATGCTGCTTACACTCTGGCACCTGGTCGCTACCTTTTTATAAACTCTCAACCTCACCTGCACGCTTTGCCAGAGAGCATCCTGAACATAGCGAAATGAGAAGCAAATACAGGCAGAGGGCAGAGTGTCTGCAGATAAATACACCGCCAGGCGCTTCTAGTGGGTCATAAGTGATGACTGAGAGGGATAACATTTGTATTGGTCTATAAAGTGTTTTCTAGGAAAATCCAAAGACAATAGTGGTGATGGAGATGGAGATGGTAGTGGTGAGAGCATTGCCATGACTAAACATTTCTTTGTTCAGAAGCTGTAACTGGTGAGAGTACTTTTTGTCCCCATCATCATTCACTGGATGCAGCTCTCTCACAGGAAGTTGGTTTCACTTCTTGTTCTGCAGCATCCCAGCTGTAATGCAGCACAATCCTGGCATGTTACAGTCTCAAGAATCCCCTGTCTGGGCTACAACACACTCTTTGACGTCAGAAAGCTCTTTGTATGTGTGCGCAGGCCTCACTGTCAGCCCCCGCATGGCTTACGAGGAGGAGGAGGAGTGGATGAGGTGGGATGGAGGGACAAAGAGAGAGACGGAGGTGGGAGGTGGGCCTTACGCTGTGATGTAATTTCATGGAAACTGTTATGTGTGGTGATGCTGCATCGTACAGAGGCATCGAGCAGCGCAGCCTCCTACTGGCTGAGGAAGAGACCACATGATCACAGCACAAATGAGTGTGACTGACTGGGAAAATATGATGTTTGTGTTGCCACCTTATATTTAGCAGCAGTGTCCACATCTTGAGCATCAACAGCCATTTTGTTCTTTGAGCAAATGATGTATGATATACTGGAGCCTGAGGATTTTAATTCAATATATTGAGAATTCTTTGATTATAATAATTCTTTAGTTTTTTTTTTTGCAAACTAAAAATTATATGCAGAGATTAAATGACCTGTAATAAGGATGATGCAATAAAGCACAGATTAATAAATGCTTGGTCTTTAATGAAGCCTCTGACATTACGTCTTTTGGTGCTAGAGATGAAAATCACATTTGTATATGACCGCTGTGGATCTGAGAGGACACTTCAGTTTATTGTGGAAAATAATCAAACACTACCATCTGGTGGTGAATATGGTGAATTGTTTTGTTTAATTTGATGTAGGCAGTCAGATGTCATTCATTGCTTGATGAATGTGAATAGCTTCAGTTCTAAAGAAAGATTCTCACTGGGTAACGTTGACAGGCATAGTATGTTGTTATAATGTCCCAAAAATTTCCTAAAACATGTCATAATATAGTACGTCATTAAAATGTTATAAACAATGTTATAGTTAAGTTTGTTGTCCAAATGTTATAAAAAAAAAAAAAAAAGATGTCATAGTAGGGGATGTCATCAAAACGTCATTAAGACAGTCATAGTATAGTATGTTGTCAAAATGTCGTAAAAAATATAATAGTAAATTATGTCAACATAATGTCGTAAAAAATGTTATAGTATAGTATGTGGTCACAATGTCCTCCCAAAAAAGTCATAATTTGGTATATTTGTCAAGATGACACAGAAAATGTAATAATATAGTATATTGTCAAAACACCTTTAAAAATGTCATAGTATACTATGTTGTCCAAACATCTTAAAAAATGTCAAAATATCACAAAAAAAAACCAAAGCATAATATGTTGGCAAAATGTACCAAAAGTGGCATAGGAAAGTATGTCGTCAAAATATAACAATAACCGTCATAGTATAGTATGTCATCAAAATGTCATAAAAAAAAAGTCATAGTATAGTAAATCGTTCAACATCATGAAATAAAGTCATAGTATAGTATGTCGTTCAAAATCATGAAAAAAAGTCATAGTATAATATGTTGTTCAAAATCATGAAAAGGGTCATAGTATAGCATGTCGTTCAAAATCCGGGAAAAAAAAGTCATAGTATAGCATGTCGTTCAAAATGATGAAAAAAAGTCATAGTATAGCATGTCGTTCAAAATCGTGAAAAAAAAAGTCATAGTATAGCATGTCGTTCAAAATCGTGAAAATAAGTCATAGTATATATATAGCATGTCATTCAATATTGTGAAAAAAAGACATAGTATAGCATGTCGTTCAAAATCGTGAACAAAAGTCATAGTATAGCATGTCGTTCAAAATCGTGAAAATAAGACATAGTATATATATAGCATGTCATTCAATATTGTGAAAAAAAGTCATAGTATAGCATGTCGTTCAAAATCGTGAACAAAAGTCATAGTATAGCATGTCGTTCAGAATCCGGAAAAAAAAAGTCATAGTATAGCATATCGTTCAAAATCCGGAAAAAAAAGTCATAGTATAGCATGTCGTTCAAAATTATGAAAAAAAGTCATAGTATAGCATGTCGTTAAAAATCATGAAAAAAAAGTCATAATATAGCATGTCGTTCAAAATCATGAACAAAAGTCATAGTATAGCATGTCGTTCAAAATCGTGAAAAAAGTCATAGTATAGCATGTCGTTCAAAATCGTGAACAAAAGTCATAGTATAGCATGTCGTTCAAAATCGTGAAAAAAGTCATAGTATAGCATGTCGTTCAAAATCGTGAACAAAAGTCATAGTATAGCATGTCGTTCAAAATCATGAAAAAAAGTCATAGTATAGCATGTCATTCAAAATGATGACAAAAAGTCATAGTATAGCATGTCATTCAAAATCGTGAAAAAAAGTCATAGTATAGCATGTCGTTCAAAATGATGACAAAAAGTCATAGTATAGCATGTCGTTCAAAATCATGAAAAAAAGTCATAGTATAGCATGTCGTTCAAAATCGTGAAAAAAAGTCATAGTATAGCATGTCGTTCAAAATCGTGAAAAAAAAGTCATAGTATAGCATGTCGTTCAAAATCGTGAACAAAAGTCATAGTATAGCATGTCGTTCAAAATCGTGAACAAAAGTCATAGTATAGCATGTCGTTCAAAATGATGACAAAAAGTCATAGTATAGCATGTCATTCAAAATCGTGAAAAAAAGTCATAGTATAGCATGTCGTTCGAAATGATGACAAAAAGTCATAGTATAGCATGTCGTTCAAAATCATGAAAAAAAGTCATAGTATAGCATGTCGTTCAAAATCGTGAAAAAAGTCATAGTATAGCATGTCGTTCAAAATCGTGAAAAAAAAGTCATAGTATAGCATGTCGTTCAAAATCATGAAAAAAAGTCATAGTATATATATAGCATGTCATTCAATATTGTGAAAAAAGTCATAGTATAGCATGTCGTTCAAAATCGTGAACAAAAGTCATAGTATAGCATGTCGTTCAAAATCGTGAACAAAAGTCATAGTATAGCTTGTCGTTCAAAATGATGAAAAAAATGTCATAGTATAGCATGTCGTTCAAAATCATGAAAAAAGTCATAGTATAGCATGTCGTTCAAAATCATGAAAAAAAGTCATAGTATAGCATGTCATTCAAAATCATGAAAAAAGTCATAGTATAGTATGTCGTTGAAAATAGTGAAATAAAGTCATAGTATAGCATGTCGTTCAAATCATGAACAAAAAGTCATAATATAGCATGTCGTTCAAAATCATGAAAAAAAGTCATAGTATAGCATGTCGTTCAAAATCATGAAAAAAAGTCATAGTATAGCATGTCGTTCAAAATCCGGAAAAAAAAGTCATAGTATAGCATGTCGTTCAAAATGATGAAAAAAAGTCATAGTATAGCATGTCGTTAAAAATCATGAAAAAAAAGTCATAATATAGCATGTCGTTCAAAATCATGAACAAAAGTCATAGTATAGCATGTCGTTCAAAATCGTGACAAAAAGTCATAGTATAGCATGTCGTTCAAAATCGTGAACAAAAGTCATAGTATAGCATGTCGTTCAAAATCGTGAAAAAAGTCATAGTATAGCATGTCGTTCAAAATCGTGAACAAAAGTCATAGTATAGCATGTCGTCCAAAATCGTGAACAAAAGTCATAGTATAGCATGTTGTTCAAAATCATGACAAAAAGTCATAGTATAGCATGTCGTCCAAAATCGTGAACAAAAGTCATAGTATAGCATGTCGTCCAAAATCGTGAAAAAAAGTCATACTATAGCATGTTGTTCAAAATCATGAAAAAAAAGTCATAGTATAGCATGTCGTTCAAAATTGTGAAAAAAAGTCATAGTATAGCATGTTGTTCAAAATCATGAAAAAAAGTCATAGTATAGCATGTCGTTCAGAATCATGAAAAAAAGTCACAGTATGGTATGTCGTTCAAAATCGTGAAAAAAAAGTCATAGTATAGCATGTCGTTCAAAATCATGAAAAAAAGTCATAGTATAGCATGTCGTTCAAAATGATGAAAAAAAAGTCATAGTATAGCATGTCGTTCAAAATGATGGAAAAAAAGTCATAGTATAGCATGTCGTTCAAAATGATGAAAAAAAGTCATAGTATAGCATGTCGTTCAAAATCGTGAAAATAAGTCATAGTATAGCATGTCGTTCAAAATCGTGAAAAAAGTCATAGTATAGCATGTCGTTCAAAATCGTGAACAAAAGTCATAGTATAGCATGTCGTTCAAAATCATGACAAAAAGTCATAGTATAGCATGTCGTTCAAAATCCGGAAAAAAAAGTCATAGTATAGCATGTCGTTCAAAATCCGGAAAAAAAAGTCATAGTATAGCATGTCATTCAAAATGATGAAAAAAAGTCATAGTATAGCATGTCGTTCAAAATTATGAAAAAAAAGTCATAGTATAGCATGTCGTTAAAAATCATGAAAAAAAAGTCATAATATAGCATGTCGTTCAAAATGATGAAAAAAAAGTCATAGTATAGCATGTCGTTCAAAATCATGAACAAAAGTCATAGTATAGCATGTCGTTCAAAATCGTGAAAAAAGTCATAGTATAGCATGTCGTTCAAAATCGTGAACAAAAGTCATAGTATAGCATGTCGTTCAAAATCGTGAAAAAAGTCATAGTATAGCATGTCGTTCAAAATCGTGAACAAAAGTCATAGTATAGCATGTCGTCCAAAATCGTGAAAAAAAGTCATAGTATAGCATGTCGTTCAAAATCGTGAAAAAAAGTCATACTATAGCATGTTGTTCAAAATCATGAAAAAAAAGTCATAGTATAGCATGTCGTTCAAAATCGTGAACAAAAGTCATAGTATAGCATGTCGTTCAAAATCGTGAAAAAAGTCATAGTATAGCATGTCGTTCAAAATCGTGAACAAAAGTCATAGTATAGCATGTCGTTCAAAATCATGAAAAAAAGTCATAGTATAGCATGTCATTCAAAATGATGACAAAAAGTCATAGTATAGCATGTCATTCAAAATCGTGAAAAAAAGTCATAGTATAGCATGTCGTTCAAAATGATGACAAAAAGTCATAGTATAGCATGTCGTTCAAAATCGTGAAAAAAAGTCATAGTATAGCATGTTGTTCAAAATCGTGAAAAAAAGTCATAGTATAGCATGTCGTTCAAAATCGTGAAAAAAAAAGTCATAGTATAGCATGTCGTTCAAAATCGTGAACAAAAGTCATAGTATAGCATGTCGTTCAAAATCGTGAAAAAAAGTCATAGTATAGCATGTCATTCAAAATGATGACAAAAAGTCATAGTATAGCATGTCATTCAAAATCGTGAAAAAAAGTCATAGTATAGCATGTCGTTCGAAATGATGACAAAAAGTCATAGTATAGCATGTCGTTCAAAATCATGAAAAAAAGTCATAGTATAGCATGTCGTTCAAAATCGTGAAAAAAAGTCATAGTATAGCATGTCGTTCAAAATCGTGAAAAAAAAGTCATAGTATAGCATGTCGTTCAAAATCATGAAAAAAAGTCATAGTATATATATAGCATGTCATTCAATATTGTGAAAAAGTCATAGTATAGCATGTCGTTCAAAATCGTGAACAAAAGTCATAGTATAGCATGTCGTTCAAATCGTGAACAAAAGTCATAGTATAGCTTGTCGTTCAAAATGATGAAAAAAATGTCATAGTATAGCATGTCGTTCAAAATCATGAAAAAAGTCATAGTATAGCATGTCGTTCAAAATCATGAAAAAAAGTCATAGTATAGCATGTCGTTCAAAATCATGAAAAAAAGTCATAGTATAGTATGTCGTTGAAAATAGTGAAATAAAGTCATAGTATAGCATGTCGTTCAAAATCATGAACAAAAAGTCATAATATAGCATGTCGTTCAAAATCATGAAAAAAAGTCATAGTATAGCATGTCGTTCAAAATCATGAAAAAAAGTCATAGTATAGCATGTCGTTCAAAATCCGGAAAAAAAAGTCATAGTATAGCATGTCGTTCAAAATGATGAAAAAAAGTCATAGTATAGCATGTCGTTAAAAATCATGAAAAAAAAGTCATAATATAGCATGTCGTTCAAAATCATGAACAAAAGTCATAGTATAGCATGTCGTTCAAAATCGTGACAAAAAGTCATAGTATAGCATGTCGTTCAAAATCGTGAACAAAAGTCATAGTATAGCATGTCGTTCAAAATCGTGAAAAAAGTCATAGTATAGCATGTCGTTCAAAATCGTGAACAAAAGTCATAGTATAGCATGTCGTCCAAAATCGTGAACAAAAGTCATAGTATAGCATGTTGTTCAAAATCATGACAAAAAGTCATAGTATAGCATGTCGTCCAAAATCGTGAAAAAAAGTCATACTATAGCATGTTGTTCAAAATGATGAAAAAAAAGTCATAGTATAGCATGTCGTTCAAAATTGTGAAAAAAAGTCATAGTATAGCATGTTGTTCAAAATCATGAAAAAAAGTCATAGTATAGCATGTCGTTCAGAATCATGAAAAAAAGTCACAGTATGGTATGTCGTTCAAAATCGTGAAAAAAAAGTCATAGTATAGCATGTCGTTCAAAATCATGAAAAAAAGTCATAGTATAGCATGTCGTTCAAAATGATGAAAAAAAGTCAAAGTATAGCATGTCGTTCAAAATGATGGAAAAAAAGTCATAGTATAGCATGTCGTTCAAAATGATGAAAAAAAGTCATAGTATAGCATGTCGTTCAAAATCGTGAAAATAAGTCATAGTATAGCATGTCGTTCAAAATCGTGAAAAAAGTCATAGTATAGCATGTCGTTCAAAATCGTGAACAAAAGTCATAGTATAGCATGTCGTTCAAAATCATGACAAAAAGTCATAGTATAGCATGTCGTTCAAAATCCGGAAAAAAAAGTCATAGTATAGCATGTCGTTCAAAATCCGGAAAAAAAAGTCATAGTATAGCATGTCATTCAAAATGATGAAAAAAAGTCATAGTATAGCATGTCGTTCAAAATTATGAAAAAAAAAGTCATAGTATAGCATGTCGTTAAAAATCATGAAAAAAAAGTCATAATATAGCATGTCGTTCAAAATGATGAAAAAAAAGTCATAGTATAGCATGTCGTTCAAAATCATGAAACAAAAGTCATAGTATAGCATGTCGTTCAAAATCGTGAAAAAAGTCATAGTATAGCATGTCGTTCAAAATCGTGAACAAAAGTCATAGTATAGCATGTCGTTCAAAATCGTGAAAAAAGTCATAGTATAGCATGTCGTTCAAAATCGTGAACAAAAGTCATAGTATAGCATGTCGTCCAAAATCGTGAAAAAAAGTCATAGTATAGCATGTCGTTCAAAATCGTGAAAAAAAGTCATACTATAGCATGTTGTTCAAAATCATGAAAAAAAAGTCATAGTATAGCATGTCGTTCAAAATCATGACAAAAAGTCATAGTATAGCATGTCGTTCAAAATCGTGAAAAAAAGTCATAGTATAGCATGTCGTTCAAAATCATGAAAAAAGTCATAGTATAGCATGTCGTTCAAAATCGTGAACAAAAGTCATAGTATAGCATGTTGTTCAAAATCATGAAAAAAAGTCATAGTATAGCATGTCGTTCAGAATCATGAAAAAAAGTCACAGTATGGTATGTCGTTCAAAATCGTGAAAAAAAAGTCATAGTATAGCATGTCGTTCAGAATCATGAAAAAAAGTCACAGTATGGTATGTCGTTCAAAATCGTGAAAAAAAAGTCATAGTAAAGCATGTTGTTCAAAATCATGAAAAAAGTCATAGTATAGCATGTCGTTCAAAATCGTGAAAAAAAAAAGTCATAGTATAGCATGTCGTTCAAAATCATGAAAAAAAAGTCATAGTATATATATAGCATGTCATTCAATATTGTGAAAAAAAGTCATAATATAGCATGTCGTTCAAAATCATGAAAAAAGTCATAGTATAGCATGTCATTCAATATTGTGAAAAAAAGTCATAGTATAGCATGTCGTTCAAAATCGTGAACAAAAGTCATAGTATAGCATGTCGTTCAAAATCATGAAAAAAAGTCATAGTATAGCATGTCATTCAAAATGATGACAAAAAGTCATAGTATAGCATGTCGTTCAAAATCGTGAAAAAAAGTCATAGTATAGCATGTCGTTCAAAATGATGACAAAAAGTCATAGTATAGCATGTCGTTCAAAATCGTGAAAAAAAGTCATAGTATAGCATGTCGTTCAGAATCATGAAAAAAAGTCACAGTATAGCATGTCATTCAAAATCGTGAAAAAAAGTCATAGTATAGCATGTCGTTCAAAATCGTGAAAAAAAGTCATAGTAAAGCATGTCGTTTAAAATCGTGAAAAAAAGTCATAGTATAGCATGTCGTTCAGAATCGTTAAAAAAAGTCATAGTATAGCATGTCGTTCAAAATCGTGAAAAAAAGTCATAGTATAGCATGTCGTTCAAAATCGTGAACAAAAGTCATAGTATAGCATGTCGTTCAAAATCGTGACAAAAAGTCATGGTATAGCATGTCGTTCAAAATCGTGAAAAAAAGTCATACTATAGCATGTCGTTCAGAATCGTGAAAAAAAGTCATAGTAAAGCATGTCGTTCAAAATCATGAAAAAAAGTCATAGTATAGCATGTCGTTCAAAATCGTGACAAAAAGTCATAGTATAGCATGTCGTTCAAAATCGTGAAAAAAAGTCATAGTATAGCATGTCGTTCAGAATCGTTAAAAAAAGTCATAGTATAGCATGTCGTTCAAAATCGTGAACAAAAGTCATAGTATAGGATGTCGTTCGTCATAGTATAGCATGTCGTTCAAAATCGTGAAAAAAAGTCATAGTATAGCATGTCGTTCAAAATCGTGACAAAAAGTCATAGTATAGCATGTCGTTCAGAATCGTGAAAAAAAGTCATACTATAGCATGTCGTTCAGAATCGTGAAAAAAAGTCATAGTAAAGCATGTCATTCAAAATCATGACAAAAAATTCATAGTATAGCATGTCGTTCAAAATCGTTGAAAAAAAGTCATAGTATAGCATGTCGTTCAGAATCATGAAAAAAAGTCATAGTAAAGCATGTCGTTCAAAATCGTGAAAAAAAGTCATAGTATAGCATGTCGTCCAAAATCATGAAAAAGTCATAGTATTGCATGTCGTTCAAAATCGTGAAAAAAAGTCATAGTATAGCATGTCGTTAAAAATCGTGACAAAAAGTCATAGTATAGCATGTCGTTCAAAATCGTGAAAAAAAGTCATACTATAGCATGTCGTTCAAAATCGTTAAAAAAAGTCATAGTATAGCATGTCGTTCAAAATCGTGAAAAAAAGTCATAGTATAGCATGTCGTTCAAAATCGTGAACAAAAGTCATAGTATAGCATGTCGTTCAAAATCGTGACAAAAAGTCATGGTATAGCATGTCGTTCAAAATCGTGAAAAAAAGTCATACTATAGCATGTCGTTCAGAATCGTGAAAAAAAGTCATAGTAAAGCATGTCGTTCAAAATCATGAAAAAAAGTCATAGTATAGCATGTCGTTCAAAATCGTGACAAAAAGTCATAGTATAGCATGTCGTTCAAAATCGTGAAAAAAGTCATAGTATAGCATGTCGTTCAGAATCGTTAAAAAAAGTCATAGTATAGCATGTCGTTCAAAATCGTGAAAAAAAGTCATAGTATAGCATGTCGTTCAAAATCGTGACAAAAAGTCATAGTATAGCATGTCGTTCAGAATCGTGAAAAAAAGTCATACTATAGCATGTCGTTCAGAATCGTGAAAAAAAGTCATAGTAAAGCATGTCATTCAAAATCATGACAAAAAGTCATAGTATAGCATGTCGTTCAAAATCGTGAAAAAAAGTCATAGTATAGCATGTCGTTCAGAATCATGAAAAAAAGTCATAGTAAAGCATGTCGTTCAAAATCGTGAAAAAAAGTCATAGTATAGCATGTCGTCTAAAATCATGAAAAAGTCATAGTATTGCATGTCGTTCAAAATCGTGAAAAAAAGTCATAGTATAGCATGTCGTTCAGAATCATGAAAAAAAGTCATAGTAAAGCATGTCGTTCAAAATCGTGAAAAAAAGTCATAGTATAGCATGTCGTCTAAAATCATGAAAAAGTCATAGTATTGCATGTCGTTCAAAATCATGAAAAAAAGTCATAGTATTGCATGTCGTTCAAAATCGTGAAAAAAAGTCATAGTATAGCATGTCGTTAAAAATCGTGACAAAAAGTCATAGTATAGCATGTCGTTCAAAATCGTGAAAAAAAGTCATACTATAGCATGTCGTTCAAAATCGTGAAAAAAAGTCATAGTATGGCATGTCGTTAAAAATCGTGAAGAAAAGTCATCGTATAGCATGTCGTTCAAAATCGTGAAAAAGTCATACTATAGCATGTCGTTCAAAATCATGAAAAAAAGTCATAGTATAGCATGTCGTTCAAAATCGTGAAAAAAAGTCATAGTATAGTATGTCGTCCAAAATCATGAAAAAGTCATAGTATTGCATGTCGTTCAAAATCGTGAAAAAAAGTCATAGTATAGCATGTCGTTCAAAATCATGACAAAAAGTCATCGTATAGCATGTTGCTCAAAATTTCATTAAAAAAATGTCATTTTTATAGTATGTCATGAAAATTTGATTCAGATATGTCAGAATCCTGATTGGTGTGTGTCTGTGCATGATCACCTTTTTCCAACGGAGTCCCGCCAGTTTCAAGCCATGGAGAATAGTGCGGGAGAAAAAGACATTCAAAAATCTCCGGTGTGACATCAGCACAACTGTTCCAGCGTGGTCAGAATACATTATGTTCATGTAAGACCCCATTACTGAGTAAGAAGCTCATCATGAATCTTTTACAGGGCCTCTAACCCGTTTCTCCAATGATCAGTGGGAAAAATGATAACAATGAGACACATGATAACAGAAAAGGTTCCATGAAACTGAGTTTAATAGATTGTTAAAAATAAGGCTATGATGCTGTTTTAGCAAACATTGACCAGGAGGAACCACCGTTATGGCATCCAGAGGAGCCTGGTGCAACAGGTAAATGTGACCAGTCTCTGGGTATTACAGATGGACATACAGTGAGCACACATACACCGCACATTTGCAAAATCAAACACACACTGACAAATGTGTCTTGCGTTCAAACCCTTACATGTACTGTACACACAAACACATACACACATATAGACATCCACCCCACCCAAAACGGTGGCAGTAAACGGAGATTTAGCTGAAAACATAGCAGTGTCCTCTTTAAAAAAACATGCATAGCTTAGTACATGAATGTGTTGTTCGAAAAACCACCAAGTTATTGTTTGCACGCTTTGATCTCATGGTTTGTCAAAAATTTCCAACATGATTACATTAATGTCTTTTTATTTGACCATTATTAACAATCACGTAAACGCATTTGACTATTTTGTTCACAATAGCCTCCCGTTATATTTTGCTCATGTAGAAAGTTACATTCTGAACCAAGATAGGCTCAATAAAGGAAATAAATACTGGAATGGCAAAAAAAAAAAAAAAAATTGAAAATGGACTGAAGACCCATCTTGGCCCAACTTTTCAGGTATAAAAACAAATTAAAACACCTGCTTAATATTGGTATCCTGCTATTGTGTTACAGTCATCATCAAAATACTTAATAAAAGCATCTCACACATGAATACAAAACAAAAACAGAGCCCAAAATAACCAAAAAACAATGACAATAATTGCCTTCCAGGCCTTAAAAAGGTTTCGTAACAACAAAACTAGGAATGATGAAGCAATCAGGAGAGACTCCCTTTAGTGCTGTGTGCATGTCCATTAGAAGGTGCCACACAAAAATGTTATTTTTAGTCAGATTCCCTTATTCAAGCTTATTTCCCAACAAGACGACGCCCTGAAAATACACATGTATGCCCTCAAATTATTAGACTCACGAGACATTTAAAATTGGAAAAGGAAAAAAATAATGAAATCGTCAGTTTCACGGTGCTTCTTCTTTCGTCCTTTGGTTATTGGGGTGACACCTTGCTACAAATATTTGTACATTTTGTTCCCTTCAGTACATACCATGGGTGTTCCTCTAAACCTCAAGCGACTAACATTTTAAAGTGCCAATGAGCTGAAGCAAACGGGAAGCACCAAGCTGGTGGCACAGGCAGAGTTTCCTCACACGACGGACGAGAGTTTAGCTTTAAGACGTCCGAGCAGGCACACACACTCGGACGAGGACACAGGATTTCCCCCATGCAGGCTAATACTAACCTACAGTACAGTAAACTGGTTCTTCTACTTAGTGTCAGTACCCAAACTGCTTAGACATTATTCATGTCACTAAACATAAACCTGTGGCAACTAGGGCTCGGTGTCATTCAGTACTAATACACCCTCTCAGTGTTTTATTCTACCACTTTCGCTGAATAAAAGCACATTTAATTTACCACCAGTACGTGCAAGTCGCTTTTCTAATAATCTGACTATACAGTAGAATAATCAGTCTCAGACAACACATTCAGAGAATTGAACCTTTTGAAATGTTGTTTACAGTTTGACTTGTAGGGAACATACTGACACCCAGCCCTACTGGTAGAGATAATAAAAATGCTCAGTGATGCATACACACAGCTGACACTCACACACATATAGACGTGGTTTACAAATGTAAAAGTCTTATGTGTATAATATAAAATATACTTCAGTTCAACTTTCCGCTCCTTTTTTAATGACTGCAAAACTGCTTCAAGCGCTTTTCCCTTTGGACTTTCACATCTAAACCCTTTTAGACATCTGGGAGACCATCAGCTTTCATACATTACCTGATCAACCTAACTTGGCCTTTTCTTCAGTGTGCACCGGCTTTTCCAACACCTGGACCTTGGACGTATTCTTTAAGTTAACATAAAACTCACCTTACCTAATTCAAATTCATAAAGAATAAACTGTACAAAACATGGACTAAAAATAATTGTTTTTTTTACAAAGTAGTCAACTACTCAGGCATTAAGAACAATCAATAATATCAAATTAAAAACTTCAAGGAGGACATGCAGGGGTTTGGTGGGCGGTCCTGGCGTTGACATAACAGTCTGTGATTTCTTTTTTTTTTTTCTCCATTCAATCATTAGATGTTGTGACCTGCCAGACGATGAGATGGCTCCGCTCAGCCTTGGTAGGTGGCGACTGCTGGCTGCCTGTTGGCTCTGATAAACCGTCCAACTCACCGCCTTCATCACCTGAGGAAGAGGAAGATCAGTAAAACAAACAGCATACAGTATAAGGTGTGTCACAGTGAACAGATGGGGCCTTTTTGCACCAGTTAAAAAAAAATTAAAAAAAGTCACTAAAACTCTCTTGGAAAGCATGCCATAAGGATGCTGTAAAGTGTCATAGTGAAGTATGCCATTAAAATAATGTAAGGAAAGGTGATAGTATAGAATGCCTTGAAAAATGTCATAGTATACTTTGTCGTTAAAATGTCATAAAAAAATGTCATAGTATAGTATGTTGCCAAATTTCACCAAAAAAAGTCATAGTATAGTATGTCGTCAAAATATCATAAAAAAAAGTCATAGTATAGTATGTCGTGAAAATGTGATAAAAAAGTCATAATATATAGTATGCTATCAAACTGTCCCAAAAAATCATAGTATAGTATATCATCAATGTACCAAAAAATGTCATAGCACGGTATGTTGTCAAAATGTGATAAAAAAAAATGTCATAGTATAGTATGTAGCCAATTTCACAAAAAAAAGCCGTAGTATAGTATGTCGTCAAAATGTACAAAAAAAGTCATAGTATAGTATGTCGTCAAAATGGGGCGTCGGTAGCGTAGTGGATAGTGCCGGCGCCCCATGTGTAGAGGTGATGCCTCGCTGCAGCGGTCGCAGGTTCGACTCCGGCTTGTAACCCTTTGCTGCATGTCAACCCCCACTCTCTCTCTCTCACCCCATTTCACTCTGTCCTGTCCATTAAAGGCAAAAAAGCCCCCCCCAAAAAAAAAGAAAAAAAGAATGTCGGCAAAATGTACCAAAAAAAGTCATAGTATAGCATGTCGTCAAAATGTACCAAAAAAAGTCATAGTATAGCATGTTGTCAGATTTGACAAAAAAAAAAGTCATAGTATAGCATGTCGTCAAATTTCACAAAAAAAGTCATAGTATAGTATGTCGTCAGATTTCACAAAAAAAGTCATAGTATGGCATGTCGTCAGATTTCACAAAAAAAAAAGTCATAGTATAGCATGTCGTCAGATTTCACAAAAAAAAGTCATAGTATAGCATGTCGTCAAATTTCACAAAAAAAGTCATAGTATAGTATGTCGTCAGATTTCACAAAAAAAAGTCATAGTATAGCATGTCGTCAAAATGTACAAAAAAAGTCATAGTATAGCATGTCGTCAGATTTCACAAAAAAAAGTCATAGTATAGCATGTCGTCAGATTTCACAAAAAAAAGTCATAGTATAGCATGTCGTCAAAATGTACAAAAAAAGTCATAGTATAGCATGTCGTCAGATTTCACAAAAAAAAGTCATAGTATAGCATGTCGTCAAAATGTACAAAAAAAGTCATAGTATAGCATGTCGTCAGATTTCACAAAAAAAAGTCATAGTATAGCATGTCGTCAAAATGTACAAAAAAAGTCATAGTATGGCATGTCGTCAGATTTCACAAAAAAAAGTCATAGTATAGCATGTCGTCAAAATGTACCAAAAAAAAAAGTCATAGTATAGTATATTGTTAAAACGTCTTAAAAAATGTCCTAGTATCGTATGCATGAAGGGACCTTCAAACAATGTTATGAAGCAGCAGCTCAGTGAGTGCGGTTGTTTTTTTAGCATTTCATATATAGAACTACACAGAATCATACTACGTGCCCAGCGATGAAATTAATGCAAACTTTACTCTGCAGGCATTCTGTATATTACTTTTAATGTGAATTCAAATGCAACCTTTAATAATTTAACTAATATAACTAAGTGAACACTCAGCACTACCTCTGTGTTATGTCAGCAGTGCCAGTAGTAGTGACATACTCACCCATTCTGAAGTCAATGTAGCCTTCTCCTCCACTCATGACCAGGTATATTTTGGGCTCAGAGGTTGCTGTGTCAGAGGATTCAGATGGAGGGTCATCAGAGCCTGAATCTGCACTGCCTGGAGGGGGCATCGCCTGACCTGGGACAATAAATCCAACGACCAAGAGTCAGAAAGAGAACATTTTTTGTTTACAGCAATGAGGGGAAGCTGCTGCCATTTTTACTCCATAACTGACTTACAAAAGTACTTAACAGTGAAATCTCCCATGGATTTATTTACTGTCAACTGTTACACAATTGTCAATAATAAAGATAATTGCTGCAACTAAAAATTGATCTGTGCATTGTTTCCTTGATTGCTCCGTTTATGAAATTCCAAAGAGCAGCAAAAATATGTCTTCAAATGTATTTCATTTACAATGATATTAAAAAGAGACAAGCAACAAATGATCACATTTCAGACGTTGCAACCACCACATATGTTTTGACTGAGACAATTTATCTATAATCAATATAATTCCCAATTAGTTTTCTTTTTTATTTATTTATCCTCTCAGTGCTACAGAAATGCCACAAATATAAATGGTGTTGCTGCCTGTGGGTTTGTGATATTGAACCAGATGTGAAATCATGTCAATTTGACAGATGCACATGGCTGGAAATTGTTAGTAGTTAACTGTTATTAATCATGCAGCATTCACCAGAGTTTATCGCCACTCGTCACTTACCTGGCACAGTGACAAAAAACTTGACAGCATCTCGATGTCCATGGAAGCACAGCTGGGCGTGGGCCATGGAGCAGTATGGCACAAAGCTGCCCTGCACACCACAGTCTGAAATGTCATCACCATAAACCCGTACAGCACTGCCGGGCCGATTTGGCACTATTCCCGTTGTCTTGTTGGCTGTGGAATGAGAAAGAAATGAATAAAAGCTATTCAAGTCACAACGTGCATTTTATCTTCACAAGAAGGCCACCTGTGGGTGAAGGGGGCAGTGCAAAAGACAAAAGGTGAGGTCTTGGGTGAGATGATTAAATCTCAGGGGCAGGAAGTGTATCAAAAATCATCAGCACTCACTGAGCCACACACACTCACACAGACATCTATTTAGTGTGACACTGATTTTCCATCTGCAAAAACAAGGCAAAGCAGGGTTATGAGCAGAGGTGGCCTGCACACAGTCTCTCAGACAGACAGGAGAGCGGCCTGTGGGTTCATGTCAGTCTGACGACAGAGGACTCTGTTTGCCCTCATTGTTTTTGAAAAAAGTGAGACACCCATGCAAAAGAGACCTCAATGCTTCTGACCAGCGAGCGGAGCCTGAGGGAGAGAAGCTAAAGGATCAACAAAAATAAGATCTTCAGCACTCTCGCAGTCACACTCCATGTCAAGAGCAGTTCAAGACAGAAAGCAAGACTCACAGTGAACTGCACAGAACATAAAGGAAGATGGAGACGAGGGATGAAAGCTAGCCGACATGCTTCAAAAAGTTTAAATATTTGAGAGCGAGCAACACTCCTCAATTTCCACTAAAACAGAGCTGTGGAGTATGAACCTGCAAAACGGTGCTGTGTGAGCTACGCAGTGACTGTGAGACCTGTATCCATGGCAACCCAGGGTTGTCTTTTATTCAACAAGTAGCGCTTGGGTGGTAACAATCGCTGCATTGTCTGAACGTGCCTTGAGAGAAATCTAGGACGCAGACACACAGTGGGAAGTGAGATGCAGAAAGCATGCATGGCAGCCAGGATTTAGAGAGAGGCTGAAGAGGCTTGTATGCCAGAGTGAGACTTTATTTTAAAGGGATAGTTCGTGATTTGGAGAAATTGCTTATTTGCTTTCATGCCAAGAGATTTTTGGCATTTGTGGCAGCCTGCCACGATGTCAGCATTTAGGGTGAGTTGCCTGTTATTATTATATCAGATCAGATATCAGATATATTATATCTGGTTTCTTTAACCTTTACCACCCAGGGCGTGGTCTTTGATCTCTTTGCCAAACACTAATAAACACATTCATTCATGAAAATGAAGTGTTTAATTCCAATCCGTCAAAGCCACAAATTATTTATATTATTATCTTCTTTAGAAAGAAGAAAATGATAAGTTTTGTTAAAGAAAGGGAAATCTACTCAGATACCATGTTTGCACAGAAACTCCAGTGATTACAACAGTGATTAAGAAGCCTTATGGGAACTAAAGGGAATGTAGGGCTGCAACTAACGATTATTTTCATTGTTGACTAATCTGTCGATTATTTCTTCAATTAGTCGACTAATCATTTTATCAAAAAATGTTTTAAAATGTTGAAAAATGTCAGTCTGTCTCTCCCAAACCCCAAAAACTATGTCATCTAATGTCTTGTTTCGTACTGAAGCCAAAGGGTTTTAGTTCACCGTCATGGGAGAGTGTGTAAAGCTGCTGCCAATATTTGAATGTAAGAAGCTGCAATAAGAGTATTTTGGGGTACTGTTAGCGTACTTTTCTACGGAAAAAGACTCAAACCGATTAGTTGACTACTAAAATAGTTTATTTTAATAGACGATTACTCATTAGTTAGTCGACTAATCGTTGCAGCCTTAAGGGAATGTTGAGATTGTTGTACAGGGTAAACCTGAGTGTGCTGCTGTGGTGCGGGTGTGTGATACCTTCAGACAGCGGGATGGAGATGATGACGCCATTTCCTGTCCCCACCCAGAGTCGACCGCAGGACACCATCAGAGCTGTGATCCTCACAAACGAGAAGCCCAGTTTACCCGTACCTGCAACACACAAATCATCTTTCAATCCACGTGCAAATGATCTAGAGGAAAGAATTCAGTATCAACCGAAATATAAAGAAGCTGGTCTCAAAATGTAAGAAAAAATAATGGTCAGATTAAAGTCAGAGGAGAAATCATTTCTGAGAAATTGTGACCAGTTGGTAGGAAGACAAAAGCCTGCATACCCAACATCTTGCTGACGTAGGGCTCGATGTCCACGTCCTGGAGGTGCTGGTAGGTGTGTGCGTGAAACAAGCGTAGAGTTGAATCCAGCCGGATGGACACCCAGATGCCGTCTCCAACCCAGGCCAGCTGCCGCACCTGACTCTCCTTGCGAGGATGAGCGTCAAACGACTTCTGCTCAGTTGTGACAGATTGAGATGATGTTAGAACATTATGGAAATGTTCAACCTAGGATTTTCAAATGTCACAGCAAGATACATCTTCGTCATTGAGTAACACTTTTATTAAATATAATGACTCTGTACCTCTATCCTCATAGCCTTAGGCTGGATGACGTAGATCTTGTTCCTGTAGCCGCACCACACCTTGTCATGGACTACTGTCATACAGCGGATAGAGTGGTGAGGCCGGCCCAGATCCAGCAGGTGATAGTTGGTTAAATCCCACTGACCGTCTGCTTGGGACGAAGAAAGAGAACGAGAGAAGGTTTGTGGCATCATCAAAAATACCTCCAAGGGTGTAAATACTATGACAAAAAAAAGAACTTCTCCTGATAGGTTTAGCTTCCTTTTAAATTGCTGACACTACACAACATTTATAAAAATAATGCATGTGGATTCATACCAAAAACTGTGAAGAAGTTATGCACGTCTGAAAAGAGTGCTGTCCCACATACTCACCAAGGCCTCTGTGGAAAATCGCTAATGTCCCATCAGCCAAAGCTACCAAGACTCTTCCTTTAACGTGCCTGTAAAAGAAACAAACACACTCTTTCCCCACATTTTTCTGTAGCTATGAATCTATATTTTGTTTGTGTGTGTCCTTGAATAACTGCACTATCAACTTTATACTCACACTATGCTGAGGATGGAGTCTTTCAGTTTGATGGCGTGGAGACACTTCCTCCATCGAGCCACAGACGAGTGCACATACAGACTTTAGAAGGAGAGACAGAGAGGTGAAGAAAGGCCGATCAGAGAGCAGTACTGGCTTACAACGAGTGGATTTCAAACTTAAATAGAATACAGACTCGATTTCATATTCAGTCACAACTTAAAACTTGCCTTTAATGCTCACACAGTAAAAAGCTTTATGATGATGTTAATAGCACCATCTAGTGGCTGTTTTCCTGCTCACCATCCATTCTGAGCTCCCAGCCACATAGTAGGGAGCGCGCTGCTCATCCTCAGGATTTCTCCTTCTGACCTGTCCGAGTCCTCTGGGAACAACGGCTCACCATCCTGCCCGCAGCCCCTGGATCACAAAAGGCAGAAGATTCACCGGTTTTCAAAATGCATCAATTATACAAAACTGTAACAGCTGACCACCTCTTCAAGAAGATCTCGGTCTGGTTGTTTTGGTGCACACCCAAGTGCGACTGCTGTGTTCACACCTGCCCAAATGAAACTTGTGGGGCAAACGAACTTGAGTTCAATTGAACCGTCAATACCAGTCAATACCACCTTGAACCTCTGCATATCTTAGCGCTTACTAAAACCACCCGACTTTTTTAGAAGCAATAATCGAGAATATATGCTCACCTCTCTGTGTCAGCAGAAGGGGAGTCAGTGGGTCCCACACCCAGTGGGTCAGTGAACACATGCTCCGTGTAGATTCCTGGCTGGTTCTGATCAGCTCCCTGTTCCTCCTCTCCTTCTTCGCCCATGCCAGCGTTAGCCTCCGTTGCTTCCGTTGCCTCTTCGGCCGTGGGAACGCCGTCCTCTGTTGGACTTGTCTCTCTGGACAGCTCAACTGTGGGCAACATGGATGACAACATGATCCATTTATTTAGCTTGTTAGATTCACAAGTACCACTCTGTGATGCCTGCCCCTGCGGGATCCAATGACCTAGCAGCCCTTATGCTAGCAGTATGGCTGTAAAACAAATCGGAACATACTTGATCAGCAGAGAAGTACCTGAGCTGGAGATGCCGCTGTGCTCAGCCGGCTGGTCTGAGACACCTGCGCTGGCCGTCTGGGGGATGGCGGTGGTCCCCTCTGCTGCCATGGCACCATCGCTGCCTGTCGAGCCCACACTGGCCACACTGCCGGCCAGTGACACCCCGTCACCTTGGCTAGCCTCTGGGTCCTGGGGTACCTCCTCGCCTGCTGGAAAATCAGTCTCCAAAACTCCTAAAAAACAACACAAACAACCTCACAGTCAAAACTCAGCTGACAGGATCGCAGAGAAATGATGCAGTCATGGATGACAAAGATAAAACCCATTAACCCAACCCGCACAAACAAACCACTCAACCCACCTGGCACGCTGGCAATGCAGACGACATGGGTGTTGCAGGCGTAGAAGCTGTCAAGTAGGTCAGAGGGCTGACTGGCGTCCAGCACCATGACCTTGGTGGAGGAGTGGGTGCTGGTGCACACCCACACCCTGCTGGATGTCTCGTCCTGAATGACCAGCTCCTTCTCCTGCTCCCCTTTCTCCTGATCCTTACAGACAACATGAAATCAGCCAACAGTCTCAACAGAATTTAAACAAAAGCTTGAGGACTGTGTGAACTCTGAATGCCTCTTCCTTGATATACTTACCTTACTCTCGTGCTCCAACTGGTCCAGGCTGCTCTGGGAACCTTTTGTCTGCTTCGTGAGCTCTGGTAAAGTCCTCCCCCCAGACAGGTTGACCCCTGCAGCACACCACAGCTGGGGAACAGACAACACTTTATAAAAAGGCACAAAAGACAGTATGCTTCTTGTGTTATCTAGTCTTGACTTACGTACCTTCATAGAAGCATCTTTCTGATCCAGAGGTCTCAAGTACACGGGCACGGGTAAGTTCATTTTGTTCTCCACCTGTCCACCATTTGCCACCTGTTGGGCATAACAAGCACATGGAAAGGACACAGGCTTTTAAAACAAATTTTCATCCAGATTTAGTCAGCTAGCAGCTCTCTGCAGCATTCTGCACACACTGAGCATCTGCAGCAGCAATATGATGCAAAGGGAGGGATGTGAGCTACAGTTTTAGTCAAAAGTTGATACACATGTTCCTGGATCTGTGACTCACGTGTCTTTATCTCTTAGGGGTGGGAATCGCCGGAGGACCCATGATACGATATGATCATGATACTTTCGTCACAATGCAATATTATTGTGATATGGTGAGAATTTCGATAAAAAACATTGCAATATATTACCTTTTCTTTCAACTGCAAATTATTTCCGTAAAGAAAACTTTGTCAGCAACTGTTTTATCTAATGAGATAAAGTTTTCAGTCTGTTCATCTCACAGCCATTTTTTTTGTAGCAGCAAAATGTATCTAGTGGACTGAAGAAGTAACTGATAAAATTATTAAAGTGGGGTACCTAAAGTTTAATTTGTATTTGTAAATATTCATTATTTATATGATAAAAAAAATCGATACTTGGCACTGTGTGACGATACAATATTGACACAAAATAATGTGATTTTTTCCGCCACCTCTATTATCTCTGAGGTCCATCACAATAAACTTCCATAAATCTGCTTAAAACACATAGCAGTAAGCTCTTTGCCTGAGAATCTTCATGTTTTTGTGTTTTCTTCAGTATCATCTAATCCTTCTGTACATCCATAGATACAATGCAAACAGGAAGTGCCAATAGCACTTTTAGAGGTGCTCTAGTTGGAGCCCACAGTTTAAAGACAGCGTTGAGCTCCATCTGGTGGACGACTAAAATGTTTTCTTTGCAAGAGAGTGGTAAAGTTTAACTGAAACAAATTAATGAAAAAAACAGCCATATTTCTTCCTACGCGAGTCAAATTCAACCCTTCATTTCCTACCTTGTATTTGCTGGGCAGGCTCCAGCCGTGTGCAGTGACTCGCCCATCCTCCTTCTGCATGTGAGCCTTGACCTGTCTGTACTGGGCTCTCTTCTGCTCTTTACGCGATGGCGAACTGCACTGGTCCTTCCTACAGGAGGAGCAACGACAGAGAGAAGTGTCAGCAGCTTATATTATATAACTGTATGTTATTGCACGTCATTAGGTGAGACAGACAACCATTCACACTCACATTTACACCTATGGGCAATTTAGAGTCACCAATTAACCTGCATTTCTTTGGACTATGGGAGGAAGCTGGAGTACCCCGAGAAAACTGGGCAGCAACAGCCTTATACATGGGGCGCCTGCTCTGCCACCAAGCCACCGGCGCCCCAAAATGTAATCACTGATTTGACTTTTTTTCCAAAGTTTTTGGATTGGTATCAATTAAGTTTCACATGTGGTGACTTTTTTTTTTAATTTCCTTCATGTTGTCATGGATAAAAAAACACCAAACACTGTCACTTGATCCATTACTCACTCTTCATTGAGGAAGTCAAACGTCTTGGACTTCTCTGTGGGGAACTGGGAGAAGGTGCTGCTCCTCTTTACCATGCCGCCGGGGGCGTTGTACTTCATGTTGGCCTGGGACTCCACCTTCTTTATAGCCGGGGCACTGGAGGAGGAGCTAAACAGTCTGCTGAAGCTGCAGGTGGCGAAGTTACAGAGAGCCAGGGGGGAAACAGAGCAGACAGGAGTGCGGGGAAAAAGCAAGGAAGGGGGGGTCACCAACTGACCAACCAACCAGACAACCAAGGAACCACCAACATTTACTGTACAGTGACGTAAAGCATGCTGGGAGTCTTGGAATAGCTGAGCACTTCCTAACTGTGGCTGCATATTGAACATCAATACTTTTCAAGCATGAACCAAATTGTGTATTTAGCAGTGTCAGAGTGTCAAGTTAGATAGTTTCGCACTTATGCATCTTAAAACATTTAGCATATGTAAATAAAAGTTTAAATAAACACATAAAAACACCACAGTTCAAGAAAAGGAATTAAAATATCTTAATGTCTAAACCCAGATTTCAGATTGGTGTATAAATCATATTATTCTATCCAGGTGATATTTTCCATATCAACTACACATTGCATCAAAGATGGGGCTATTGTTGTTCAACTACATTAACATATGTCATTTAAATCATGGCAGAAAATGAAATCACGAGGTAGAAGCTTACTGCTTTATCTTTTTGGTTAATATTTTCTTGATGTTTCCTCAAATACGCCTGATAACACTAACACATCTACTACATTTGTTACAAATATTCTGCAGGTTCGACCTCATTTAAGGCCTCTTTAGCTCCCTGTGAGCAGACATAGTAGGAAAACATCAAAAAAAGGCACACAGCAGGCGGGAGACAGGAAAGCCCGGGGGCACAGGGAGAGTCATGTCTGAGCAGTTTGTGATAACAACAACTGATGCACTTCATGGAGAGAAAAGTTCATGGATAAAGACACATCAAAGTTGGATCCATTTGTAATGGAGGAGCAGTTCTGTGTCAGTGGAGGGAAAGAGAGAGGTTTGGCAGGGTGGAGGTTTATTAAACCATCTTTACCTAATGCTGCCAATTCAATAGCACATCCCGGGAAAAGATGAGAAAACAAAATGTAATTGAATAGTTGAGAGAAAATGCCACAGGGCGACCTCAACAGTGTCAAAATAAAAGCCCAGACAAAGGTTGTTTAAAAAGAGCAAAGAAAGAAGAAAGAAAGAAACTGTAAATTTGGGAGGACTTACAACTGCCAGATGCTGGATTTCTTTTTTTCTGTGAGGGTTGGATTTTCTCTGGAGGCCCTGAAGAAGAGGACAAGATGGTATCATGTTAGCTGTTCTCCATTTTGAGACGCACAAGCCTGCAGATTTCCTACAGCGTATTATATTTGAGAAAGAAATCTGTTAAGTGCTTTAGTTCACTGTTGGCTGAGGCACTAAGAAATTGTAGACATTGGAGATGCTGCATGAGTCTTGGAGCAGCAACACTGGATGTCATCTTTGCATTAAATCCAAGGACTTTCAAGGACCAATTCTCTTAAATTCAAGGACCCAGCACAGCCCAGTTTGACACAGGGATCGAGGTTAATTACTGTTACAACACTGAGAATTTTTATAATGACAGGTAAGAGGCTTTACAGAAGCTCGCAGACAACAATTAAAAAGAGAGAAAGGCTTGAATGTGTGAACACTTCTCAATTGTGCTGCGCTAAGCCGAGCTCAGACTGCAGGAGTTTTAAAATCCCTTCCGATTTTGAAATCAGGTTGCATCACGCACATAAGGAGAAACTTTACAGAGAAACAGATGTTCTCCTCTCTTATCTCAAACATCCACATGCTATGAGATTTAAAAATAATGGCACATCCTGCTTTACAGGATGTTGTTAAGATCATTGTGCCTGCGGGAGCATGAACGCACCACCTCACATCATCTCATGGGGAAGATGATGTAAAAAAATAAAAAAAATGGAAGCTGATGTGGTGAAACAACTGGCTGTAATGTTAGCAACACTTTGCAGTGAGAAAAACAAAAGCAGAAGGCCTAATGAGTCTTTTAATTATAAACGTCAACAGCAGTATGCTAGCTAACGTTAGCTTTGAGGGCTACACTGTCAGCTGCTTTAACTGTCATAATCATAACCATACAATCCAAGTTTTAAATCCTGAATGTATCATATTATCTGAGCGGCCTTGATGAGTCTGCGAGCAGTTCAAGAGGCTTAATACTGATCTGTAAAACTCTCACATTACCAGACAACCTCAGCTGGACATCAGTACCAACCAAGGTCCCAGACCAGAATGCTCGTCCAGATGTCAGGAGGGGTGAATCAGGCATAAACTGGGCCAAAACTCTTGCAGTCTGAGCCCAGGGTTGCAGTAATGGAAAGCACTAGGGTTTAAACCCACACACTTTCAATGACACATGTCTGTTTATGTCTATTTTTAAAAACTTTTACGCTTTTTTTCTCAAGTTCACAAACTTTCAAGGACTTCAAGGAACAGTGGGACTCCTGTTTTTGGTGCAGAAAGTCAGGGATTTCAGCTTTAAAATAAGAAGACAGCAACATCATTTTCACAGAACAAGCAGACACCGGGATTGGATTATATGTGGTGAATATTAAGTATGAGTTAGTGAGGCTCTACAGCAGCCTAGTCCAATTAGTGACAACCAATAAAATACTCCAATAATAACCCTAATGTAAACAAAAACGTAATTATGTACACGTGTGTAATTTGCATCCTTCTGTTGAGTACCTGATCATCTCTGTCCACCGCACCGCTTCCTGTAGCTCCATCAGTCGCTCTTTGTACTGGTTCCTCTCCATCAGCACTCTGGCCATTTCCACTCTGGTGAAGCGTTTCCTCTGCGCTGTCGGTACATCACTCTGTGGTAGCACATAATCCCACACGTGACCACGCAGAAACATATTTATCACTAATAAAGACACAAGAGAAACACAATATGTACTACTAATCAAAGACACTGCTGTACAAGTGCAAAACACTCACATCTTCTTCCTCTTTAGTTTTCTGTTTCACTTCCTCCATCTCCAGTCGCACTCTGAAAAAGACCATTTATTGCACTTGTAAGATATACAGAAAATTTAACAAATTCATGTTTCTACGTTCTGTTATTTCACAATTTACACCCACAGTAATAAAAAGAAGGGCACTAGGAGAGTGCCGACCTACACCAAGGCCAATAGTACAGTCTTATATTATATGCAAATCTGACAGCGCAGTCAATTTATGTCTGGATATATTCCCAAAACTATTAGAAGATGAGAATGACATGTGGTTGTGCCTGTTCTCTTAAAGCCAACAGAACATTTTTCATTAATATTTCTGGTGGAGTTTATTGTTAACAATTCACATCTGGATTCACCAAAGAGTCATGCATTCAACTGAGAAAAAAATATTTCCCGTCTCCTAAAGTTATGAGGTTATTAGCTTAGCCCTGTGATTCAGATAGGCCCCAAAATTGAATGGGTTCTTTCTTGGCTCTCGCTTCACCCTTGAACCAGGTTTCAAGAAAAATTGGGCCAGATGTTTTTGCCTCAACCCCGCTGACAAACAAACCAAACTGGAAACAACCTGGCGAAGGTAATAAATAACGTGCTATCTGTAATGACTGTTGACCTACTTCTTGAGTTCCTCCTCCATCTCTCTGTTCTTGTCCTCCAGCTTGCTCTTAGCCTGCAGCACAGCCTCCATCTCTCCTTGCAACATCTCCTTCTCACAGGTCAGCTCGTCCACCTTCAATATCAAGTCTTTATTCACCACGTTCAGAGCGTTCCTGGACAGATGGGAACAAGGACCTTTCAGTGTACTTATAAAATACTGTTGGCACATTTTAACAGGGTCAGAGGATTAAGACGATATCACATTTTAGTCATGACAAAAACATTTAAAGATCCTATTTTCCCATATATTTTGCATCTAAATGACTAATGGAGACAATCATTTTTGAAATTGGCTCAGTATTGACTGAGAGCACTGCTGCCGACAGCATTACCAGACTGTAATGTAACCACTAAGCATGTTTGCACATCAATGTGCACGTGAAATATCCTGTCTTTGTACTGCATTCAACTGGATAACAGTCAAAAGGGATTTGCACTTCAAATAAGGGATTTTGTTTCCCAAACTCCATCTAGCTGGCTAGAGGATTGTATTCACGAGGGTCCCTGTGAGCATAACTGCATATCCCAAATTTATGACATCCTACTGTCAGTAGCCGCGCCCCCCTGACCACCAACAATCAGGACCCAGCAACTCTTTTCAACTCATTTTGGGAATGCCCAAGGGTGGGACAATTTTTGGACGAGATTTCTGAGACATTTTCGTACATGTGTAATAACCATAGACCCAGAGCCGCAGCTGGCAATATTTGGTGTGGCCCGAAGAGATCTGGGTCTCTCCCAAGCCCAGACGCATGCTTTGACTTTTTCATCATTGATGCTGTGGGTTCAGAGTGCATATGCTCCATGTTGCTTGTTTCTAGGTTGTTCTAAAAAAACAATAAAAATCACTGAATAATAAAAGGACTTGTTTGTTTTGAAATTTTATTTACACAACGCCCCACTTTTCTAGAATCAGGGTTGTTGTTTGTTTTTGCCACTGACAGGCTCAGTGTGACAATTTATGCAAATGATTCATTGAAAGATAGACTGTTCTGTATAAGACTAAGATTTTTGTTAAACTAAAACAGCCCCAAAATTGTCATCCACTATTCCGCCTGACTGAATTTAAATTAAGTTATATCAACGTGTATAGAGCCAACATATTTTTACATCTACCTGGGTGGATTATAGGTTCATTTTAACTAAACCATTACTTGTTTTAAGTAAATGGAATCTGGTGGGTTTGGTGATAGGGTTTCTGGTTAAACAAAAACATTCTTACTCTTTCACAAAACAGTAGGGATCCTTTCCATAAATTGTCACACACTTTAAATAATAATCTGAACATGTCAGTAGCAAAACACAAAACACTTTTAAAAGACGTTAATAGACAAGCAGAAATGCCCCGGATGGTTACACTGCAGCCAGTTTTCTTGCCTCACTCAATACTGGACCAATTTCAATAAATTTTATTCCCATTAATCACTTCAGGTTGGTCCAGGCTGAACATAGTAACCCTCTGAGTTATGTACTTACTTTGTCTCAAGCAGTTGTGAATTCTCCTGAATGAGATTTTCAACTTCCCGGCCCATTCCTTAACAGAGGTAATGATGAAGTTAGAGTTTTATTACATTACAGTTTGACAACAAGCTGGAACTACATCAACACACTACAGATTATCATACACCACTACAGATTATTCTTACGAGGGTAAAATCCAACAAGGCACAACGTAGGATGTGAAATATCTCCTAGTGAGATATTTGTTCCTGTTGATTTCACAGTACAAGACACTACCACAAACACACAAATCCACAGCACATGTCACATGACCAACAGGAGAAGGATGGATAGAGTGGGTGGGGTCTTACCAATCAAACTAAGGTCTGAGAAAACCATGCAATCCAAGTCAGGCGGAAAGAACAAGGAAGAGAGAGAGAAAGAGAGAAAGAAATGCGGATATAGTTTGAGACAGTGGAATGACCAAAATGATGAAGGAGCCAGAGCTTAAAGTGAAGCTGTTTGACTCCACAAGCAAAAGATGCTGTTGGGTCTCTAAAGCTAATAATAAGATACGGCAACCACAGCAGTACAGAGAAGGAAAACAGGAAAATTCAAGAGCAAAAAAAGAACTCAAGCTGTAAAAAGAACAGTTAGAGCAACAAAGGAAGCGTTAAACTCCATCATTCATGCACCAAACTCTGTCAAAAGTAGGCAGCTGTGCACTGCTGAACCAACTGTATGCCTACTGTTACCAAACATAATGAAGGAGAAGATGTGAGTGGTAACGATGGTGGAAATGGCAGAAAGTGACTAATGAGCAGAGGTCAAAGGGACATCACAGAAGTATGTTTAACTAAGGAAAGGTTTGAGGTCATACACACCAGAGTACTCCACTGGGATTATGGACAAAAGCCAGAGGATGAGATACGGGAGAGAAAGAGGTGATGTTAACATGGGGAGATGGCTAACACTGCGTATCACAGCAGGACCAAAGCAAGAGGTGCAGCATTGCAGCAAACAGCAGGTGTTGGAGTTACTATGAGTTTTAAACTGGTACTATCAGTAGAGCAACAGCTGCTAGTTAAACATCACACATGAGCGTCTGTAAAACAGCTTTATGGATATTTTTTAAAATAAATATGCAGGTTATTACGCAGTTCATTTGTATGCAACACATTTCACTGATACAAGCTAAACACTTGTCGATTAAACTGAGAAATTGCCAGATGTCACAGACAGTTTATAACAATCAAAACTCTCCATCATGCAGTAGGATCACGTTTGCTCCACAGAATTGTTTTAAATGTAAGGACACCTCAAAGTGACTTACTGAGAGTGTTATTATACCATGGCCACTTACAAAATAATAAAAGACAGGCTGTGTAAATTCTGTCATGCTTTTTTGAATGTTTAAGTATCTCAAGTAGCATACAGACTAATCACAATCAGATTGTGAGAAGTATTGCTTCTCATCTTATGTTTAATTTCTTAAAAACATTTACAATAAAATCTATATACTACTGTGACTGTGAATGAGTGCTGGCCCGTCCTGGAGATAATAGTCATTTAGATTATCAGAAATTGATTTCACACACATTGCTAGTGCTAGACTTGCTCCTCAACCCTCTGGAGTCGATGGACGCGTCAGTTCATCAAAATTACATGACCGATTTAAAATGACGTAGCAGCAAGATGCAGCCTCGTGCCTCTGTTTCAACTTGTGTCTAAAGTGTGAACTTCCAACTATACACCGATTTTAAATTGTGTTGACAGGCCAAGTAAAACCAGACTTATGATAAAAAAATTTACGCCATGCTTTTTCTGAATATTGTCGTCACGTTTGGCGCAGGACGAAACTGTAAAAACGGGCTATTCTAACAAAAGTGCTCGCAAGCATAAAGTGCTTGCAAGCAAAAAAAACCATGATGCCCCCTTTCCTATTGGTGAGGTCTTTTGTGTGATTTTAAGTGTGTTAATACAGTATTTACTTGAAGGTATCCACATAAGCGTGACATGACACTGTCCTAACTATGACATGACAGGGTCATGAACCTGTCATAAACATTATGTACATGTCAAACATTTATGACTGCTGTCATTAAGTGTCATTCGATTTTTGTAATGACACACTGACATTGTTTGTGTTGTCTTGATTATGACAATTTGACATCAAAGTGACATTAACAGAAGTTGTTTTTATGTTGTCATTAGAAGGACATCCCAGGACATCCCAAAAAAAATGTCAACTTGTCATGACAAAGACAACTTCTGGTAATGTCACTTTGATTCATGTCAAGTTGTCATAATCACGACAACCCAAACAATTTCAACTTGTCATTACAAAAACTTAATTACACTTAATGACAGCAGTCATAAACATTTATGACATGTACATAATGTTTATGACAGGTTCATGACACTGTCATGTCGTAGTTATGAAAGTGTCATGTCACACTTATGTAGATACCTTCAAGTAAAGTGTTACCTTTAAAGGTAAAATCAGAAGTAGTCAAAAACAGCCAATTACACCCTCGACCCCAAAGGGTTCAATCTAGTGAAATTATACCAACGCAAAACAGAGAAGGCACATGATGCTTTTCTATAGCCAGCAACCTTATTGTACTCCCGATGAAGAAGTAAAACTGTCCTACATAAATTAACTTCCATTTAAATCATAAAAATTATCTAAAGCACACATTAGCTTGACTTTGTAATGTGGGGTACCCCATGCTAAAGTCTTATGGCCGTATCCATGTGACCATTCCAGCATTAACGGTAGTTTATATAAAGTCAAAACGGAGCCAATGAATTGGCCGAACGAATGAACTGGTCGATCTCTATCTGCTATGGCCATGGCATAATTGTCACAAATAAGATGTATATGCATAAGCTTCACACAACATGCAGAACTGAACTTGAGCTTCTATGCAATCCATTCCGTATTCAATATTCATATGCTAGAGACAGACGTGTTCTTCAGTAAACAATCACTGAGTCATTCATAACTGAGTTGAGACATTTCAAAGACCTTTCCAACACAATCCAGATTAAATATATTCAGGATCTGACAGGATTGTTGCGACATTATTCCATTTCAGTGCTGCTTTGTTTCAATAAAGATAAAGTTTTTATCTTACCCAGCAGGTCGGCGCCTTCATCCACATCCCCTATGAGCCCAGTGCCTGCAGACGACAGCTCCTCAAATAGGGAGTCTGTGTTTCGGTCAAATGCCATGTTCTCAATGCCTTTAGTGGGAGTGCTGGAAGAGTAATGACAGGAGGTGATGTTAAGCTACCTGGTGAAACTTTGTTTAAAAGTGGCCTGACAGCATGTCCTTGAACAACCTGCAGGGCTTGTATCCAATGAGATCCATGTCCAGCTCAGGGGTGGACTCAATGATGTCCTGCACGTCTGAGCTGTCCTCATTTTCAGGCAAACCTACATGAGACACAGCACATGCCAAAGAGAGAAATAAGAACACTGCATGTGAGTAAAAATCTTAAAACTACAACACAAACTGTTTCCTCTATGACACCTCTACAGCAGTAACACTTTATTCTAAACCCTTGTATCGTATATAACAGCAAAAAAGAAGGCCACAAAGACTAATAGATGACTGATGAATGTGATTCTGTAACTTGTGCAGTGTCATGATGTTTGACCCTACCCACTGATATAGATCTGGTCCCTGGTGCAGCCTGCACCTCCGTGCTCTTACTGTTCCCATCTTCCCGCTCCATGTCTGAGGCTGTGGTGGACATCGGTGTGGCCGACTTGGAGCCGGTGAAGTCCGACAGCTCATCCTGTAATGAAAAGAGGCTCAATAACAGCAGTGTTTGCAGATAGACATTCAAAGTCAAAGGTCACAATGACAGACCTTAAATGAACCAGTGCCAAAATGAATAAAAACAACACATTGGACCACAAAGAAAACAACAGCACAACACAGTTTATGATCTAACAGGTTAAGGGAATACTTCAATCCCCAAATGATCTTTTGTACATCAATTACTCGTTTGTAAGAAGACTTTGATTTTCTTGCATGACTCCTGTGAACCAAAAATCTAAAAAGGGAGAAGTCATAGGTGGCTGCTTGTAACAACGGCAAAATTATGTTAAAACATCCGTTGAAACACTCTTGGACAACTCGTGCAGTATAATTCAAAGTCTTATTTACCCAGTCATCTCTCCGTATTTCCCAAAAAACCCTTTCTGATGGGCAACTGAACTAAAAGTGAAATTTATCCTCTCTTCAAAGCCAAACTCCATTGACAAAAACAGTAATTTTACCTCAATGAACACAGGAGC
The DNA here is from genome assembly GCA_026686955.1 of Epinephelus cyanopodus. Classification (NCBI taxonomy): domain Eukaryota; kingdom Metazoa; phylum Chordata; class Actinopteri; order Perciformes; family Serranidae; genus Epinephelus; species Epinephelus cyanopodus. The sequence goes on from CM048929.1 coordinate 13,149,148, forward strand.
TGCTGGTCTACCACTGCCTCGATCAGTTAGTTTGTTTGTGTTCTTGTGTGACTTCGGGTCAGTTCGAATTCACCAGTCACACAATAACACGAACAAAGTACCGATCAAGGCAGCAGCAGACCAGCAGCTCCCACGTTCAGCAAGTTAAAATTACGTTTTTTGTCAATGGAGTCTGGCTTTGAAGAGAGCATTTAGTTATTTTAGTTAGTTTTATCTTCAGCCCAACTCCTCATGGGAAAGGACTGTCTGTTTTGGAAGTACTGATCATACGACGGGATGAATGAGACTTGGATTGTACTACACAAGTTGTGAGAGTTTGTAATTTTCTCAGTTTGTGAATTCTTCGTTCACTATGGAGGCTTGCGAGGAGAAAAAAATTTCTTCACAAATTCAGCATAACATGAAGTGAGTAGCTAATAAACAAATGGTCATTTTGGGGGGTAAAAAATTTCCTTTAACATGGTTGGACAGGTTGAAAGTGCTAAACACAAACTAGGAACGACTAGAGGCTCACTACATACACTACACATGCAGTATTACAGGAGACACAAGTCCAATTTTTCTCAGCTCTTACACTGTGTAGAGCAGTGGTTCCCAACTGGTGGGTCAAGGTCGAGATGTTGGTCCTGGTCCATTCTGAATGGACCGCAAGTGACTTGCGAACATGTCAAGTTTGTGAGAACCACACGTTTATTTTGAAGTTCAGTGAATTTCCAGCACGGAGCTTTGACTTTTAAGTGTCATTCCCTGCTGTAGAGTGAGTGACTAACGGACAGCTACATGACACAGCCAGCAAGATAGCTCAATTACATGGCCAAACGCAAATATGACGCTGAATACATTGAACTGTGTGGACCTTGAACAAATGACAAAGAGAAATCTAGACCCACGGCTGGACCAGTTGGGAGCCACTGTTGAAGAGCAAGAGCATTGTAATTTACCTCAAAGTGAAAAATCTACTTTTAAAACTGGAAACCATGAAAACATCAGGAAATCTGACAGAAATACTACGAATTGAAACAAAAAAACAAAAGGACCTTAAAACACTGATCAAAGCTGTGGATGGATTGAAGAAAGCTCTCCAATCAGCAGAGAGCAAACATGAGCAACACAGAGCTGGCACACAAACACAGACAAGGAAATCCACACAGAGCTACACAGACTGCGGGGAAGAGCTTCACACAGCACAGCATCAACTGAAATTAAACATGGCCACGATGGGAGCTGCCATTCTACCTCTACTACACAACACAAACACAACATGATATTCAGAAACTAAAAACAGTTACACAGGAACTGAACGGAGACTGAAAATATAAATCTACTGCAAATTAAATCTAATGTTACACAAACACAGCGTTAAAAGACAGAATACTATTTGGATGTGTGTTATTGTACAATGTGGGATCAAAAATGTTACTGAGATGTTGAAGATCTGCATGAATGAAACAAAACTACAAAGAAGCATGTGAAATATAAGGTCATGCATTTTAACTGAAAAGAAAAACGAATCAAAGGCCAGATGCAACCACGCTGTTATTGATGGTAAAAGATTGCTAATTAACCAATTTCATGCGTGACACAGCTGATTGCTGCGTGCACTTTGGTTTGTATAAGACCCTGAAGTAGCCTTCACCAGGACATGGTTGCATGTAGCACGATGTAGCGCAGGTGGTCTGTGAAGTGAGGATCTATAAATGCACAGAGTGAGAGGCTACGCTTTTGAAATGATGAAACAGCATAGATGGGGAGACTACTGAAGCCCACACACACGCAAACACAAACAGTGCACCGTCCACAGCCAATGCAGGCGTGCTGCTGCTGCTGCTGCCACAGGCACTTCCGCCAGCCGCCACTCATCCAACTACCTTGCAGTCGTCTGCCAGTGAATTCCCCCAAGTAGAGTCCTGCGCACTCTTACCCTCCCTTTCCTTTGGGGGGTCGCCAAAGTCCAACTGCTTGGGGGGGAAGAGTAAGAATGAAGCTCACATGTGGAGAAGCAGTTCAGCAGAAATGCATACACCCAAAAGTGTGCATGTCTGTGAAGTGAATGGAACAGTAATATCATATGTGACAGAGCGTGTGTGTGGTGTGTGTGTGTGCACACATGGGAAGGTCATAGTACAGATCGTCTAGTTTAGACCACAAACGATAGATTAACCATTGATCAAGTTCATGAATCATTTTTGACAATCGTTCTGTATACTGCACCTATATACACTCACCGCCCACTTTATTAGGTACACCTGTTTAACTGCTCGACAATGCAAACAGCTAATCAACCAATCACATGGCAGCAACTTAATGCAATTAGGCGTGTAGACATGGTCAAGACGACCTGCTGAAGTTCAAACCGAGCATCAGAATAAGGAAGAAAGGTGATTTAAGTGGTGCCAGACGGGATGGTCTGAGATATAGTCTTTTTATTCCATAACTTTATCTCATGCCTACATTACCTACAATGCAACATGACTGCCAGCAGATCAGCCGGAGATTCAGGTGCGTTACGCCAGTAGCCCATAACATAGCCTCGAGCTGCGAGCCTCAAGCAGAGATAAGGCACCGGCTACACAGGTCTGGTAAGATCAATTTTTTCTAATTCCGCACGCATAGATTTCTTTTCATTTTAAAACATGTACTCCTCATACTCCACCTTTGTTAATTAGATTTTGTGCAGCTCCCTCTAGAGTCACCACAGGCTTTATACAGCTTATTTCACATGAGTAGTAGCACTCCCCAAGACCTCAACAGTGTTTGATGTGCAAAATTGGCGGAGTTTCCCCTTTAATTGGTTTGAAAAGACCCCTTGAATGAAACAAAATGCAGTGATTTAAAAAATGTAATTATGCCATGGCATATGGCAATGAGATGGTCTCGCTTATGTGATTCATATCGTGGATGAAGATTAGATCATGGCTGGTATGTGCACATATGCACCTCATCAACCTGTCGTTCCTTTTCCCTTGCAACGCCACCCACTCCCGCGAATAAACATGACGTCTCTGTTTAACTCTAAGAGTGTGTCTGCATATCAAAGCCACCCGTGTTCAAAAGGCCATGGCTCAACAATAACCGTCCTGTAGCACTGATTACATAAGAACTAATCACATTCCAGCTAGCCTTTTTCTCTCTCAGTGACTGGCTGCGAGCCATACAGCGGCATCGCTCCCATCATGCATCGCGCCGCAGAGCTGATGTCCCAGTTTTAACAAAGACGCAGCAGTGGGATGAATTAACATTGTCACCCTCCAGGTCCGAACTGCCACAGATACAAACATAACCCACACACCGGAATTATTTTGAGTGCCAGTCACTGTTGTGCAGAAAAACAGCTTCATTTTATCAGAGAGGACATAATGATAATGTCTGTCTGAGGAATGACTTATATCCCCAGTAGTATCTGAGGCAGTGAATTAAAAATCACTGAAAACATACATCATAAGACAAAGCTCAGTATTATGAGTTGTGTCTGCATCAAATAGGAAATGGTTGCTATTTGGGTTATGAATATTCATGTGATACATTTAATGATCTCCACTGACTGCTGCACCAGGAGAACAGACAAGTTTGCATATTCATCAATGGCTAAAGAGGAGGATGTCTGAAAACAGAGATGGCCTTGTCAGACGCCTACTAAAATACGCTTGAGCACGCCCGAGCCTTATCAAAGACTCTCTATTTTTAAATGGATCCAAAGCCAAAACTCCTCTATCTCTTAGCACTGGCAGGATGGCTGGAAACACTCAGCCAAGAAAAGGGATTATAACAATCAGATCACTCCCCATATTTTATGCATTTTGTATGTTTGCATTTTGATCATAACACTCAGGTATCAAAAAAACTGAAGCAAGTGAAAAAAAACATTTAAATTCATAATTCAAGTCGGACAAATAAGATTTAACATGTCACCTGATAGGATGTACAACTGACACTCTGGTGCATGATAATGAGGAGAAAGTGAAGAGGAGGATACAGTTAAAAAAAGACAAAAATATTCTGCCTTGTTGGCTTTTTCTGTTGAGACTTCAAAGACATGTCATTTGTCTTTCAATACAGCACAGCACATGTCACATGACGCTCATTTTCCTTCCAGCACCCCCACGTCAGATACCAGGCTGATATCATGTAGTCAGAACCAGACATGAGTTTATTCTCTGGAGAAAAATCACACTGGAGTAAATGATTATTTTCCACCCACTGTGGTTGATGTTCACACTGAGGTGCCACTCACACACCTACCTTGAGGCTAGTGTTGGACCGCGCTGGGTCGGTGAACCTCCAGCCTTCTGTGCCTGGTGTCTCTGCCCTGGCCTGGGGGTCGGGGATCAGCAGAGACGCTCCACCAGACGACGGGAAGATCCCCAAAGAGAGAGGCCGCTCTCTCCTGGAGGGAGAAAGGTTTGCGTATTTTAAGCTCTTGCTAACAACTAAGTGTTTGCTGTGGTAGTGTTTTGGCTTGCAGGTACTTTTGTTGAACTGATTAACTTTAAATGAGCATTAAAAATATTATGAAAGTGATCTGAATTCTCTTTGTCTATTCACTCATTTTCTGTAACCGCTTATCCTAATGAGGGTCGCAGGGGTGCTGGAGCCAGCTGACATTGGGTGAGAGGAGAGGCAGGGTGCACTCTGGACAGGTCACCAGACTATCACAGGGCTGACACATAGAGACAGACAACCATTCACGCTCATATTCACACCTACGGACAATTTAGAGTCACCAATTAACCTGCATGTCTTTGGACTGTGGGAGGAAGCTGGAGTAACAGGAGAAAACCCACACTGACACGGGGAGAACATGCAAACTCCGCACAGTGGAGCTCCCCCACTCTGGGTTTGAACCAGGAACCCTCTTGCTGTGAGGCGACAATTCTAACCACTGCACTGTACTTTTTATACAAGAGATGTAGCTCGAAGTGCGACAATAAAAATGCAACACATTAAGACAAAAGCGAAAAGGACAACAAAATTAGACAATAAAAAGACAGTGGTTTTGGTTAACGATTATACAATGTCAGAACTGAAAACCAGTAAAAGGCTTCTTGATATATTGTTGTAAACATATGCCTTACAAGTCCGCAAAGATATGAGCTATGACTTCACATGAGCTTAATAACAAGTTTGTCCATTGTGTTATGGGCCATGAAGGTAAGGTTTTTCCGGAGGAGCTTCAAATGTGTTTCTCATGCAGCGTTCATATCATGTTGGAGTTGAGTAATTATGAGTTAATGACTTGTAAGAAGCATTCAAAGTCCAATTCTAACTGGGAAATTCAGATTTTTATTAAAGCTGTCTCACATCAGCCAAAGTCTGTCATTCAATGTAATTAAACCCAGAGTTAATGGATATAGAGCAGAGGTTTTCTAACTGTTTGTGCCCAAGGGACACCAAAGGGCAAGCCCAAATCTCAAGGCACACCTGTGTTTATATCAGTGTGCAACAGCTTCCATAACGTGGTGTCACTCATAAGAATAAGACAGGTAGCTTTTCATGATACCTGTGAACGGCAACACATAGGTTCCCCTCGAAGTTTTTGTTTAATTTAATTAAATTAAAGCTTGAGTTTGCCTTTTTATTTGGAAACTGGTGCACACATGACACATGGCATATCAGTTGTGGTCTTACCTTACTCGGCCGACTGCGCTTGACTCTGAAGTCTCGCTAATCTGCTGCATTTTGATCCTCTCTACATGCTCCATATAGTTATGGATCATCTGCAGAAGTCGAACCAGAGACCCAGAGGAAAGTAGTCATGAATGTGGTTAACGATTACAACTCAAAATTTCCACCTTCTCCTCCATCCTTTCTCCCTCCTCTTACCTCTGTGTGTCGCTGATGGAGGGAGTTGTATTCTTTCTTGAGCTCCAGTTCACGTTCTTCTAACCTGCCGACTGAAACAGGATACAACACTGCTCAGTTTCAGGCAGTCGATTTACAATACACGAGACAAGGATTATTTGCATATGAATGGTTTGTAAAATGGACATTTTAAAAAAGCAATAATAATAACATTATTTCTTATAAGTACAAAAACCAAAGTGTAAAAATTTGCCATGCTGGTTAAAACTGCTCAAAGCCAATTAATAGTTTGGCACAAAACACCCCCTAAAAAAAGCAAATCTGTTGTTTCACACCTTTATTTTTGTGCAGATTAAATAAACCAGATATAATGTTTATGTCTGTCTAATAATGAGCCTTAGAGTTGCTGGTTCCCCTGTTTCAGTCTTTCTGCTAAGCTAAGCTAGCCAGCTGCTGGTAGTATCTCCGAATCTACTGTGCAGACACGAGAGTGCTGACCCTCTCAGCTCTCCACCTGAATGTGAATAAAAACATTTCACGAAATGTCTGTCTCTCTACTCCTTTAAAACTTTCACACCTCCATCACATCTGACTGTGGTACATAGAAGAGTGAGCATAACTTTGCTCTACCAGACAGGAACTGGGAAACGGCAGAGTGGGTAATCTCACTCGAATAGGTTTCGATGTTAGGCTGACTTATGAAGTGACAAACACCTAATCCCCTATTAGCACGTCAGGTCTAGTCTAAGCCACACAGAGAGCTGCTGCGACAGACGGATATACAGTGTAAAGGCTGGATACTATCAATTACAGCAGCTAAAGCTTCTGCATGTTGTGATGATTTCTTGACTATATGTGTGTATTCTGGCATTACCAGGGGACATGGAGACATGTAATGAAGTGAATCGAGACAGGCTATACACAGGGGAGCCGGCTGAAGACTGAAGTAATCCCTCCTGTGTGCTCGCATCAGTGCAGGTTTGGAAAACTGCTCTGTGGAGCAGCTGAATGTGCAGCTGAAATATTGATTTAATTAATTTACTTAAAAAGCTGTTCAACACTGACAAAAAAAAAGAGAGTAACACAAAAGAAAAACGCCATAAAAATGCCATCAGTGTCATTCCCCTGATCTTCGAGGGAGCTACGTATTCACACATCAGAGTCCATTTGTACACTGTCATAAATCAGCTGGGAAGCCAGGAGGGTGAGATGTGTGTCAGATTGTTGGATGCTTTCTGCTTTGCCAATGCAGTAAAAAGTGCTGAGGCCCTATTAGTTCTGTGATGGTAACTGCATCACCACTAGTCACCACAGCTGTACCACGGTCACACGATGCTACCACTGTGATGAGGTAGGGCTGGGCGATATAACGACTATGTGCGATGTATCGACATATTTTCAGGCAAGATATAGATTAAGACAACACCGTTTATATCGATGTACGGTCATCTCTCCTCTCTCACACTCTCTCACAGCTCCACCCCACTCACTCACTCACTCACTCACTCACTCAAAAGTTCGCTATCAACACTAAGAGAGACACAGAGCTGCTCCTCTGTTCAATCTGTCTGTTAATTGGTCTATAGTGCGACACCTGTCTATATGTTGTACGTGCTAGGCTAAATCAGTCTGCGAGATAAATGAAATTACCACAGTAACACAGGTACAATACTGTAGGCCTTAACCACGCTCACTTTTGGCCAGACCGATTTCCGTTTCCATGATCAGTTAAGACGCGACAATAAAAGTTTTTACATAACAAAATAACAGGGGACTTTTATTGTGAAGAATCTACAGGAAATGACATGTGTTTATCACTGAATTAGCAGAACTTCCATAAAGGCTTTTCTTTCCGATAAAGACAAGTCTAATAATTCGGCAGGGAGGAAAGTAAAAGCAGAAACAGCCACAGTGAGATGCTGATGAAGAGCTGCGGACAAGAGGCTCTTACTGCACCTCTGCAAACAGCTCACCAAACAATGTTCATCTGCACCCACTGCAAAGACACACAGCTGGTTGAATATCAGCAAAGTTTCCCTGCTTCCCTTCACTGGTTCCTGTACAGCAGGGTCGGCCTTTGTTTCACTGTTATAATCATTAAAAAGCAAAAGCAGCATGTGTAAACATTCAGTAGGCTATATCTTCAGTAGCTAGCTAGCTAACCCGACACATTTCAGTTTGATTTTGGTTTTGGAACAGCGAAGAAACGTATATCTTTTTCCAACCTCTCCGGGTAACGAGTATCATTAATACACAACGTGCCCCAGACACAACATTTAGCTCCAAATCCACAACACCAGCCTGAAAATGAAGGAAATCTGAAATGATTGCATTAGAGTCAATGGAGCACAGCTGTGTTGTTGTCGGACCCTGGTCTGAGCCGGCCCGATGCTACGTTATGATTGGCCAGTCTACGTCCGGGGGCGGGACTTAGTGAAGGGTCAATTGTATGAATACGAGAAGAGCAGAGAGAAGTTGTGAAGTTGTGAAGAAGTGTCTGGACACAGTTAATCACCAAACCACAGTGATATGTTGCTTTTTCACTGGGGTAAGAAAAAATCCATACCGTGGGTAATAAAACAACACAACAAAAAAACACATCTGATAAATTATTGGTCTCTTCAGTGAAATAAAGCCAAAACGAAAGACAAAACAGCTTTATACCATCCAGAGTTATACCATCGTTGCCTATCATCTTCCACTGGCTGTGACCTTAGTAACTCTACAGTAGTTGTGGACTCTGTCCTAGATGCCTCACAGAGTATTGAATGAATGATTTACTATTCACGGGGAGTGGCAGAGGGTTGACTGAACCCACTGACGAGTTGTGTGGAGCGTGTGCACTCAAGAATCTTAATTTTCCCCAGTAGGGGAAACAGTTAATCATGATTGATAACAGAGGAAAATGAGACAATTATTTACATTGAATTTAACGGAATAAACCAAACACTTAGCTTCTTGTGTTCAAGTTTAACATCACAGATAGGGAAGAAATTCATGTTCTTCCCCCTCACAGCTTTTATGTGAATGAATGACTCACTTAGTTGTGTTGCTTTGACACAAGACACCGGACCAGTCATTGTGTAAATCCACTGTTTCCAATAAGACAAAATGTAAGCGCCAATCACTCTCCCCCCATTCCTTAATCCAGCAATAAGATGGGCGGTAATGCACTGCCGCATTAGGAGGACGTGAATAACAGAAATCCTATAATCCCATTACTGTTACCCCCACAGAGAAGGAGACAGAGTGTGTGAGCGTTGAGTAAGTGTGTGTGTGTGCAAAGAGAGAGAAAGCAGGTATAACACGCTACGAGAGAGACATCAAACAAGTGAGGAAGATTATATGGAGAGAACAGAATATGGCAAAAAGCTGAGAGGAGAGGAGAAAAGGATTGTACATAGGAACGGATGGATAAATGAAATCATACTGAGGAATAAAAGATGTTTCACGATGACTTGTGTGTGTGTGTGTGTGTGTGTGTGTGTGTGTGTGTGTGTGTGTTGGTGCGTACTCTGGTCTGCGTAGTTCTTGATCTTGAGCTCCAGTTGCCGTGAGTGGGACTCCATTCTGTCCACATGGTTCTGCAGGTCCTTCTTGTCCTGTTCATGAGTGTCCTCAAACTCTATGAACTTCTACTCAGAAAACACACACACACACACACACACACACACACACAGAGCTCGGTCACTTCACTGGCACTAAATCCAAAACTCATTCATTAATAGTCTGATGCTGTTTCAGCTTGAATTATAATGAGTTTTTTTTCCCATTTTCTAATATATTAGTCAGAAAAAAATAAAACATTGGCTCATTAATGTCTCGCCATAGTTACTGGGATGCTGTCTCCAAACAATAAGGTTCATTTGGTGGGATTTAAGAGGATATATTGGCAGAAATGGAACATAATATAACAAGTATGTTTCCTTTAGTGTATAATCACCTGAAAATAAGAATCATTGTGTTCTTGTTACCTTAGAACGAGCCATATGAATCTACATAGGGAGTGTGTCCTCGTTCACAGAGTCTGCTATGTTGCACCACCATGTTTCTACAGTAACCCAGAATGGACAAATACTGGCTCTAGTTAGGGCCAATCGCATTTTTACATCAGCCACCATAGTTAGCAGCCCCATGCAACAAGCCAAACAGTGTTGAAAAAGACCAATTTTCAATGTGAAGCTGCTATAATTAGTGTTTTTACCGCTTTAAATCACCGGGTCCGTTTGTTTTGGAGAGGAAGACGCCTCTGTGGATAATTTGGCTCATGGTAAAAACCTCCCATATGTCTGGATCTTGAGTTATCAGAGAAAAAAGGTAAGCACACATCAGTACACGCTGGGCAAGCAGCCGTCTGTGACGAGCCAGACAGCTTTGGAGAAACACTGATTTGTAACACAAAACTGCTTATTCAGTGTTTTTACCGGTTTAAGTTAACTGATCCGTTTGTTTGGAGAGGAGGAGGTCTCTGTTTAAAATTTCCACAATGAACAATGAACACTGAAGGAATCCTAACTGGGACTTCACGCTTGGCACATACAATCCTCACTGCTGGACATCACTACATCTTATACGGTGCTCCTCTAAAGCTTCCGGCTTTTCCGGTCACAGAGAAATGAACGCGGAGCACGGACAGACGGCTTCGCGTTCATTTCACGGCTCCGTATCCGTATTGAACGTTGAGCATAAATGGGCCGTAATACTGCAACATCTACATCGCAACAGAAGATGTTTAAAGATGGCGGGGATGGCGGGATCTGGAAATACGGAACCGGAAATGCGTTGCTACCAAGCAAACCAATCACAGCCGTGCCGGTCTGCGCTGGGTCTGCGTCGCCTCGACGTGTAGTTACATTTTTGGGGAGGTGCACGTCAGGCTACGCCGGGGGCTACGGCAAGCCTTCTGCGTAGCCCCGTACCCTACGACGTAGCGATGTTGTTGATTCAATGCAGGACCATAAATCAGGTTTAATGCATAACCTTTTCCTCCTATACTCATAAGGGATGTTCCTGGTGACCATTTAAAAAAAAAAATATATATATATATAATAATATGATGTTTATTCCACAACAGAAGATACTTGATGATCACTAAAATTAGGTGGGAAAAAAGTAGATGTATCGGTATTAGTATCAGTCAAATGAGTTGTTACATATTGGATATCAACAAAAAATCCAATATTGTGCATACGTAGATTTTTTTTTTTTTTTTACTTCTTTTTGCCTTTTTATGGAAACGATTGATGGGTTAAAAATTATCAGCAGACAATGACAATAACTATTAGCCCTTTACACTGTTTTATTGCTATTCTGTTGCTTGGGCAGCCTTAGGTCCCTGTGTACTTCCTGTCAGTTACCAAGGACCTTGGTAACCGTTATAGGTGACCTCTACAGGTAACCTTGGTGAGTTATTTCATTAACAAACATTCCAACAGGACATTTAGAAAGTTTATGTTGTCAGGTTTGAAGCAGTCTATACACACAGGGAATTACATCATGGCATGGACCACATGTGCCACTGTGTAACTTCAACATGTACCATGATAGTGGATGTATGAATATGTGTAATCTGGATTAGGGGAACAGGATCTTGACTTTATGGTTCATCAGGAAATTCCTGTTCCTCCCAGTTTCCTTTTAGGCAGACCTCTGAGTGGGACTGTGTGTGTGCGTGTAAGCGTCCACATCCTGTCCAGCTGAGCAAGCTGAGGCACTAATGTAGCTGCCCTTCCCTCTCTGGACACGAGTGTTACTGTACTGAGTCTTTTATGATAGGGAACTGAATAGATGTTGGTCGGACAAAACAAGGAATCTTACCACGTCAGCTTGGGATGTTGTGTTGGGCAGCTGTGCTACTTTCTGACATTTCACACACTAACCAAATGATGAATCAGCAAGAGAAAATAATCATCAGATAAATTTGATAGCTATTAGTGAATTAATGTGAAAAGTATCATCACCAGCAATCCAATGGTCATGAAGGGCAATGAAAGATGGTACAGATGATCTGAGCAGCAGGCTAGATGCCTCAGGGTTAACCAAAATCAATGATTTTCACACAGTGATCAATATCATGAGTAATTTGCGCTGTTTAATGTCAGTGTCTTAGAGATTAGAGGAAACAGGACCGTAGTAAGACAGCAGGGAGGAAGATGATACTATCTGTCCTAAATTTAAGAGTTAAAAGGCAACGATTGGTCAAACCAGCACATAAATGGTCTTGAAAAATCAATACACGTGAAAGCTTGATCTGTCATCTGGAAGCAGCTTCTTAAAACAAAATGTGACACCCTTCGTGACTCTGGAGAGGTGGGAGGTCAGTCTGTGATACTAGAATTTGATACTTCAACCCAAGACTAAATTGAGACAAAAAAGAAAGGGAAAAATGCAAAAGTGCAAGCTGGGGAAGTTCCCTTTCTGCTTGTTTCTGACAAAGGATCACATGACCTGGAAGTAATGCCAGGCTCAGCGTATCCCTGCTCACTCCTCCTCAGGGGAGTGGACAAAGAGCCTTTCCCAGGACAATCCTGTAAAAACCCTCCAAATTTATATCTGACATGATATATTACTACAACAATGAACGGCGCACTGGCATTGTTAGTGTGTAAGTGTATGAGTGTTTGTGTTCCTGGCTGTCACACTGCGTCAGTGTCACTTTGTGTGTGGAGGGGTCTACATGTCCACAGCACACTGGGCCAGTGTCCCTGCTGTCCAGATGCCCTGAGTCAAAAACGCAAGCTGAGACAGAAGGTCTGAGTCACAGCACATTGCTCTTCATACAAAAGCTCAGGGCCTGGAGGCAGGCTCGCACAACTGAACCACACACATCTTTAGGCATTATCCCAGCCAAAACACAAGATCCCTGACACACGCACACACACACACACACACATGCATGCATACACACATCAGGGTGTCACATATGTTGGCGATGTCTGATTAAGTAATAAATGACTGCTTTTGCTACACTGCGCACCCATTTGGTTGCTACTTGTTTCGCATTTTGAACTTTGTGCAGGAGCAGATGTTGACTTGATTTCATATTTGTTACTTTAAAAGGGCCACTTCACCAATTTTACAAATCAAATTCAGTTTATGTGACACGAAGAACCCTGTTAAATCTCTACTTATCTCAGCCTGAGTTTACAAACTGCAAATTTATACCAAAAAGACTGTGTTATAAACTTAAACTATGCTGTTTATTTTATTGTTTGAGTGTTATTTGCTCTGCCTCCATATATGTAAAGCACCCTTGGGTCCCTTGAAAAGCACTACAAAAATTCAAGCTATTATTGTCATTATTATTAAGATGAAGGGGTAGGGGCAAACACTGATACAGCGCAGTATCGCAATATTTTGCACGGCAATATTGTTTCAGTGCACAAATGCCAAGTATAGATTTTGTTCTTATAAAAAACATCAATACTGCAATTACAAATTAAACTTTTGGTAGCCTACTGGTACAATAATACAGAGTTCCCACACATTTTTATGGACAAAATTCCCCAACTTTTACATGAAGTTTCAAGAACCAATAATATTTTTTTTCTTGCCCCACTTGCCTGGTGTTTTTCAAACATACATAGATTCAAACTCCACTTCAACATAATTTTTGTTAGCAGGCATTCATGGAGAGAGAGACAGAACGCAGGGAGAAAATGAATAAAGTTGGTGATGGTTAAAATGTTGTCACACATAGATGCATACAAGAGCTGCATTACGTCGTCAGCTGCATAAAATAATTTTGCCGTTATGTTATATTATGTAGAGGGTTATCAATGGAAGATTACTGTGACAATTTCATTACACACAACAAAATTCCATGACTTTTCCATGTTTTCCATGACTGGGAACCTTAATAAAATACTTGCTTTTTCAGTCCGCTAGATAGCCTACATTTTGCTGCATTTCAAATTACATAAGTTAGATGAATGGACAAAAACTTTATCTTATTAGATAAAATAGATGTTGATAAAGTTGTCCTTTGAGGAAATAATTTGAAATAATGTGAGCATGAATGGTTGGTTGTCTGTCTCTATCTGTCAGCCCTGTGATAGTCTTGCAACCTGTACAGGGTGTACCCCGCCTCTCGCCCCCCAGCGACTCCTAACTGGGTAAGCGGTTACGGAAATTGAACGAATTAGGATGATATTGCAATAGATGTTTTCGCAACACTCAGTATATCGCAAAGCCTTATAAATCATAATAATATTGAATTGTGGCTTAAGTATTGCGATAATATTATATCAGTGACTCAATGTGATTCCCGCTCCTGTTAAAATGTGGGCATTTATCAGGCATGGAGAGTCTGATGGGAAATGCTATCAAATAGCATTATGGGAAATGAAGGATCCAGTGCTTTTGCAGCTTGGACCATACTAGGGACTTGAGGTCAGGACATCTCAGCCTTTGATGCATCAATTTAAATCACTGAATTAACCTTTCGAGTGAGAGATACTGACTTTAAACCATAGTTTTTGACCATTGCCTGAACAGCATGACATCTATTTGCTCTGTCATCCAATTTTACTAAACATAAACGATGGTTTTAAAAAAGGCAGTTTTTGACAATTAACGTGAGTTTTGGTGAGGTCTGTTTGCAGGTCAAGGGCATTTCCTGGCATTAGGTGCACAGTGACAGGCTTTGCATGTATATAAACGACTGTTTGGCAGGGATTTGGAGGATGATATATGTTTTGCACAGAGGTTTAAGGGTGAAGCTGACAACCTGCTGCCTGCATGTAGCAAACGCTTATGCCACACAGTGCACCCATTTGGTTGCTGTGTGTTCCGCATTTTGAACTTTGCGCAGCAGCAGATGCTGACTTGATTTCAGAGTTGTCACTTTAAAGGGCCACTTCACCATTTTTACAAATCAATCAAAGTCAGTCTGTCAGCCTCTACTTATCTCAGCCTGAGTTGCACATCATATAGATATAGTTACATACAGTATCTCCATGTATGTGAAGCATCCACGAAAAGCACTATGACAATTCAAGCTATTAAGATGGAGGCTGCTTCAAACAGTTTTTGAGAATGAATGCGAGTTTTGGTGAGCTCTGTCTCTGGGGCCAAGAGTGAAAGGCTTTGAATATATATTAACAACTGTTTGGCTGTACAGTGGTTAGTGAGTAGCTGGTTATTTGGGGGATGATATATGTTGTGCACAGGGGTTAAAGGGTGAAGCTGATGACCTGCTGGCTGTGCAGGGTGTTGGTAATAGTAATGAACCCTGTAGATACATTCATAAGATCATAATAAGGTGTAGTTTAAGTAGAGTAGATTTATTACGTTATGCCTGTCTGTCTCCGTCCTCTTATGTCCCTGTGTGTTTTTATCACTTATGTTATAGTGATGCCCCAAAATGCTGAGTCACATCACCTGCTGTTCCCTCAGCCAGGGTCTCACAGGGCTCAGACGTGACTTCACTATCTGATGCAATAGGCGAGCTGATGGATACAGATGGATTTGATGGAAAGGTGATGGTGTTGTTAGAAAGGTGCCTTTGTTGGGGGCAGTGAGAGATCCCATCCCACAGTGTTATGTCACAAGCTAAAAGAAAAAGGGCCATTTCAGCCTGACGTTAGCCATGACACTGCCTTGTTTACATCCCCAATGAGCAGCACGGCAGGACGGGCGGGATGCTGCCCGGCCACGTGTATAGGTTAATTCACCTCACAGGGATGCTGGGAGGACTGAACACCTGAGGTCGCCTCCATTCCTCCACAATAACGACGCCGTGTTTCCATCCAGCTCCATTCAACTCACCTCCTCTGCGTGTTTCCTCAGCGCTTTCTCCCGCTCGTACTGGGTGATGAGCTGCTCGTTGTCCTCCTTCAGCAGCTCCAGCTCCACTTCGTGCTCCTGGTTCTCCGCGAACACCGAGTCCAGGTTCTCCAGCACGGCCACGACCAGCGGCATCAGCTCCTTCACCACGTCCTCGTCGTATTTCCCGATGAGCCTCTCGAACTCGCGGTAGATGGAGTTGGCCAGGCCCGATACCCGCTCAGACATCATCGCTGATGTGCCCGGGTCGTCCTGGTACACAACTCCGTCTTCCAGCTCCATTTTTAGTCCTCTCCCGTTCAGCAAACTGGACCAATGTGGGTTATCCCGCGGTACCCCGCCACTATGAACACCGTTATCCGCTTAACCGACAGCAGCGTTTCTTCAAATAAACGTAGACATTGAGGACATTACGCGGCCGGACTGTTACGATGCGAGAAAGGCTACGTGGATGTCTTCCTCTTTTTCCCTCACTTGTCCCATGCTGCCTTCACACGCCTTTCCACAGCTTGTATCCCCCAGCTTCCTTGAAAAACAGATCTCACACAGCTTACTCTGAAGACCCTAAAATCCCAGAATATATCAGTAAATATATTTCTATCACGTGGGAATAAAAAATACACATTTTACACATATATACAAAGGTATTTTAGCATCCAAACAATTACAGGGAGCCCCATTAACCTCATTAAGAAACAATTACACCGGCAAGTCATATTCCAACGATGTAATTTGTCATATTTAGTGAGGCATTAATATTGTTTATACAGAATAACATGTACATGACGTCACTTGGGAGGTTATATTGAATCACTTTGTTGTTTTCATCCAAGCGGCGTTGAAATTGCGGCATTTCCTAGGGTCGTGAAGGCACCATCACAACAGCTGAGTTGTTGACCAGATCACGTGATGACGTCACATCATGCCAACAACGTAGGGCTCTGACAGTTTGCTTTGTGCACGCTGTTATTAATGAGTTGTTTTTAAAGCTTTTTTAAAATAGAAATAAAAAGCCGAGAGGTTATGTGAAGAGATGAGGGACTTCAGAGAGCGTTAAAAAAAAAATCACATTTACATTTGGTTTGTGTAATTGCAAGTGATTCCTTTAAATATGGCAGACTCATGGGCACCTTTACCCTGAAGCTTAACATAGCTTTAGGCTTTTGTGCATTTCATTTTCATCAATAAACATCTCCATTTGCACTGAATCAAAGTAAAATACCTGCATTATTTTCACGTCTTCATTTGTCACCGTAATGCAGAGGTCATTTACCTTCTCTCTGAGAGGAACTGTGACACCTGACAAAGTGACATATTTTACCAGCCTGTAGCATATTGTATGTACATCTTATATTCAGTGCAGAACAGCTGAGAAAATGTAAAAGTTTAGCACAAATAGTGAATGAATTTTGAGATGAGTTTTCCTGATAGTTTTTGAGAACCTCTTCTTTGATTCTCTGTCTTTTTAAACAAACATATATATTTAACAGGTGTCTTTTTGGACAAATCCAGTGTTATTTCCTCCCTGACACTTGGCCACTGCTCTATTTGCTCTTTGATTGTGTCAACTGCGTGTTTTTCTTCTGCAGGATGAGGCTGTTCAGCAGAGAGTGAAGGCTCTGTGAAGATGATTGTGTTCAGGTCTTCACTGTGTTCTTATCCTGTGGGATATAAGTTTATATATCAACTTTAAAATGAACAGTTTCATTTATTTTTCTTCACAGAAATGCATGAAGTGATGGGATAAATGCCTACTGTATATTCTTTAAAAAAGATTTCCTACACCCCTTAAAATCAATGAGGTATCGTGAAGCTTTGGCGACCCCTAGTGGAGGACAGGACCCCCAGGTTGGGAGCCACTAACATAAGGGACCACTTCATGCCTCAGTTTACTTTTGTACAGTGTTAGATTTCTTTTTACAAAGTGTTATTGCAGTATCGTTGTATCACATTATATTGTATAATACTGTGTTAATCAGCTTCAATGGGCTGCATTACAACACAGTCTACTCATGGACTAGAGGGAATGAAATCAAAGGAAACTAGTGACGCACTTCAGTACTGTCATTTATTGTGGTTTCAGCTGAGCAGCAGTACTGTAACACAATGTCTCATTATCAAGCAGTTTCAGACACAGACAGCATATGTAATCAGTAGTCTAAAAAAGTTACACTTCTGAACCTAATTTAGCCAAATTTTAACCTAAACATGTCCTCTGATCTGCTAATCACCAGATTAATGATTACTGAGAGACTACAACACCAAAAATTACCAGCTAAGACAACAAAACATACTAGCATAGATGATGCAAAAACTGAAATGCATAGTGAGTATGACACAGCTTATTAATACTTCATCAGCAAGGTAAGACTAACCAATAGCAGAGACTATATGTACTACATGCATGCAAATAAAAACCAAAAAGACCATTTTATGTTGCAGACTGACTTCTTCACACTGGGATAAATGTGTAAGAGTTGTCTCAGCAGCAGTATGGAGGTCTACAGGTAGTTGACAAAGTCTTCTCCTGAGTTAATGATGCATTTCAGTGCGCTCAGTATCAGTGTATCAGTGTCATCATCTGTGTCGATCTCTGAGTGGTAGTTCTTCACAGGAAAGATGCAGTACAGTGGAATACCCAGCACCACACTCAGTGCCTCCATCTAAATATAAACATTCAACATTTAAGGAATGACAGCAAAGAGCTGATCAAAGGAGATGTTTGTGTAATGTAATGTGAAACAGAATTATATTCCAACTCGAACAACAACAACTCTCTACAAGGTCAATCACCTTTATTAACTTAACTGTTCCTTCAGGTACTTGCTCTTATACACGTTCTTTATGTCTTTTTTGACCTCTGGACAGGCTTCATCAATCTTGGTGAGAATAGCCACTAGAGGAATTCCTGCCGATACAGAGCAGAATCCAGTTTAATCAAGATAATGTTTGTCAGGTTATTGGATGAAACTTATGAAACCCAATAACTAACCTTATAACTCTTACCCATGTCTCTGGCTGCCAGTCTGACTTCCCTCATCTTTTCCACATATTCATCTCTCAGGATGTTTGATGTCTCAGCAGAGACGACACAAACCAGAACATGAACTCGGTCCTTCAGAGCGGGGTCTTGGTTGTAGTCTGGATCATTCTCAGATATTTTAGAGAGAGGATTGAACTGGAAAAGAATGTGAAATTAAATTTAAAAAACCACCTTTGCATGTAAATAGTTTCTACTTTATAATTTTTGTAGAAATTGTTAGTGCTAAACAGATCTCAAAGCTGGATTGATTTACTGAAATATATCCAACAGAGTTTAATGAATTCAGTATATTTTACAGTGTATCCATCTTTAATGTGTCCCTTCATGGCCAGTTTGATGTCTTCCACAGAAACGCCTTTATTGGTTTCCTTATCAAGGCCCATGATGTCAGTGAAGACAAAAGGGTAAAACGTCCCTGGTCCTCCTTTTTGGATTTTGTAACTTTTGTACTGTAAAACAGAAAACAGCAGTTATAAGGACAACAGTGCCATCTATTGAGTGATGGCCATATAGCAGTTTGTGTCTTGCTCATCAGTTTCATCACAACTAGTTGCAACACTGCTGCTCGCCTGATCTGTACACTGCAATCCATAAAAAGTAATACAGGCTTCCTTACATGCTAGAAAACTTTCTGCACACTGATGCCCACTGAACACAGCTGGAGCCCTTTTCATTTTTTTGGCCCTGCCCCTCAGACAGCTTCAGTCCCCTAGTGACTGCAGTTGTCATGGCAGGTGCATGCAAGAGGTGTTCAAGTTTTACAGTGCTTAAAATACATGACCTTGATTAAAACACATTCAAAAGTGATTCATACTTTTTGGGTGAAGCTGTCGTGATAGACTGCCTCTGCCAAAGCTCGACCAGTGATTCTGCCTTGTAAAGCGCTGTCAACAGAGTTGATGAAGCTGGACTTGCCAGAACCAGTGAGTCCATGAATCATAATTCTGAGCTGTTGGACCTCACTGTTATGAGGCTGATAATCCTTCACAACCTGCAGGTCTCTGTCTCTGTTACTGTTCAATAAAGAAAAGGTTACATTTTAGATTTACTTGTTTAAATCAGTTTTGTGTAAACATGGTGTTATGTGGCTGCTGCATTGTTGCCATAGACACTGGTGACATTCATCTTCAACATTAGTGAGTCTGACAAGAAACACAAAACAACTTATAAAAGGCAGTTTCGACAAATGAGTGTGCTCAGTGTTGGTTTCTGAAATTAGCAGAAAAGTGATTAAACCAGAGGAACCAAAACATTAAAGAAATCACTCACCCCCATCGCAGGTTCCTCCATGGTTCATCAAAAGCTGACAAGTAAAATGCAAATATATAGTTGTTGTAAGGAGTCACATTTAAAGGAACTTTAAAAATAAATGAAGAATCAGTTATTTTTTCATCTGCACATGTTTAAACAACATTCTCTAATAATTTGAATGTCTTACTGGGAGAAGGTGGGGGGGGTTCAGGTTCAGAGAATGAACCTCCCATGGCTACAACAAGATATAAAGGCAACACGTACACAAGAAACATTATTAAAGTGTGTTACTTAAAACCAAAGCAAATGTCATGTTCTGCATGAGCAAAGTATTCAGTCTTTATGATTATTTTTAGTCAAATTCAATTGAAAAGCAGAAAATACAGTAAGTTAAGAAGTGAAAGTAAACAGGTTAACAAAAAAACTAACAAAATGCCTGTAAACAAAAGATTTTCAGGCATTTTTCACTTTAACCTGATCAAACTAAAGACAGAAATTGAAAAATTAAATCTTCACTCCATGAATTTACTGATATTAAACCATTATAAGAGTTCTACCTCAAAATCACTGCACTCTCTAGTATTTTCTTGTTCTTTCTTCAACTTGTCCATCTTCAAACGTACCTAACATTTACCAGTATAAACATCATAAAACAATCTTACCTCAGCTGTTCTGTTTGTGAAAGGAAGTGGTGACGGTTTCCCTCAATTAATGCTCCTGAAATTGAGAAATAAAGCTTTTTATATGGTATTCCAAGTTCCTTTTTATGTCTTTGACAAATGATCTGACAACAGAACCACAGTCTCTTGTAGACAAACTAAAATAGTTAATGATCGTGAGTTAACGTTCCTCAGTGAATCGCAAAAACATGGTTGGTGTATAGCCCTACCTCTGGGTGTGGTTGTTGATGCCGTGATAATGTTTGGTGTGATCTTTCATTGATGCGCATCAGGTCACACAGCTTTGCATGTTTGAATGTCCTTTCAGTTTCCTTTGGATCATGTGATCTGAAAGAATTTTATTTCATGGCAGTCCAGTAACAGGCATGTGGGGGCTTTGTGGGTGTGTCACACCTTGATGCAGCCTCACATGACCCAAGTAAAATGGTTTAACTTTTAAAAGCAGTAAAGTCCCTCCAGAATGCCCAGCCCCCACACAAAGGTTTCAGCAGCTCCTGGACACCAGTGGATCCAATGAAAAGCTTTGGAGATGTTGAGGTGACTGTCTCTTGTGCAGATGTCTGTTCTGGTTTCTCCAAGGGCAAATTCACAGCACCTGCTGCAGTACCATGGCAGCAGATTGCCCACCTGAACTGCAGACACTGCTGCATATTTTCTCCATCACCTCACAAGCCCCACCCTGTGACTGAGTTTGGGAAACATGCACATGGATAAAGCACCAGGTTGTGCTCTCTCTCTCATATAAGCCAGTGGATCTCCACAGACCCCCGTGTTACAAGGCCCTACTTCACAGCAGGAATAAATATATTTAAAGCCTGGTAGAAAAACACTTTTGCTCTCCATAGCTAATTTTTCTCTTCATGGCAGCTATAGGGAGTGAACTTACAACTTACCTGTTTACATTTAATTCAAGCTTAAAGTTAAATGGCTGGTTTGAGTGACAGACTGTCTGCCAATAGTGTCCTCTGCTTCCCAGTCACACCCACCCCAGCTCCTCCAGAGGGCCAGCCCCTCACCCAAATATGGTCATTTCTGACTGGAAAACAAGTTGGAGACGCCAAAATGTCAAATTCTGGGCTTCAAAATCCACATACCAATGGGTGGAGTCACAGTAGCTATGTTCATTATGTATCCAGTCTATCTTATGGACAAGTTGGAATGAAAAGGAAACTGACAGATTTTTATCATGTTGGTTATTTATTGTGGTTTTACCTGAACAGCAGTGCTGTAGCACAATCTTTCAGTATAGAGCAGGTCCAAACACTGGAACAGAAATCACTGTTGGAACTAAAGATATATGTAGCCAGTAGTCTAAAAACAAAGTCTATGTCCAGTTTTAACTGAGACATTTAGCTTTCTTTTGACCCTTTTAACACAGAAATTACCACCTGCATCAACAAAGCATAACCAACTACTTTATGATTGTAAACTCTAAATGCATATCCTCCCAAGACGCAAACTTTTATTTGTATGTGTTCTTAATTTCTCAAACCACTCTGGATTAGTAGGACCAGATAAATATAGTCCCTATTTCCTCAAAGGAAATGACAGTAAAGTCTCAATGTCCTGCCATCTTGTGTTTCATGGATTAGTGTATTGTGGTCTTACTACCACTAGATGACACAAAGAAGTGTTGATGTACAAGGACAACAGGCCTAAGTTAAGCAGTATGAGGTAACCAGTCCAGTAAACCCAAAATGTAATGTCTTCATGTGAGGACGCAGGGTCTCAGGAGGATATTGAGAGTGATCCAAGCCTGCTTTATGCACATCTAGTTTTGAACTGCCTCCGGTTGATGCACAGCCTATTTATACTTTATCCAGCAAGGTAGAAGCGACACAACATACCATATAGCAGATACTATATGCATTACATGCATGTAAATACAAGCTCTTTATGTCTGTGACGAAGAGCCCTTCATCACCTGACTATTAACTTTTCACTTGCACATTAGATGGGATGTCTGGTATTTTTGCACATAAATAATTGCACAAACACTTTAAGAGGCAACAGCACTTTATTGAATATTTGCACATTACATTTTTAATCACATTGTAGTTTTGCACATTGTATGGCGTTGTTTGCACAGTTGATTGCTTCAAATGTTTGTCTCCATTAGGTTGTCCTGTGTAAATGTGATTGGCAGGCAGGTGCTGTGTTGGCCATGCAGTTTTACCTGGGAAGAGAGCAACCATGGAATAAATATACAGCCATGTTTTATTTCATAAAGCAAAGCTAAGCTAAGATGTGATTGATTAAATGTGTAACCTGTTGGCCTTAAGAGTGTGTGTGGTGCAACATGAGGAAAAGTGTACTTACCAGTCCTTTGTTCCAGGGTGTTCGGGCAAAAGGCTTCCAGGCAACAGAGGCCACCTTTTATGGTTCCGGGGGTAACCAAGTGGAAATTGGTGTGGGGTGATTGGGAATATGTGTTTTTTTTATCAGTGCAATAGGGTTTAGTCAGGGTTTGTATTTCATGGGTTTAAAGAAGTTTATTCTGTGTTATATAGCGTGGTGATAATTTGTATTTGAAAATATTGGGGAAAAAGTGTGTTTTATTCTGCGCAGACAGTGGATCCCTGTCATTGAGATCACCCGCAGCCATGAGCAGGAGCACAGCATAAAAGGCGCCATTTTAACAGCTTGCTGGGTTGTTGCTGGTCGGACTGCCGGAGGTTTTGTCTATGTGCTGCTGAGATGGGTGAAATAAAAACCTTATCTGACACACGCCAGAATGCCTGAGAAGTCAGTCATTTCGTTGTGTTCCAGCCATAATTGTGGTCCATCTTACAATGTCATTCCTGTTTACAAATGGACTTTTTCCACACTGTGATAAAGCCTCAGCAGTATGGAGGTCCACAGAAATGATGGACTTCACAGAGTGTAAAGAAATGTATTCACATTTGGTTCCTGAAAATACACTGATTTCATATTTAATTTGTTTTAACATGGCAGACTCATGGGAACCCTTTACCCTGAAGCTTAATGTAGCTTTAGCCTTTAATACATTTCATTTTCATCAATACACATCTCCAGTTGCAATAAAATTCCTGCAGACTTTTTCTGTCTTTATTTGTCACCATAAGGCAGTGGACCCTAACCTTTTATCTGAGGAGAACTTGACAACGTGACAAAGTGAACAGCTGATATAATGTAAAAGTACAGCACAAATAGTGAACGCAGTAACTGCAGGAAGCTTGTGTAAAACAAGCAGTTGGATCAGTTTTAAGCAGATTATTTCCTGTGAATATTTAATCAGAGATGAGTTTTCCTGATAGTTTTTGGGAACCTCTTCTTTGATTCTCTGTCTTTTTAAACAAACATATATATTTAACAGGCGTCTTTTTGGACAAATCCAGTGTTATTTTCTCCCTGACACTTGGCCACTGCTCTATTTGCTCTTTGACTGTGTCAACTGTGTGTTTTTCTTCTGCAGGATGAGGCTGTTCAGCAGAGAGTGAAGGCTCTGTGAAGATGATTGTGTTCAGGTCTTCACTGTGTTCTTATCCTGTGAGATATAAGTTTATGTAACAACTTTAAAATGAACAGTTTCATTTATTTTTCTTCACAGAAATACATGAAGTGATGGAATAAATGCCTACTGTATATTCTTTAAAAAAGATTTCCTACACCCCTTAAAATCAATGAGGTATCGTGAAGCTTTGGCGACCCCTAGTGGAGGACAGGACCCCCAGGTTGGGAGCCACTGCCATAAGGGACCATTTCATGCTTCAGTTTACTTTTGTACAGTGTTAGATTTCTTTTTACAAAGTGTTATTGTAGTATCGTTGTGTCACATTATATTGTATAATACTGTGTTAATCAGCTTCAATGGGCTGCATTACAACACAGTCTACTCATGGACTAGAGGGAATGAAATCAAAGGAAACTACTGACGCACTTCAGTACTGTCATTTATTGTGGTTTCAGCTGAGCAGCAGTACTGTAACACAATGTGTCATTATCAAGCAGTTTCAGACATAGACATACTGTTGGAGCAACATACACATAACAACAGCATTCATGATCACTAGTCTTAAAATGTTACACCTTTGAACCAACTTAGCCCGGTTTGAACCTAGACATGTCTTCTGGCCTGCTAATCACTGGATTTTTTATTTTACTTTTTATTTGTTTATTTTTTAAAATGAGGGATAGAGCATATTAATGAACGTTGTACAAAACGTAAATATGCCAGATCATAGCCGAGGCTAATTTCCATCTGTTGTCCCGAAGGCAGGTTGTTGTTCATAAAAGAAATATACGAGAAAAATACATAGAAGAAAATAAAGCAAGTCAATAGTAGGGAATACACGGAAAGGAACAAAATATGAACTTAACTATAAATACACATACACAAACAATTTCAGTGGGACAAATAAATACAGGAGAAACAAAAAGTAATCTCCAGTGCATCAGATCATCAGTGACCTTGACAAGAAAAGAGAATTACACACACCCCAGCTTTTACATTACTTGATTGCACATGACCCAAATGTACCTAAACTTATTGCACTTAGCCCTATTGCACATTTCATCTCAAATAACCAGCCATTAGGCTGTTAAGGCCTTACTGGCTGGTTGCATGGTTACAGGACTGGGTTGATCTAAGCCACACCTTCATGATTCATAATTACTGAGAGACTACAACACCAAAACTTACCAGCTATAACAACAAAACATACTAGCATAGATGAACTGAAACTGAAATGCATAGTGAGTATGACACAGCTTATTAATACTTTATTCAGCAAGGTAAGACTAACCAATAGCAGAGACTATATGTATCAGGTTGTGCTAGCTGTCCTTTAAGCCAGATAATGTCAGCTGTCTGAGCACTTTAATGGAGCGCTTCACTGCTATTAAGAAATGCATGACTTGTCATTTTCTGCAGCTTAACTCAGACAAGACAGAATCTTTGAAGAAGAATCTTTGGCTTCCATCACCAAGGATATTACAACTCTTTATTGGTGCTCTGGTGACTAATATAAAATCTACGGCAAGAGATTTAGGCCACACTTTTCATTCTCAACTGAACTTTGAACCACATGTCAATAATCTCATTGAATCCTGCCACTTTCACCTACGAAATATGATCAAAATCAACTGTCTTTTCCTGACCTACAAAAGCTTATTCATGCTTTTGTATCTTCTCACGACTACTGTAACTCACTGTTAACATGCCTCAGGAAATCTTCAGTAGCTCGGCTTCAACTAGTGCAGAACGCTGCAGCTCGTATTTTAACTAGGACAAATCATACGTCACATATCACCTCAAGTTAACGCCTGTTAACTTCAGAACTGATTTTAAGATCATTTTATTAACTTTTAAAGCTCAGCATGAGTGCTGAGTTATACAGCTGAGCTTCTGACTACCTATGCTCCAAGTCGTGACCTGAGATCCTCAAGCCTACCCTAACTAGTCGTCCCTAGATTGCGCTTGGTAACTAAAGGTGACCGGGCCTTTGCTATCAAGGCCCCGAAGCTCTGGAATTCTCTGCCTGAGGGGATTAGGCTGGCTAGCACATTACCTGTTTTTAATCATAGCTTAAAACATATTTTAAAATGCCTGATATTGTATTACATGCATTTTATGTTGCAGACTGACTTTTTTCTTGCTGTGATTAGGTGACGTCTGTCTGTAAAGTAAGATTGTCAGCAGTATGGAGGTCTACTGGTCGTTGACAAAGTCTTCTCCTGAGTTAATGATGCATTTCAGTGCGCTCAGTATCAGTGTATCAGTGTCATCGTCTGTGTCGATCTCTGAGTGGTAGTTCTTCACAGGAAAGATGCAGTACAGTGGAATACCCAGCCTCACACTCAGTTCCTCCATCTAAATATGAACATTCAACATTTAAGGAATGACAGCAAAGAGCTGATCAGAGGAGATTTTTGTGTAATGTAATGTGAAACAGAATTATATTCCAACTCGAACAACAGCAACTCTCTACAAGGTCAACCACCTTATTAACTTACCTGTTTCTTCAGGTACTTGCTCTTATACACATTCTTTATGTCTTTTTTGACCTCTGGACAGGCTTCATCAATCTTGGTGACAATGGCCACTTCAGGAATTCCTGCCGATACAGAGCAGAATCCAGTTTAATCAAGATAATGTTTGTCAGGTTATTGGAAGAAACTTATGAAACCCAATAACTAACCCTATAACTCTTACCCATGTCTCTGGCTGTCAGTCTGACTTCCCTCATCTTTTCCACATATTCATCAGTCAGGATGTTTGATGTATCAGCAGAGATGACACAAACCAGAACATGAACTTGGTCCTTCAGAGCAGGGTCTTGGTTGTAGGATGGATCATTCTCGGGTATTTTAGAGAGAGGATTGAACTGGAAAAGAATGTGAAATTAAATTAAAAAAATGACCTTTGCATGTAAATAGTTTCTGCTTCATTATTTTTGTAGAAATTGTTAGTGCTAACAGATCTCAAAGCTGGATTGATTTACTGAAATATATCCAACAGAGTTTAATGAATTCAGTATATTTTACAGCATATCCATCTTTAATGTGTCCCATCATGGCCAGTTTGATGTCTTCCACAGAAACTCCTTTATTGGTTTCCTTATCAAGGCCCATGATGTCAGTGAAGACAAAGGGTAAACGTCCCTGGTCCTCCTTTTTGGATGTTGTAACTTTTGTACTATAAAACAGAAAACAGCAGTTATAAGGACAACAGTGCCACCTATTGTGTGATGGCCATATAGCAGTTTGTGTCTTGCTCATCAGTTTCATCACAACTAGTTGCAACACTGCTGCTCGTCTGATCTGTACACTGCAATCCATAAAAAGTAATACAGGCTTCCCTACATGCTAGAAAACTTTCTGCACACTGATGCCCACTGAACACAGCTGGAGCCCTTTTTCATTTTTTTGGCCCTGCCCCTCAGACAGCTTCAGTCCCCTAGTGACTGCAGTTGTCATGGCAGGTGCATGCAAGAGGTGTTCAAGTTTTACAGTGCTTAAAATACATGACCTTGATTAAAAACACATTCAAAAGTGGTTCATACTTTTTGGGTGAAGCTGTCGTGAGAGATTGCATCTGCCAAAGCCCGACCAGTGACTCTGCCTTGTAAAACACTGTCAACAGAGTTGATGAAGCTGGACTTGCCAGAACCAGAGGGTCCATGAATCATAATTCTGAGCTGTTGGACCTCATCGTTGTGAGGCTGATAATCCTTCACAACCTGCAGGTCTCTGTCTCTGTTACTGTTCAATAAAGAAAAGGTTACATTTTAGATTTACTTGGTTAAAACAGTTTTGTGTAAACTGTGGCTGCTGCATTGTTGCCATAGGCACTGGTGACATTCATCTTCAACATTAGTGAGTCTGACAAGAAACACAAAACAACTTATAAAAGGCAGTTTCAACAAATGAATGTGCTCAGTGTTGGTTTCTGAAATTAGCTTAAAAGTCATAAAACCAGGAACCAAAACATTAAAGAAATCACTCACCCCCATGGTATGTTCCTCCATGGTTCATCAAAAGCTGACAAGTAAAATGCAAATGTAAAGTTGTTGTAAGGAGTCACATTTAAAGGAACTTTTAAAATAAATGAATCTGTCATTTTTTGTATCTGCATATGTTTAAACAATGTTCTGTAATAATTTGAGTGTCTTACTAGGAGAAGGTGGGGGGGGTTCAGATTTGTTATTTCCCATGGCTACAACAAAATATAAAGGCAACACATAATCAAGAAAATTATTAAAGCGTATTACTAAAAACCAAAGCAAATGTCATGTTCTGCATGAGCAAAGTATTCAGTCTTTATGATTACTGTATTTTTAATCAAATTCATTTGAAAAGCAGAAAATATACATATAAAGTTATGAAGTGAAATTGAAAGTAAACAGGTAAACTAACAAATAAAACCTAACAAAATGCCTGTAAACAAAATATTTACAGACACATGTCACTTTAACCTGATCACACTAAGACAAATTTAAATTAAATAGACCCACTCAGTCCATATCTAAGTAGTGAAATGTTATAAGTTCAGGGAATATGACAGCAAACATTACCCACAAAAGGTCAAACTGAGGATTAAGGTTTGATTTCCTTTCAATTTCTAGCTCTACAGAACATTTACATCTTTGAGAGTAGAATAATAATAACACCATAACTACACTACACAAAAAGGCATAATGAAAATTTACTAGTTTAAAGGCATTATTCTCATTTTAACTTCAACTGATTTTGTTTTATTTGGTCATTACATAGTAAATAAATGTCACAAAGGCATATTCATCTGCCATATCTGAGGACAGGCATAACAATAGGCCCTTACCTTTAGCTGTGTGGCTCTGGACAGAGTGACACAGCTATATTCGGGAGGAAGTCATTTTATAGGGTCTCCTCATTTTACTTTCAGTTTCAGTTAACCATGTGACTTAAAGGAACATTGTGTAACATTTTCAGTTGTTTATTGGCAAAAATTGATGTCTGCATTCATAAATATGTCATCACTGGTGTACTATTACCTCCACCAATAATCTGACTTATTCTCGTAAAAGGAGAATTTAAGATTTGTTTGTACATTGTGCGGGTTAGTCGTCTGGGGGGTTCCATTACGCTTCGCCATCTTGAGAATACACCCGCCAGCAAGGGACATACAGCACCGCCTTCTGCGTTTTCGTTGAGCCAGGCCAGCACTGCGTGACTGAGGAGCTGAAGGAGAGGAGCAAGAGGCGCTTCGCTACTACCCTGGCAAATTTGAAACAAAGTCCCACTCTTTGAGCATAATGCAGGATCAGGCATATGCAGCATCATGGGAGACGGAATCCTTGTCGCCAAGAAAGCACAAAAGGGAATAGAAAAGGCAGTGTGACCGGTGAACTAAAAAAAAACGAAGGCCCACATCGGGGTAGCCTTTCCCAGGTAGAGAGAGCTGCTGAGCGAGGATGGTGATGCAATCACAGGCCAGCGCCGCTGTTGGCTGTTAGCGGCCAGTCGCTAACAGCCTCATCCCTCTCTTTGCATCACTGCGCCACTGTTCGCTGTTAGCCGCCGTTAGCGCTGGCCTGTGATTGTATTACCTTTCTCCTTCAGCAGCTCTCTCCACCTGGGAAAGGCAACCCCAGTGCTGACCCTTGTTTTTTTAATTTGCCAGTCACGCTGCCTTTTGATTCCCTTTTGCACTTTCTTGGCGACAAGGATTCCGTCTCCCGTGATGCTGCATAATACATGATCCTGCATTATGCTCAAAGACTGGGACTTTGTTATGCGGCAGTAGTGCTGCTGGCCACTATAAGCTGTTAGCGGCGCAGTAATGCAAGGAGAGGGATGAGATATGTGAGATTTCAACGTTAGATGGGAGAAATTCCAACACACTGTGGCTTTAAAATAAACCGTCTCCCTTGATGAGGGGACCTAACACATTGTTGTAGAGTGCCGAAGTCACGCCCCTTCCAGTAGAGCTCATGGGACCTTAGATCAAAAAAAATATGAATGGCAGTGAATGGGAGAGAAATATTATCTTTGTTCCTGTTTGATTTGCGACATGAAATCTAAATATGTTGTTAATGAATTTAAAACATACATTTTAAGGTCAAGAAAGTCATACTTTGTGGTAAAACTGTTGAGATATAAGCTTTTTAATTAGAAAGACTCAAGAGTACACAGGAGGAGGTCGCATATGTGACGTCATAGCTTTCGCTCGCTTCCTGCAGCTTGGCCTCCCCGCTGAAATTCCACTGTTTTATGATTAATCAATTTATGATTGAAGATGTCTGTGTGTTTTGTGCCAGGTTACAGTCACTCCAAGCTGCTGGAAGCGAGCGAAAGCCATGACGTCACATACGCAACCGCCTCCTGTGTAGTTTTTCTAATTACGTCTTTTCAAAAGCTTACATCTCAACAGTTTTACCACAAAGTATGACTTTTTTGACCTTAAAATTTATGTTTTGAATTAATTAACAACATAATTGGATTTCATGTCACAACTCAAACAGGACCAAAAGATAATATTTCTCCTCATTCACTGCCATTCGTATTTTTTCTGATCTAAGGTCCCATGAGCTTCATCGGAAGGGCGTGACTTCGGCACTCTATTTATGGGAGGGGGGCAGAAATTAAAAAAACCTGACTGCCCATCAGTGCTGACGTATTTCGGTAAGCGTGATAGGCTTCTCAGAGGTTACACAACTTGCTTTTATTATGCCTAAAATAATCTTCTTACAAGTTTCAATTGTACAAAAATAAATATAAATGAAAAATAAATGCAAAATCTCTGTGTAAAATAGGTTTGTGTTGTAAAACTTGTAAAATAGTAGCTATCTCTTCAAGTCTTACTGGACAAATAAATAAATAATATGAAATAATGTTCTAAATAATACCTCTTCTGTATTAGAAAATCCAACTTTGAGCTCCCCGGCACCTTTATTAGACACAGAATCATATGTGCCAGCTTTGCACACGGTGCACACAGCCTCCCATATATTCCGTCCAGGTTGGGACGGTAAATTGGGAATTTTTTCTGCAGTTCATCTGTGAAGCTGCACTTGCGCTTTGGCATCTTGGAAGCTTAGAATAATGCTGCGCCGCTGGTGTCTGCTGCTTCCTCGTTGTGAGTGTTGGAGATCCGCTGACAAGGCAGCCTCTCAGGGATTATGCACAAACACACACACACACACACACACAAGGAAAACCGGACATTATCATCAATTTATAAACACTCCCCGGACGCCCTGGACAGGACGTGAAAAGTGGACATGTCCAGCCAAAAGAGGCGTTTGGTCAGCCTAAACATAGCATAGCCTCTGCTGGCGGTCCCCCGGTAACCCCCGTGCAGCTGGGAGGCTGGGTAACTGTCTGGGAGAAGCGTAGCTCCAAGTCGAAGGCCACGGTTCACCACCAGCCTGTTCATGTTTCTAACCGCTTTTCCCCACTCAGCAACACACCCACTGAGGAGAAAACTCTGATCATTGGCAGCTCTATTCTGAGGAACGTGAAGTTAGCAACATCAGCGGCCATAGTCAATTGTATCCCTGGGACCAGAGCGGGCAACACTGAGTCAAATTTAAAACTGCTGGCTAAAGCTAAACGTAGATATAGTAAGATTGTTATTTACACTGGCGGCAATGACACCCGTTTACGCCAATCGGAGGTCACTAAAATTAATATTGTCTCGGTGTATGAATACGCTAAAACTATGTTGGACTCTGTAGTTTTCTCTGGTCCCTTCCCAAATCTGACCATTGATGACATGTTTAGCCGAATGTCATTAATCGCTGGCTGTCCAGGTGGTGTCCAGCAAACAATGGGTTTCATTAACCAGTGGCAAACTTTCTAGGGAAAACCTGGTTTATTAGGAGAGACGGCATTCATCCCACTTTGGATGGACCTGCTCTCATATCTAGTAACCTGGCAAAGTTTATTAGTAATTCAGATCCCTGACAACCCAGAGTTGAGATCAGGGGGGTATTCCATCAAGCAGGCTAAAGGCAAATCCAGGTTTAAATGGCCAAGTCTGGCTAATGTGAGCCAGAGTTCTGTTCCATCAAAGTGGCTAAGATTAGCCTCACATTAGTAACCATGGAAACCATGGTTCTGGCTAAGCCTGATACATCGAGCTAAACTCTGGTTTCAGTTCCATCAAACTGAGCCACAACTCCGTTCCATCAAGGTGGTTAACCTGAATCCCAGCCTAGTAACCATGGTAACTTATGCTGCTGGCAATCCTGGTCTGTAGCAGGATTAAGGTGAGGATTAGCTCCATCTATGATCAAAAAATGTTCAATAGACAAGAACAGACACCTAAAAGACAGTTCTGCCAGTGCTTTCACACACTCACAACTGTCATGTAATGATACAATAATATGTAGATCATAAAATATATAACATAATTAATAAAAAAAAACTATTAAAAAACAAATTAAAATGTAATAAAAATAAGATAATTTAAAAATCAAACAACAGTAAAGCCAAAATCAATTCAATAAAAACAAAACTATAATAAAATGAAACTGAGGCATTAAAAAAAAGATTGTACATGAATATGTGATTGCCCTCCCATCCCCACCCCACTGTGTGTCCAATTGGCTTAGCAAATTCACAGCTAATAAAGGTCAGCTGACAACGGCCAGAGAGCAAGAAAGAGTAAATTAGGAAATAATGGCATGCGCCTTCATCTAGGATCCTGTTGATGAGGAGGCCCACATTGTTCAGTGGGCCTTCCAACCACCACCAGCCCCAAGGGTCTTCCAGGACAGGACCGACCCATTGATACAGACAGACTCCTATCTGTGGGAGAGGTACCGGTTCAGCGGGCAAAGCATAGTGTATCTATGCAGCTTGCTGGAACCACACATTATAAAGGTCACACGCTGCAGCCAGTCTCTGACCACTGTGCAGTCAGTCTGTATTGCACTGAGGTTCTTTGCTAGCAATACATTCCTGCATAGTGTTGGTGATGCTGAGAGGCCAAGTAAGGCAACTGTTTGCAGAGAGGTAAAAAGGGTGTATTTTCTATTCATTTTGATTATTTCTAGCATCACCATACATCATGCAAAGGGCTTGATTTGTTCACATTAACATATGGTTATCTTTTATATTTATGAATTAACCATGACATCTGCTCCTCATCCTATAGCACATTCCATACATTTAAAGGGATTTTCCTTATTTTGATATAATAAGGGACAGATCTTACAAATGACTCCCAAATGATGAGAAATAGATCATTGATTCACTGTCACCTGCATTCACTTAAAAGGTTTCCTGATCTCCACTGAATTGATGGATTTGCTAAATGGAATTTTCTACAATCAATAGATAAATGTCATGTGATTATTTCCTACAAACTGATCATTTCGGAAATGTTATAATCTAGAATCAATTATGTGTTATGTTATTATGTATGATGATAGACATAAAATAGTTTGATTAAATGCATTATCTGAAATGTACATAGGAATCAGTAGATAAATGTGATAAATAGTCTATCACTAACATTAATTAACACATTTGGTGAATTTCATTAGGCATACAGTACTTGAATTGTTAGATTTAATAGGTGTTCTTATCTACATATACTGTGTCCCTTTGATGCAGGATTTATAGAACATGATATTATACTGAAATGCTGAATTTTCTTTGTCATTCACGCATTAAGCCTGTCGGCAATATTCCACCATGCCACCTCTCTTGCTTTATTAATTGCTGCAGTATTGCCTTTTTCTTAATTATGTCCTCCGCCGTAGAAAACACCTCCGCTTGCTCCTTTCCTTTGCTTTTTAACATTTTGCAACATTTTCAGCACTGGACTAGTGTGGGCTTTTTATTTTAATTGATTAATTGAATTAGTGTCAATTGGAACCAGCTGATTTTACTTGATGAAACGGGTTGGAGCTAGATTGGGAGTTGGCGTTTAGTCAGACTCAAGATTACACCTTACAAGGCCCAACTTCACAGCAGGAATGAATATATTTACAGCCTGGTAGAAAAAGAGTTTTGTTTTTATATTTGTCTGCTGTTGCTTTTGCTTTATAAATGCATTTTTTCTACACTGTTTTTAACTATTCATTGTCTTGCCTTTAGCTTTTGTTTAATGATCTATTGTTCCTTTAGTGTTTTATTTTAATGTCTTTTGTAAAGCACATTGAATTGCCTTGTGTATGAATGGTGCTATATAAATAAATTGCCTTGCCTTGCTCTCCATAGCTAATTTTTCTCTTCATGATAACTATAGAGAGTGAACTTACAACATACCTGTTTACATTTAATTAAAGCTTAAAGTTAATGGTTGGTTTGAGTGACAGGCTGTCTGCCAATAGTTTCCTCTGCTTCCCAGTCACACCCACCCCAGCTCCTCCACAGGGCCAGCCCCTCACCCAAATATGGTCACTTCTGACTGGAAAAAAAACAAGTTGGAGATGGCTGAAATGTCAAATTCTGGGCTTCACCCGTGCATGCGCAAGACGGAGATATCCAGTGCTTAAGCACCGCCTCTGGCGGTCAGCAGGGATGAAATAGAACTAAGTTGGAGACGGCCGAAATGTCAAATTCTGGGCTTCAAAATCCACAAACCAATGGTTGGAGTCACAGTAGCTATGTTCATTATGTATACAGTCTATGTTATGGATGAGTTGGAATGAAACAAAGGAAACTAATGAGAAATTTTATTATGTGTGTTATTTATTGTGGTTTTACCTGAACAGCAGTGCTGTAGCACAATCTTTCAGTATAGAGCAGGTCCAAACACTGGAACAGAAATCACTGTTGGAACTAAAGATATATGTAGCCAGTAGTCTAAAAACAAAGTCTATGCCCAGTTTTACCCGACATTTAGCTTTCTTTTAACACAGAAATTACCACCTGCATCAACAAAGCATAACCAACTACTTTTATGATTGTAAACTCTAAATGCATATCCTCCCAAGACGCAAACTTTTATTTGTATGTGTTCTTAATTTCTCCAACCACTCTGGATTAGTAGGACCTGATCAATACAGTCCCAATTTCCTCAAAGGAAATGACAGTAAAGTCTCAATGTCCTGCCATCTTGTGTTTCATGGATTAGTGTATTGTGCTCTTACTACCACTAGATGACACAAAGAAGTGTTGATGTACAAGGACAACAGGCCTAAGTTAAGCAGTATGAGGTAACCAGTCCAGTAAACCCAAAATGTAATGTCTTCATATGAGGACGCAGGGTCTCAGGAGGATATTGATAGTGATCCAAGCCTGCTTTATGCACATCTAGTTTTTAACTGCCTCTGGGTTGATGCACAGCCTATTTATACTTTATCCAGCAAGGTAGAAGCGACACAACATACCATATAGCAGATTCTATATTCATTAAATGCATGTAAATACAAGCCCTTTATGTCATTACTATTTACAAATGGACTTTTCTCCACACTGTGATAAAGCCTCAGCAGTATGGAGGTCTACAGGTTGTTGACAAAGTCTTCTCCAAAGTTAATGATGCGCCTCAGCGCGCTCAGTATCAGTGTATTAGTGTCACCATCTGTGTCGATCTCTGAGTGGTAGTTCTTCACAGGAAGATGTAGGACTCTGGAATACCCAGCGCCACTTTCAATTCCTCCATCTAAATATGAACAAAACCAATAATGATGGAATGAAGCAAAGAGCTGATCAAGGGAGATTTTTGTGTAACATTATTGAAAAGTACAGCAGAATCAAATTCCAACTTGAATAACAACTCTCTAGAAAGTTACCTGTTTCTTCAGGTACTTGCTCTTATACACGTTCTTTATGTCTTTTGACCTCTGGACAGGCTTCATCAATCTTGGTGAGAATGGCCACTTGGGGAATTCCTGCGGATACAGAGCAGAATCCAGTTAATCAAGATAATGTTTGTCAGGTTATTGGATGAAACTTATGAAACCCAATAACTAACTTTACCCAAGTCTCTGGCTGCCAGTCTGACTTCCCTCAACTTTCCCAAAAATTCAGCAGTCAGAATACTCAGGGTCTCGCAGAGACAACACAAACCAGAACATGAACTTGGTCCTTCAGAGCGGGGTCTTTGTTGTAGTAATTATCATCCTCCAAAATTTTAGCAATAGGATTGAACTGAAAACAATATAAATTCAATTAAAGAATGACTTTTTGCATGTTAATGGTTTCCACTGTATCAAAATATATAAAATAAATAATAAGTAAATAAAATTATTGGTTGAAAAGATCTCAAAGCTGGATTGATTTACTGAAATATATCCAACAGAGTTTAATGAATTCAGTATATTTTACAGTGTATCCATCTTTAATGTGTCCCTTCATGGCCAGTTTGATGTCTTCCACATTCACTCCTCTATTGGTATCCTTATCAAGGCCCATGATGTCAGTGAAGACAAAAGGGTAAGGTGTCCCTGGTCCTCCTTTTTGGATTTTGTAAGTTTTGTACTGTAAAACAGAAAAGTGCAGTTATAATGACAATATTGGTAACTAATGAATGATGACTGCAAGGCACTTTCTACATGCTGATGTTTCACTGAAGGTGCCCTTTATTTCATTAGCCTGTGCACCTCAAACAGCTTGAGTTTGCTACTTACTACAATCATCATTGAAAGTGCACATAAAAACATGACAAATACAGTGCTTGAAATACAGAACCATGGTTAAAAGTGGTTCATACTTTTTGGGTGAAGCTGTCGTGAGAGATTGCATCTGGCGCAGCTTGACCGGTGATTCTGCCTTGTAAAGCGCTGTCAAGAGAGTTGAAGAAGCTGGACTTGCCAGAACCAGAGGGTCCATGAAGCAGAATTCTGAGCTGTTGGACCTCATTGTTACGAGGATGATAATCCTTCACAAACTGCAGGTCTCTGTCTCTGTTACTGTTCAATAAAGAAAAGGTTAGATTAGATTTTAAATTCAATTCTTTAAAGTAAATTTTGTATGGTGCACATCTTTTGTGGTTGCTGCATTGTTGTAATAGACACCAGTTATATTAAACTACCATGTTAGTGAAGCTGCTAATAAACACAAAATGACATAACAAAAGATAGTCCTAACAAATGAGAGTGTGCAGTATTGTTTTTAAAAGTAGTTTGTGAAAGTGAAGACATTTAACACCACAGGCACAACACATTGAACACAGCACTCACTCCCATGGTATGTTCCTCCATGGTTCAGGAAAAGCTGACAAGTAAAGAGCAAGTGTTATCTTGATGATTCAGACACAATTATAATTAACATAAATGAAGAATCTGTTGTTTGTATCTACATATGTTTAAAGCAATACTCTGTAATATTTTGAGTAGCTTACTCTCAGGAGATGAGTGGAGTTTTTTGTTGAATGCATTTCCCATGGCTGCAAGATAATTAAGGCACCTTGTTAACAAGAAATATAATCACACATAATTACCTTAAACTAAACCAAATAACAGCAGGTGGTTTTGAGACTTCTAAACCCCCTCGACTGTATTTTGACATTTTTATGATGGTTCTACTTCATATTCAGTCATTTCCTGAAAATGATGATTATGCACACTGTTTGACACTTTTAGAGTATTAATGATATGAAATAAATTAAACCCATTATGTAACATTGTGAGGGGACGTGGGAGGGAGTGGGAAAGGGGTGTGTCTGCTGTACCTGTACCCCTCCTTAAAAAAAAGAAGATGTTTATTGTTCTTTATATTACTATTGTGTATTAATTATGCCTACACATACATAAGAATGTGTTTGTAGCGCTCCAGATTGCCAATAGAGGTGTCCCACTTTGTCTGTAGCACCAGGTAAAATGAAGTTTTGGGCCATGTGTTTGAGGAAGAGTCATCTATCCTGTCTTTAATCTTTCTGTTTCTTCTGTATAGTAGAGTGAATCACTAAAACTATTTAGAAAAGTTAGACCACAACTAAAAATAACGCAGAAAGTAAACTGTGTGCGGAGAACGGGTGCAATCAACGCACAGATTCCACCGGCAGAAATAAACAACACACCGACTCTTCTTCTTCTTCACCGTCTCCCGGCCACAGGGCACCGCAGGATAGTTGGACATTTCAACCTGCTGTGATGCGCTTTGGTCGGAACTCTGTGGTGCAGCTCATTGAAGCAACAGCAGCCAAGTCAACCAACAGGAAAGAGGAGATGTCATAAGAGAGAGTGGGTGTGTTGTGCCAATTCTTGTCTCATTTGTGGTCTGATAATAATATTTAAAAAATATTTATTTGCAAGTTGAGACTTAAGCCTGCTGCATGAATAAACACTTTGTTCTTGATGTATATCTTTAATTCTAAATGAAATAGCAGAACATATACCACACATTAAGAGTGTGCAGGACAGGAAAGTGAAAGTAAAAAGATATGAAAGTGTTCACAGGCATTTTTCACTGTTAAATAATCTAAATTAAGACGGAAACAAAAATAAATTGACCCTCCACATCAATTTACTGATACAGTACTTGCATTAAGTCATATAAGAGCACTGTGTCAACAGCTATCAGACTAATATAGTTCAAGATGGCTGCACTAGTATTTTCTTGTTCTTTGTTGAACTTTTCTATCTCTAAAACAGTTTGTATTGGTGTTTTGTTTGTTTCTTTACATATGAATATCTTTAAAAAAAAAAAAAAGAACAGAAAGAAAAGAAAATCTTACCTCAGTGGTCGTGATGGTTTGGCTCAAGTATTGCTTCTGAAAGTGAGATATTTTTTTTTCAAACTCCTTGTTATCACTTCGACAAATTATATTACCGTAGAGCCATGCAGCCACTTGTAGAATTATTAAAGCAGTGAACAATCATGCACTGACGTTCCTATGTGTATTGCAAAGAGTGTCCAGTAGCTGTTGATGCCTTTTGGGTGTTATGCTGATGTAAGCAGTGTGAGGACATGCAGCTTTTAATGTGCTGCTAACATCCTTTTGGTTTTCTTTAGTGGTTTGTAAGAATTTCCTCTTTTGGCCTGTGCACATATAGTTCCCTCTGACAAAGAAACAAGTCGTTTGCTGCAGCTTAAAAGTCAAAGTACTGCATGTTTATAACCAAAAAGCAAATAAACAACCTAATTTCAAGTTAAACTACTGTCAGATTTTGAACAGCTGATTGAGCTTCCCTCCATAAAGCCCAGCCCCACACAAAGGTTCAAGCAGGTCTTGGACACCCAGGGGTCCAAAACAGAGCTGCAGATGTTCTGAGGTGTCTGTCTGTTGTGCAGTTGTCTGATTTAGTTTCTCCAAGGGCAAATTTGCAGTGTCTGACAACACATGACCAGGTTGTGGTGTTTCTCTTATTGCTCAATTGCAGCCATCACTACAGTCTTACATATAAAGCACTCTGTCTCTAGACAGTGGCATGCCTTCAGTGATGCACACTCATACTCTCGAATTTATTTCTTTATTCTTCTTCTTTTTTAACATGTTTGCAGGTTCCAGTGTCCTCAAACTTTTTTCTTCAATTTCAGAGTGTTCACTAACTAAGAAGATCTGTGCTGTCGTTCAACTTTTTTGCCCATTTATATGAATGGACACGATGTTCATATTCTGAGCATTCCATCCATCTTTGTACCATGTGAACTGCTCTCAAACCTCTTTATACTTGGTAAAACTTTCACTTAGAAACTTCATTCAAACTTTAAACAAATCATGACTCTTTGTACTTGATCATATTAGTTTTGCTTAGGGCTGATGTGGACCCTAAAGCTGCATTATGAATGGAACCATATCAGCATACACATTTTTGTAAGTGTGTGATGTCACTCATTCTAGATGTAAACATTCTGTGCAATACACAATGTAAAAATCTAAGAGAGTCTAAAACAGCATTAAACTTCAACTGTGATTGCAGAAAAACCAGCCCGGTCTCACTACGAAGTCGGCGAAATCCGGCACTTACGCAGTGACGTGTGGCGTCAGAAACCAATGATAAAAGGCATCCTTTAATGTCAGCATGATACGCAGCCAGTTGCCATTATAGTTCAATGGTGCCTGGTGGGTTCAGGGAGAACCGCGATGGGACAAGGACGGACATTAAGGCGACGACAGTGCAAGTAGGGAGGGTCGTTGATGGGTTCAACAAACATGGACTTTCACCTGAGAGAGCGGGGTTCACATTCTGTAAGATTCTAAAGCCAAACCCTGTTAACCCCCCCCTTAAACCTAACCACATGCTTTTGACGCCTATAAACCCATGTGTGTTAGTTGTTGAAGGAAAACAAACGTTCCAACGTAGTGTGTTTATTTAGAAAGAGACTGTATGTAAATGATAAATTTCCTGTGAAAATGGAGGTGTATTTTGAAAGAAGAGAACTTGACATGGTGTTCCAGATCGTCAACAACCAAAGCACTCAGGGTACCTTGCATGTGGTGGTACGTGGACGTGGAAAGTCCGTGACCAAACAACAATATGTGATGAGGTCAGAGTGAGAATGTGTTGCTTTAGTTAACGACAGCTCCCTTCTAAAATGAACGTTTTTGTAGTTGCTGGAAATGATTTGAGCTGCAAGTGTAGTTTTATTAATTCTGTTTTGACTGGATTTATTACACCTGGTTGATATTACTGGTTTATTACTGTAAGCATCTGTATAATCAAAATAAAGGAACTCATCATTAAGTAAAAGTGTACTGTGCTCACTTTAATTAGTTAAAGAGTTTCTTAAATAATCCTGTAGCCTCTCCTCAGTGACATAAACTTCCAGAATGTGTGCAGCTAAATCAGGTCCACAGACGAGGATTAACATTTCCTGAGCAGCAAAAGTAAACTTGGCAGCTGCGTGAATCACTTCCAATGTGCTGCATTACAACACGGTCTACTCATGGACTAGAGGGGATGAAATCAAAGGAAACTAGTGATGCACTTCAGTACTGTCATTTATTGTGGTTTCAGCTGAGCAGCAGTAACACAATGTGTCATTATATAGCAGTTTCAAACACAGACAGCATGTAATCAGTA
The DNA here is from genome assembly GCA_026686955.1 of Epinephelus cyanopodus. Lineage (NCBI taxonomy): Eukaryota > Metazoa > Chordata > Actinopteri > Perciformes > Serranidae > Epinephelus > Epinephelus cyanopodus. Next base: position 13,190,076 of record CM048929.1, read on the forward strand.
GTGTAAAAAAGGTACACTTCTGAACCTCATTTAGCCAAATTTTAACCTAGACAAACTTTCTGATCTGCTAATCACCAGATTCATGATTACTGAGAGACTACAACACCAAAAATGAAAACCAATAGCGGAGACTCTATTACATGCATGCAAATAAAAAAAAAAAGCCCATTTTATGTTGCAGACTGATTTCTTCACACTGTGATAAATGTGTAAGAGTTGTCTCATCAGCAGTATGAAGGTCTACTGGTCATTGACAAAGTCTTCTCCTGAGTTAATGATGCATTTCAGTGCGCTCAGTATCAGTGTATCAGTGTCACCGTCTGTGTCGATCTCTGAGTGGTAGCTCTTCACAGGAAATATGCTTTTCTCTGGAATACCCAGCCCCACACTCAGTTCCTTCACCTAAATATGAACATTCAACATTTAAAGAATGACAGCAAAGAGCTGATCAAAGGAGATTTTTGTGTAATGTAATGTAAAACAGAATTATATTCCAACTTGAATAACAACTCTCTACAAACTCAGTCATCTTTATTAACTTACCTTTTTCTTCAGGTACTTGCTCTTATACACGTTCTTTATGTCTTTTTCAACCTCTGGACAGGCTTTGTCAATTTTGGTGAGAATAGCCACTTCAGGAATTCCTGCCGATACAGAGCAGAATCCAGTTTAATCAAGATAATGTTTGTCAGGTTATTGGAAGAAACTTATGAAACCCAATAACTAACCCTATAACTCTTACCCATGTCTCTGGCTGTCAGTCTGACTTCCCTCATCTTTTCCACATATTCATGAGTCAGCATGTTTGATGTCTCAGCAGAGATGACACAAACCAGAACATGAACTTGGTCCTTCAGAGCGGGGTCTTGGTTGTAGTATGGATCATTCTCGGGTATTTTAGAGAGAGGATTGAACTGGAAAAGAATGTGAAATTAAATTTTAAAAAATGACTTTTGCATGTAAATAGTTTCCACTTTATAATTTTTGTAGAAATTGTTAGTGCTAAACAGATCTCAAAGCTGGATTGATTTACTGAAATATATCCAACAGACTTGAATTCAGTATATTTTACAGTGTATCCATCTTTAATGTGTCCCTTCATGGCCAGTTTGATGTCTTCCACAGAAACTCCTTTATTGGTTTCCTTCTCAAGGCCCATGATGTCAGTGACGGCAAAAGGGTAAAACGTCCCTGGTCCTCCTTTTTGGATTTTGTACGTTTTGTACTGTAAAACAGAAAAGTGCAGTTATAATAAAAACAACAGTGCTACTGATTTAATGATGACCGTAAAGCAGTTTGTCGCAACACTGCTGCTCGTCTGATCTCTACACTGCAATCCATAAAATGTAATACAGGCTTCCCTACATGCTAGAAAACTTTCTGCACACTGATGCCCACTGAACACAGCTGGTGCCCTTTTCATTTTTTGGCCCTGCCCCTCAGACAGCTTCAGTCCCCTAGTGACTGCAGTTGTCATGGCAGGTGCATGCAAGAGGTGTTCAAGTTTTACAGTGCTTAAAATACATGACCTTGGATAAAACAAACACTCAGAAGTGATTCATACTTTTATAGTGAAGCTGTCCTGGGAGACTGCATCTGCCAAAGCCCGACCAGTGACTCTGCCTTGTAAAGTGCTGTCAACAGAGTCGAAGAAGCTGGACTTGCCAGAACCAGAGGGTCCATGAATCATAATTCTGAGCTGTTGGACCTCACTGTTATGAGGCTGATAATCCTTCACAACCTGCAGGTCTCTGTCTCTGTTACTGTTCAATAAGGAAAAGGTTACGTTTTAGATTTACTTGTTTAAAACAGTTTTGTGTAAACATATGGTACTTTGTGGTTGCTGCATTGTTGCCATAGACACTGGTGACATTAAACTACCATGTTAGTGAGTCTGACAAGAAACACAAAACAACATAACAAAAGGCAGTTTCAACAAATGAGTGTGCTCAGTGTTGGTTTCTAAAATTAGTAGAAAAGTGATTAAACCAGAGGAACCATGAAAAAACATTAAAGAAATCACTCACCCCCATGGCAGGTTCCTCCATGGTTCATCAAAAGCTGACAAGTAAATTGCAAATGTATAGTTGTTGTAAGGAGTCACATTTAAAAGAACTTCTAAAATAAATGAAGAATCTCTTATTTTTGTTATCTGCATATGTTTAAACAATGTTCTGTAATAATTTGAGTATCTTACTGGGAGAAGGTGGGGGGGGTTCAGGTTTGGAGGATGAACCTCCCATGGCTACAACAAGATATAAAGGCAACACGTGAACAAGAAACATTATTAAAGCGTGTTACTTAAAACCAAAGCAAATGTCATGTTCTGCATGAGCAAAGTATTCAGTCTTTATGATTATTTTTAGTCAAATTCAATTGAAAGACAGAAAATATACAGTAAGTTAAGAAGTGAAAGTGAAAGTAAACAGGTTAACAAAAAAACTACCAAATTGCCCATAAACAAAAGATTTACAGGCATTTTTCACTTTAACCTGATCAAACTAAACAACGATCACCAACCACTAACTGGTTGCTGATGCCAGTTTAGTGCGATCTTTCATTGATGCGCATCAGGTCACACAGCTTTGCATGTATGAAAATCCTTTCAGTTTCCTTTGGATCATGTGATCTGAAAGAATTTTATTTCATGGCAGTCCAGTAACAGGCATGTGGGGGCTTTGTGGGCGTGTCACACCTTGATATGCAGCCTCACATGACCCAGGTAATACGGTTTAATTTTTAAAAGCAGTAAAGTCCCTCCAGAATGCCCAGCCTCCACACAAAGGTTTCAGCAGCTCCTGGACACCAGTGGATCCAATGAAAAGCTTTGGAGATGCTGAGGTGACTGTCTCTTGTGCAGATGTCTGTTCTGGTTTCTCCAAGGGCAAATTCACAGCACCTGCTGCAGTACCAGGGCAGCAGATTGCCCACCTGAACTGCAGACACTGCTGCATATTTTCTCCATCACCTCACAAGCCCCAACCTGTGACTGAGTTTGGGAAACATGCACATGGATAAAGCACCAGGTTGTGCTCTCTCTCTCATATAAGCCAGTGGATCTCCACAGACCCCCGTGTTACAAGGCCCAACTTCACAGCAGGAATAAATATATTTATTTGTACCTGTACCCCTCCTTAAAAAAGATGTTGTTTATTGTTTGTTATATTACTATTGTGTATTAATTAGGCCTCCTCATACATAAGAATGTATTTGTAGTGCCCCAGATTGCCAATAGAGGTGTCCCACTTTGACAGTAGCACCAGGTAAAATGTAGTTTTGGGCCATGTGTTTGAGTAAGAGTCATCCATCCTGTCTTTAATCTTTCTGTTTCTTCTGTATAGTGAAGTGAATCACTAAAGCTATTTAGAAAAGTTGGATCACAACTAAAAATGACACAGAAAGTAAACTGTGTGTGGACAACGGGTGCAATCAATGCAGAGATTCCACTGGCACAGGGCACCGCAGGATGGTTGGACATTTCAACCTGCTGTGATGCGCTTTGGTCGGAACTCTGTGGTGCAGCTCATTGAAGCAACAGCAGCCAAGTCAACCAACAGGAAAGAGGAGATGTCATAAGAGAGAGTGGGTGTGTTGTGCCAATTCTTGTCTCATTTGTGGTCTGATAATAATATTTAAAAAATATTTATTTGCAAGTTCAGACTTAAGCCTGCTGCATGAATAAACACTTTGTTCTTGATGTATATCTTTAATTCTAAATGAAATAGCAGAACATATACCACACATTAAGAGTGTGCAGGACAGGAAAGTGAAAGTAAAAAGATATGAAAGTGTTACAGGCATTTTTCACTGTTAAATAATCTAAATTAAGACGGAAACAAAAATAAATTGACCCTCCACATCAATTTACTGATACAGTACTTGCATTAAGTCATATAAGAGCACTGTGTCAACAGCTATCAGACTAATATAGTTCAAGATGGCTGTACTAGTATTTTCTTGTTCTTTGTTGAACTTTTCCATCTCTAAAACAGTTTGTATTGGTGTTTTGTTTGTTTCTTTACATATGAATATCTTTAAAAAAAAAAAAAGAACAGAAAGAAAAGAAAATCTTACCTCAGTGGTCGTGATGGTTTGGCTCAAGTATTGCTTCTGAAAGTGAGATTTTTTTTTTTTTTCAAACTCCTTGTTATCACTTTGACAAATTATATTACTGTAGAGCCACGCAGCCACTTGTAGAATTATTAAAGCAGTGGACGATCATGCACTGACGTTCCTATGTGTATTGCAAAGAGTGTCCAGTGGCTGTTGATGCCTGTTGGGTGTTATATTGATGTAAGCAGTGTGAGGACATGCAGCTTTTAATGTGCTGCTAACATCCTTTTGGTTTCCTTTAGTGGTTTGTAAGAATTTCCTCTTTTGGCCTGTGCACATATAGTTCCCTCTGACAAAGAAACAAGTCGTTTGCTGCAGCTTAAAAGTCAAAGTACTTCATGTTTATAACCAAAAAGCAAATAAACAACCTAATTTCAAGTTAGGTATAAAGCACTCTGTCTCTAGACAGTGACATGCCTTCAGTGACGCACACTCATACTCTTGAATTTATTTCTCTCTTCTTCTTCTTCTTCTTCTTCTTCTTTTTTTTTTTTTTAATTTTCTTTTTTATTATTATTTCGTTTTAGTAAACAGCACAAACAAAACAAGTATAACACAACAGACAACAGACAGGGTCATCAGGAGTCGGGTGAATAAATTTGACATTCAGGCTCCACATGTGGTGAATTGTAAAAGGTAATTCAAGTAAACAAAATAAAATAAATGGGTTACAGGTTACCGACTCAAACATAAGTTACAACCACAATATAGTAAAAGTGATATTAAACAAAGTTCATTATAAGTAGGAGAGAGTCTATAAGAGGTCAAGATACTGCTTCCATTTCTTCCAACATTTCTCATATTTTCGAACAGCACATCTTAGAGAGAGGGTAATTTTTTCCATAGTGTGAATTTCTTTAACTATTTCAATCCATTCAGCTACTGTTGGGGGCTCTGTACTCAGCCATTTCCTGGTTATAGATTTTTTACAGCTCACCAGTAATATTTGCAGCAAATATTGGTCATGTTTTTCCAGGCCTGCTGGCATGTTACCTAGGTATATGGTGCTAAAACTAAAGGTAATCTTTAGGCCAGTTATTGATCTGATTTCTGTCATCACATCTGCCCAGAACAGAGCTATCACAGGACATTCCCAGAAAATATGAAAATGACCTGCGGACATGTTACCGCATTTTCTCCAACATTGACTATGGTCAGGATTCTTGGTTTGTGATTTTTTAATTTTGGGTGTTATAAAGAACCTTACAGTATTTTCCAGGCAAACTCCCTCCAAAGATCAGAACTAGTTATTGTAGACTGTGTTTTACAGATATTTAACCATTCCTCATTGGTTAGTTCTATGTTAGTTTCTTTTTCCCATCTGGATTTAATGTATGTTGTAGAGAGACCTCTCTCCGATCTCAGTGATGAATAAATCCTGGAGATCATTTTCTTATTGTTACTACCCTTATATGCCTCGATAAATATCTTTATCAGAGCCATGCCCACCTCTCCGGTAGTTTTAATATTCTTATCAAAATAACTTCTCAGCTGAAGATATCTAAAAAAATCCTGTTTCTCCAAACAAAAGGTTTCTTTGAACTGCTGAAAGGAGTCTAAGTATTTATCAGATATCATACAATAGGAGGTGACGCCCTTAGTTATCCAGTGTTTAAATCTATTATCCAACTTTGCTGGAGTAAATTCTTGGTCATATGCAATCCACCGTAAAATCCGTGCATTTCTTTCAAACTTCTCATTTTTAAGTTAAGTTTTTAAGTTGTTATATATTCCAAATGTTTAATGGGACCGTGGTCCATGTGTTCAACTTTTCGAAGTATTTTTTTTGTAGTGTTCTTTCCCCCAGAAGAGCTCGAAGAGGTATTTCAATCTGATTTTGTTCTAGGTCTTTCCATTTAGCTTCATATTTGAAGTCACACCAATACACTAAAGACCGCAGTTGTGCTGCCTTATAATAATCCTCCAGACAGGGCAAAGCTCTGCCACCTCTATCTTTAGGAAGCTGTAGGGTCTGGAACCTAATCCGGGGTTTTTGTTTCACCCAGATGAAAGTGGATATCATTTTATTCCAATTATTGAATTGTTTAGAGGGGATTTCAATAGGGAGTGATTGAAAAAGAAAAAGCAGCTTTGGTAATATGCTCATTTTCACTGCATCTATTCGATTGTACATGCTCATGGGTAATAATGACCAACGGTTAAATCTGCTTTGATACTGGCGGTTATGGGGATATAGTTACAATCATAGATGGTAGAAAGATCTTTCGGTATTTGAACCCCTAGGTATTTGATCATATTGTTTTCCCATTTAAATTTACATGTCCTATTAATGTTATCTTGTGGTTTATAATTACAGGTAATAGTTTGAGTTTTATTTAAATTCAATTTATATCCAGAGTACGATTCGAATTCTTGGAGAAGGGATATTAATTTGGGCAAGCTTTCATTTGGGTTAGTTAGAGTCAAAAGAATATCATCCGCGTACAAACAAATTTTATATTGTGTATCGCCAATCTGTACACCTACTATATCATTGGTTTCTCTAATTGCCTGTGCTAATGGCTCAATAAACAAAGTGAAAAGTGTGGGGCTAAGGGGGCATCCCTGTCTACATCCCCTTTCAAGGAGAATTGTTTGAGACAGGTTTCCATTTATCTTAATTCTGGCCGAGGGAAGGCAGTAGAGAGATCTCAAACATCCAATTATCTGATCATTGAAGCCAAATTTTTTAAGAGTCAAATATAAATATTCCCAGCGAATTGAGTCAAAGGCTTTTTCAGCGTCGAGGCTGACAATTACTGATTCGAGATTATTGTTTTTTATATGATCAACGAGGTAGAGTGTCCGCCTCACATTGTCTTGTGTCTGTCTGTGCTTAACAAAGCCCGTTTGATCAGTATCTATAAGGTCAGGGATTATATCTTCCAATCATTTGGCTAATATTGATGCGAATAATCTATAATCAATGTTTAAAACAGATATAGGCCTGTAGGAACTACAGTTAGTCTTATCCTTATCAGGCTTAGGGATTACTGAAATTACAGCTTGCCTCCACGACACAGGAGGTTCTCCACCATTAAGGACATAGTTAAAACTTTCTCTAAGCATCGGTAATAGCATTTCCTTAAACATTTTATACCATTCTGACGGATAACCGTCAGCGCCTGGCATTTTGTTTGATTTCAATCTTGATATGGCCTTATTTATTTCTTCATCTGTTATTTCTCAGGTTATTATTTTATTTTGCTCTGTTCCTATAGCTGGTAAATCTAAGGATGTCAGAAACTCAGATACAGCTCCTGTATCAGCTGCTTTGGGTTGAGCATATAGTTTGGTGTAATATGTCTCAAATGATTTTTGTATATCTTCCAGTTTGTGGTGTGTCTTATTAGTCTGGGGATCTTTTATTTTATGTATACATCTCTCTGCCTGTTGTTTGCGTATTCTCCACGCTAGGAGTTTTTTGGATTTTGGACCATTCTCATAAAAATTTTGTTTGATAAAATTAGCCCTTCCTGCTAACTGACTCTCATAAATATTATTTAAAATTTGTTTTGTATTTAATATTTGTTGTAGGACCTTAGAGTCGTTATTTACCATATGTCTACTCTCTAAAGATTTTAACTTTTCAGACAGCTCCTTAATTTCTTTTTCCTTTTCCTTTTTCTTCTGAGTAGACCATATAATAAGTTTGCCTCTCATAACTGCCTTAGCAGCGTCCCAAAGCGTGCTTGAGGACACAGATCCATAATTGTTATAAGTGATATACTCTTTGATTTCTTTCTTTATATATTTTTGACACTGAGGGTCATTCAGAAGGTTTGTGTTAAGTCTCCACAAGGTTTCCTTGGGTTTGCTATCTAGATGTAGCGTTAGGTATACACCTGCATGATCAGAGACGTCCCTAGTTCCTATATCACAATCTGCAATCCTATGTCTATCCAAGTTGGACATGAAAAAATAATCAATCTCGAATACGCTGAGTGAGGATGAGAGAAAAAGGTAAAATACTTATCATAAGGGTGTAGGTCTCGCCATATATCAATCATGCCTAATTCTTTGAGCATTTTTTTTAACATATATTGCTTCAGGTCCTATCCTTTTTATTTTATTTGACGAGTCCATGGTTGGGCACAACTGAATATTCCAGTCTCCCCCACATATTAGCACACCTGAGGTTTCCACTGATATTAGGTCAAAAACCTTTTTAATCAACTGTTTATTATTTCCAGGCGGCCTATAAACATTCAATAAAGTGACTTCTTTATGGTCAATAAAACCTTTGACTAGTACATAACATCCTTCCTTATCAGTGATTTGGGAGGAGAATATAAAATTTATTCTGTTTGGGATTAATATTGCCACTCCTCTTGAATTTCCTCTTTCAAACGATGAATAATATGTATTTTTAAACCCCATTTTTCTCAGCTTCTCATGTTCAATATTTGAGAGATGCGTTTCTTGCCAAAAAATTATATCCTGTTTCTCTCTTTTCATTTTAGCAACCATTTTACTTCTTTTTATAGGATTATTTAACCCATTTACATTCAAGTTGATAACTTTAAACGTTTGATGAATCATGTCAACTGACAGAGAAAAAAAAATAAATGTTCACCTGAATAAGCAACCTGACTAGATGACCTGAACAAACCAACTTCTGTCTGCGAACCACAATAGAACTGAACATATAACTACACATTCTAAACTCCGGTGACTTCCATTCCTGAAGTATGAACACAACTTCAAAATTTGGTGGGGAAACCCTTAACCAAGAAGGGACCCCTCCTTGTGCATACTGACATCTCTGAGTAACGTTGTTAAAGTTCAGAGCAGTGCACATTACAAGGCATGCATAATTTCCCCACTTAATGGTCATTTTAAATTGTTAGAAATTATAACAGGACAGATCGCTTAATTTCTGAAGGTCAACGTTAATCAGTCCATCTTACTGGCTCATTTCAGCCTATGATGTTATCAATTTGTTGTTTTTTGTCCCTCATATCAGTCATTTACGTGTAACACAGTTTGTTTATGTACGCCATGGCGGTTTATGTAGCATCCGTGCTCCTTCGGAATGTCTTCAGCTTTTCCTGGATTTCTCTCAGGTGATCATGGCGTGGCTTTGCACCTGCCTTTTCCCATGGATGGTGTCTCGGTTTGGTCGTGGATGCGGGTCTCGAGGAGGTGTCTGCTCTGGAGCCGTCCAGTACGTATCCTTTCTTCTTGAGCTCATCCGCTGCCTCCGCAGCGCTGTCGTAAACGACTGCTCCGGTGTTGAAGAAGACTTTAAGTTTTGCTGGATACAGGGTCTGGAAGTGCAGCCCGTTTTCTTTTAATGTCCTCCTGATGTCGGCGTAGGCTCTCCTCTTTTTTAATATTTCGGCTGGATAGTCCTGTTCGAAAAACACTTTTTTTCCCTCGAAGCAAATCTCCTTCTTTTTCCAAGCGGATCGGAGCACCATTTCTTTTATTTTGTATTCCTGGAAGTAGATTATCATAGACCTTGGACTGGACCCCTGCGGTGGTCTGGATCCAAGGGATCTGTGACAGCGTTGTATCCCAAGTCTGTCATCGGAAAGAGACAGCTCTGATTTGATGAACTTCTCAACAAAGTCCTGTATGTCGTCGCCTTCAGAGCCCTCGGGGATTCCATGGATACGTATATTATTTCTGCGGGATCGGGCCTCCAGGTCCGTGAGCTGAGTTTGGATACTTTGCTGGATTTCCAAGGTGTGGGAGAGCAGCTCGCCGATCTCGGCGCTCTGCTCCTCCACATCTGCCACTCGTTGCTCCGTCTCTTCCACTCTTTTTGTTATTTCTTGTAAATCACAGCCGATGGTGCTAAGCTTCTGATTAACTTCCTCTCTGAAATCTGTAAGCTCTTTCTTCAGTACTCCTATAGTTTCGGAGTATTCTTTCTTCATGTCGGAGCAGACCGCTTTTATTTCGGTGATAATGTTAGCTTGGATAGCTTCCATGTTCTCCTGTTTAGCTTGGTTGCTAATGGCGTCGTGGCCGTCTTCGTTTTCTGCCGCTGATTTATCGTCGGTAGGTTGTTTCTGTTGCGGTCTTCCTTTTGACTGATTTCTAGTACCCCTCACCATGCTCGAACATGTTTCTTTTAATTCACAGCTTTGATATCTCAGGAGGGTACGGTCAGACCATGCGGGAGCTCTTCACTTAAGCTGTCGCTCGTTGCAGCGCCATACCGGAAGTCCCTTCTTCTTTTTTAACTTGTTCGCAGGTTCCAGTGTCCTCAAACTTTTTTCTTCATTCAGACTTCAAAGTGTTCACTAACTAAGAAGATCTGTGCTGTCGTTCAACTTTTTTGCCCATTTATATGAATGGACACGATGTTCATATTCTGAGCATTCCATCCATCTTTGGATCGGTAAAACTTTCACTTAGAAACTTCATTCAAACTTTAAACAAATCATGACTCTTTGTACTTGATCATATTAGTTTTGCTTAGGGCTGATGTGGACCCTAAAGCTGCATTATGAATGGAACCATATCAGCATACACATTTTTGTAAGTGTGTGATGTCACTCATTCTAGATGTAAACATTCTGTGCAATACACCATATAAAAATCTAAGAGAGTCTAAAACAGCATTAAACTTCAACTGTGATTACAGAAAAACCAGCCCGGTCTCACTACGAAGTCGGCGAAATCCGGCACTTACGCAGTGACGTGTGGCGTCAGAAACCAATGATAAAAGGCATCCTTTAATGTCAGCATGATACGCAGCCAGTTGCCATTATAGTTCAATGGTGCCTGGTGGGTTCAGGGAGAACCGCAATGGGACAAGGACGAACGTTAAGGCGACGACAGTGCAAGTAGGGAGGGTCGTTGATGGGTTCAACAAACATGGACTTTCACCTGAGAGAGCGGTGTTCACATAAGATTCTGAAGCCAAACCCTGTTAACCCCCCCTTAAACCTAACCACATGCTTTTGACGCCTATAAACCCATGTGTGTTAGTTGTTGAAGGAAAACAAACGTTCCAACGTAGTGTGTTTATTTAGAAAGAGACTGTATGTAAACGATAAATTTCCTGTGAAAACGGAGGTGTATTTTGAAAGAAGAGAACTTGACATGGTGTTCCAGATCGTCAACAACCAAAGCACTCAGGGTACCTTGCATGTGGTGGTACATGGACGTGGAAAGTCCGTGACCAAACAACAATATGTGACGAGGTCAGAGTGAGAATGTGTTGCTTTAGTTAACGACAGCTCCCTTCTAAAATGAACGTTTTTGTAGTTGCTGGAAATGATTTGAGCTGCAAGTGTAGTTTTATTAATTCTGTTTTGACTGGATTTATTACACCTGGTTGATATTACTGGTTTATTACTGTAAGCATCTGTATAATCAAAATAAAGGAACTCATCATTAAGTAAAAGTGTACTGTGCTCACTTTAATTAGTTAAAGAGTTTCTTAAATAATCCTGTAGCCTCTCCTCAGTGACATAAACTTCCAGAATGTGTGCAGCTAAATCAGGTCCACAGACGAGGATTAACATTTCCTGAGCAGCAAAAGTAAACTTGGCAGCTGTGTGAATCACTTCCAATGGGCTGCATTACAACACGGTCTACTCATGGACTAGAGGGAATGAAATCAAAGGAAACTAGTGACGCACTTCAGTACTGTCATTTATTGTGGTTTCAGCTGAGCAGCAGTACTGTAACACAATGTGTCATTATATAGCAGTTTCAAACACAGACAGCATGTAATCAGTAGTCTAAAAAAGTTACACTTCTGAACCTAATTTAGCCAAATTTTAACCTAGACAAACTTTCTGATCTGCTAATTACCAGATTCATGATTACTGAGAGACTACAACACCAAAAATGAAAACCAATAGCGGAGACTCTATTACATGCATGCAAATAAAAAACAAAAAGCCCATTTTATGTTGCAGACTGACTTCTTCACACTGTGATAAATGTGTGAGAGTTGTCTCAGCAGCAGTATGGAGGTCTACTGGTCGTTGACAAAGTCTTCTCCTGAGTTAATGATGCATCTCAGTGCGCTCAGTATCAGTGTATCAGTGTCATCGTCTGTGTCGATCTCTGAGTGGTAGTTCTTCACAGGAAATATGCTTTTCTCTGGAATACCCAGCCCCACACTCAGGTCCTTCATCTAAATATGAACATTCAACATTTAAGGAATGACAGCAAAGAGCTGATCAAAGGAGATTTTTGTGTAATGTAATGTAAAACAGAATTATATTCCAACTTGAATAACAACAACTCAGGTCAATCATCTTTATTAACTTACCTTATTCTTCAGGTACTTGCTCTTATACACGTTCTTTATGTCTTTTTCAACCTCTGGACAGGCTTTGTCAATTTTGGTGAGAATAGCCACTTCAGGAATTCCTGCCGATACAGAGCAGAATCCAGTTTAATCAAGATAATGTTTGTCAGGTTATTGGATGAAACTTATGAAACCCAATAACTAACCCTATAACTCTTACCCATGTCTCTGGCTGCCAGTCTGACTTCCCTCATCTTTTCCACATATTTATTAGTCAGGATTTTCAATGTATCAGCAGAGATGACACAAACCAGAACATGAACTTGGTCCTTCAGAGCGGGGTCTTGGTTGTAGTAATTATCATCCTCCGTTATTTTAGAGAGAGGATTGAACTGGAAAATAATGTGAAATTAAATTTTAAAAAATGACCTTTGCATGTAAATAGTTTCTACTTTATTATTTTTGTAGAAATTGTTAGTGCTAAACAGATCTCAAAGCTGGATTGATTTACTGAAATATGTCCAACAGAGTTTATGGAATTCAGTATATTTTACAGTGTATCCATCTTTAATGTGTCCCATCATGGCCAGTTCGATGTCTTCCACAGAAACTCCTCTGTCGGTTCCAGTCTCAAGGCCCATGATGTCAGTGAAGACAAAAGGGTAAAACGTCCCTGGTCCTCCTTTTTGGATTTTGTAACTTTTGTACTGTAAAACAGAAAAGTGCAGTTATAATAAAAACAACAGTGCTACTGATTTAATGATGACCGTAAAGCAGTTTGTCGCAACACTGCTGCTCGCCTGATCTGTACAATGCAATCCATAAAAAGTAATACAGGCTTCCCTACATGTTAGTTTTTTGGCCCTGCCCCTCAGACAGCTTCAGTCCTCTAGTGACTGCAGTTATCATTGCAGGTGCATGCAAGAGTTGTTCAAGTTTTACAGTGCTTAAAATACATGACCTTGATTAAACCATATTCAAAAGTGATTCATACTTTTAGAGTGAAGCTGTCCTGGGAGACTGCATCTGCCAAAGCTCGACCAGTGACTCTGCCTTGTAAAGCGCTGTCAACAGAGTTGATGAAGCTGGACTTGCCAGAACCAGAGGGTCCATGAAGCAGAATTCTGAGTTGTTGGACCTCATTGTTATGAGGCTGATAATCATTCACAACCTGCAGGTCTCTGTCTCTGTTACTGTTCAATAAAGAAAAGGTTACATTTTAGATTTACTTGGTTAAAACAGTTTTGTATAAACATATGGTGTTATGTGGCTGCTGCATTGTTGCCATAGACACTGGTGACATTCATCTTCAACATTAGTGAGTCTGACAACAAAATCAAAAGAACATAGCAAGAGGCAGTTTCAACAAATGAGTGTGCTCAGTGTTGGTTTCTGAAGTTAGCAGAACTGTCATAAAACCAGAGGAACCAAAACATTAAAGAAATCACTCACCCCCATGGCATGTTCCTCCATGGTTTATCAAAAGCTGACAAGTAAAATGCAAATGTATAGTTGTTGTAAGGAGTCACATTGAAAGGAACTTTTAAAATAAATGAAGAATCTGTTATTTTTTCATCTGCACATGTTTAAACAACATTCTGTAATAATTTGAATGTCTTACTGGGAGAAGGTGGGGGGGGTTCAGATTTGTAGAATATACCTCCCATGGCTACAACAAGATATAAAGGCAACACATACACAAGAAACATTATTAAAGTGTGTTACTTAAAACCAAAGCAAATGTCATGTTCTGCATGAGCAAAGTATTCAGTCTTTATGATTATTTTTAGTCAAATTCAATTGAAAAGCAGAAAATATACAGTAAGTTAAGAAGTGAAAGTGAAAGTAAACAGGTTAACAAAAAAACGAACAAAATGCCTGTAAACAAAAGATTTTCAGGCATTTTTCACTTTAACCTGATCAAACTAAAGACAGAAATTGAAAAATTAAATCTTCACTCCATGAATTTACTGATACAGCACTGATATTAAACTATTATAAGAGTTCTACCTCAAAATGACTGCACTCTCTAGTATTTTCTTGTTCTTTCTTCAACTTGTCCATCTTAAGAAAACATATCTAACATTTACCAGTATAAATACCATAAAACAATCTTACCTCAGCTGTTCCTTTTGTAACGGTTTCCCTCAATTAATGCTCCTGAAATTGAGAAATAAAGCTTTTTATATGGTATTCCAAGTTCCTTTTTATGTCTTTGACAAATGATCTGACAACAGAACCACAGTCTCTCATAGACAAACTAAAATAGTTAACGATAATGAGTTAACGTTCCTAAATGAATTGCAAAAACATGGTTGGTGTATAGGCCTACCTCTGGGTGTGGTTGTTGATGCCGGTTTAGTGTGATCTTTCATTGATCCACATCATTTCAGGTCACACAGCTTTGAATGTACGTCCTTTCGGTTTCCTTTGGGTCACGTAATCTGAAAGAATTTATCTCATGGCATTCCAGTAACAGGCATGTGGGAGCTATGTGCATTGGGTGTGTCACACCTTGAACTGCAGCCTGACGTGACCAAAGTAATACTGTTCAAGTTTGAAAAGCAGTAAAGTCCATCCAGAATGCCCAGCCCTCACACAAAGGTTTCAGCAGCTCCTGGACACCAGTGGATCCAATAAAAATCTTTGAAGATGCTGAGGTGACTGTCTCTTGTGCAGATGTCTGTTCTGGTTTCTCCAAGGGCAAATTCACAGCACCTGCTGCAGTACCATGGCAGCAGATTGCCCAGCTGAACTGCAGACACTGCTGCATATTTTCTCCATCACCTCACAAGCCCCACCCTGTGACTGAGTTTGGGAAACAATAACATGCATAAAGCATTGCCTTACTTGAGAGCACCAGGTTGTAGTCTCTCTCTTTTAGTCGGGTTGCAGCCTTCATTGTGTTCATCCCAAGCAGTAACCTCTGGGACTGAAAAATGAAGCCAACAAGGAAGTGAAAGAAACTGCAGTTCTTTGTACAGCCACTTGAGGTTGACTCCAGAAACCAGCCAATCTCCACAGACCCCAGTGTTAAAATGCGAAACTTTACAATGGAAATAAACATCTTTACAGCCTGGCAGAAAAAACAGTTTTGCTCTCCATAGCTAATTTTACCCTTTATGACAGCTATAGGGAGTGAACTTACAACATATCTGTTTACATTTTCATGAAGCTTAACGTTAAGGGCTGGTTTGAGTGACAGACTGTCTGCCAATAGTTTCCTCTGCTTCCCAGTCACACCCACCCCAGCTCCTCCACAGGGCCAG
This sequence comes from Epinephelus cyanopodus, assembly GCA_026686955.1. Classification (NCBI taxonomy): domain Eukaryota; kingdom Metazoa; phylum Chordata; class Actinopteri; order Perciformes; family Serranidae; genus Epinephelus; species Epinephelus cyanopodus. The sequence goes on from CM048929.1 coordinate 13,205,679, forward strand.
CCCCTCACCCAAATATGGTCACTTCTGATTCCAAAAAATAAACAAGTAGCAAAAGGCCAAAATGTCAAATTTAAGGCTTCAAAATCCACAAACCAGTCCACAAACTAATGGATGGCATCACAGTACTGTGTGTTCATTATGTCTCCAGTCTATGTTATGGACTAGTTGGAACGAAATGAAGGAAACTAATGACACATTTTATTGTGTTTGTTGTTTATTGTGGTTTTACCTGAACAGCAGTGTTGTAGCACAATCTTTCAGCATATGTAACCATTTTAAACAGGAAGCTGCAAGCCATCTATATTTCCAATTAGCGTCTACAATGGAGTCTCATTCATCCTACCGATCGCGTTTGCCGCATTTATCATGCTTCGTTTGATGAACGACAGACGACAGGAGACTTCTGCTAGCTAACCAGCTAACATTACAAGGCAGCATACTTATACTAGCTGTCGTGTTATCGTAATGTGAAAAGTCCAACAATTATGCAGAAGAGGACAGATGACAGACGCCAGAGAGTGCGAGCTAGCTAGCTAACCAGCAACATGACGACAGTAACGTTAGCTATGTATGAACTTTTTCACCCGTCTCTTACACAGTGGTAGCCATGGCAACGTCTACACCTCGCTGGCAAGTCAGCATCTGAAATCTCTCGCTCCGAATGGCTAGTTTCATACCCACTATCCCTCGTTATGCCCCCTAACCCTACACACAAAAAGGAATTAGGACACCACTACCCCTCACGGGAATGTGCAAAGGTAGGGGTAGGGCCAAGGGGTAGGGCAAATTTCCTTACTTTTTGTGCGTAGTTGCATAACATTCCTTTAAATGTAATCAATTGTCTGTTCATGTATTTACATGTAATGATCCTTTAATGAACTTCAAAGGGCTAAAAAGCGATGTAGTCACTAGCAGTAGTAACTTGGTAAATATCTACAATCAAACTTGACAGTATTTAACATTGTCCTAAAAATGATGATTTTCAAATGTAGACAACAATCAAACAAATGCAGACATACCCACAATGCTACTTTAGGCATCAGGCGAGTGCAGATATCACTGGATTAACTCAGGTGCAATGAACCAACATCACCGAGAGCCATGCTACCTTACTTCCTGATTACTAGTCACATGACACAACATCATGTTACTGACTTATGTAACTCTTAAAACTTATGTAACTCTTAAAGTGAATTCCCACACACCTAAAAAGCAGAAAAAAATGATTCAGACTTAAAGACTTTTCCATATGATCTTATTTGTAACAAAAACAATTGTATTACTCTGCTCCAGTCCTTTGAGGACCCCCTCCCCCAGTGCTTAAAACATTATTATTTGACCCTTTCTCCCTACCATTGCAGTGTCACTGTCTGGAGCCACCCCACTCATGAATAACGACCAGTCCCTTAGAAATGGACCTTGGTCAAGACAAGTGAGGATTTCTTATAAGTCATATGGTTTACTGAGAATAAAGGTGAATCTTACGTGGCGTATCATAAAGACACCTATCTTCGTTTTTCTCACTTACAGTGTTTACATAGTAAAGCCCATTGTACACTTTGACGTCAAACTTGGGACCGTTCTTGTGGATGAGCTGTTTACACCCCTGCTGAAAGCTGACTGAAGCTCCTTGATCTGTTGCTGTAAGCAAATGTAGACATTGAAGACAATGCGATCAGCAAACAGCATTGAAGTTAGACTTATAACCTAATTTCTTAGGTAAAATGCAAATCCTCCTTTCAAACTGCATCATTGAAAACTGAATCGTTTTAAAACTTAATCTGCGGCAACCTCGATTAAGATTTTAAATAATGTTGCTTGATGCTTTATGGGTTGTGTTGTGTTTTTCTGATGGCTTACAACCATTTAAACATGTTGGTGAGGAGTCTCAGTCATCAAGGTCATGGTAATCTTAAGTGCCAAATCATTGGGAACTGAACTGGGTGTGAACCTTTACACTTCTCCTGGAGATCATTGACCCACCCGGCCATTTTGTGTGTCATTAGGGTTAGGTGGGTCAAGGTGTGAACGGATGTTAAGACATATGGGGAGGGATCTCAAGAGTGATAAGAGGTGTTCTAGGCCACCTCCTCTGTTTAACGAGGGTCATTCCAGTTTGAGGTAGACGGAGAATGAAAGTGAAAGCAGGAGGAGAACTGATAAAAAGACTTTTCTCCAAAGAATGCAGTGTCACTGTGTCCAGAGCAACTACATAAAGGTAAGAGCTTTCTGTTATGCCTGTCTCCAGTTTAATATGCTGTTCTGATTGGGAAGCAAAAGTGCACTTTGTTTATTATGTGATGATTTGTGTGCTCAGTAACAGAATACAAATCAGTTAACTTTTAAAAAAAATCCTTCAAAGTGAGTAAATTCCCTTCATGTTACTGTAGTATAGTTACTCTTATGGTGTTATTATTATTCTTTTCTCAAAGTTATAAATGTTCTGTAAAGCTATAAAACGAAAGGAAATGAAACCTCAATCCTGAGTTTGACCTATTATGGTTTATGTTTAACTAATTTTATTTTATTTAAATTTAAACTTAAAAGCTATACTTTGAAATACTTGAATTATAATTGTTTTTATTTAGCAATGGTTTTACCTCCTTCCTGTCTCCTGTTATCATTCTCTAGTATGTAATTTGTTACTTTTAAAACATTTAAAACATTTTACTACTTAGATAAGAGTCTCCAACTTATGTTAGCATTTGATTTTGAAATGTCTTCCTTTACAGCTATGGGGGGAGGTGAGTCTTTACCTTTGGTGCTTTCACCTTCTTGAGTGATGTTCCAAATATTGCGAAAGTTATTTAAATATTGTAATGATACTATTCATGGATAATTTTTTATAATGATATTATTTGTGAATAATAATGGATGGTGTTGAAATTAAAATACAGCTTTGTCTTACTGTGTGGTAACATATGTTATTTGCTTTTCAGCACTTTTGAGTACGCCATGGAGGAATCTGCCGCAGTGAGTATTATTACATATAAAGTCTGTATTAAAGTCTGTGTGGTGCCATTTTGGCCTTGATGTGTGGTTCTGCTCCTTGACACGTCACTGAGGTGTTTTGTTGCTGTGTTGACTGGTTGATGTGTGCGACAACAGAGCAGCAAACACAATGTGCCGTAAATGCATTCAATAATAACAATAACAGTGTTTTAATCAAACGATTTTCCATCATGAAACAGGAACAAAGAGGAAGATCTCGATTTTGTGAAATTGTACAAACCTTGGTACAAAAACCTCAAACATCTCAGAATTCTTCTCTATGGACCAGTTGGTGCCGGCAAGTCCAGTTTCATCAACTCTATTGACACCATTTTACAAGGCAGAATTACCGGTCGAGCTCCAACAGATGCAATCTCTGGGAGAAGCTACACCGCAAAGGTATGAATAGCTGTTGATTGTCGTGATTCAAAGCAAAATAATTCCAGTTATTTAAAGTCTATATAAATTATTGACGAAAGTGGATAAAATAGCATCTTGGATTGCTAACTACATTAATGCATTTGCTATGATAATCACAGTTTAGTTGCAGTATTTTTTTAAACATTGCTTGTGTGTTTAGAGTAAGAAAAAAACCCCAACAACATTGGGAATATACAAAATGGAGGAAGAAATTAGAATCTACACAAACTAAAATAAATGAAATGTGTGCAGATTCATCAAATCCTCATAAAGTAATCCATATATACTCTGAGTGTTAACAGTGTTTAATTGATTAAAACGGGCATTAAGATGGTGTGCACAGAGGAAAAATACAATTAACCCCCACCCCTGCTGTAAGACCCACAAATTCTTTTGTCAATGTGGGCTTCTTTGCTGGATCAAATTAAGCAGTTGTAGATATTTGTGGTTTAAGAGTTGTATATTCATCTTAGATTTGTTAAAATAATGCAAATAATTGCACTCTCTACTTTACAGTACAAAACTTACAAGATCAAAAAAGGTCCAGAGAGTGTTTATCCTTTCGTTTTCAATGACATCATGGGCTTTGAGCAAAACACTGACACTGGAGTTCTTGTGGAGGACGTCAAACTGGCCCTACAAGGACATGTGGAAGAAGGCTACCAGGTACAATCCGTTTAAGTCTGACACGATTTAAAGGGGCCCTGTGGAGTTTTGAAATAAATAAAAACAAAATGAATTACATGTACGTTCGGTGGGAACTACTAAGCAGAATACATAACTCCTTGAGATCAGGTGGAGAGATCCACCAATCAGTCCTCTCAGGAGAAAATCCAGGAAGAGGAAGGTTATTTAAGTTGGGGAGTGGCCTATTTGAATCACTTTTATTTAAGACCATGTGGCAAATTGTTTGCTGATCCTGTGAGTTTATCTTCTCTATCTTCTTTAACTTTAGCTTATATTGGAGTTATGCTATGTAGCGTGTGAAATAGAGTATGGTGAATGTGCTAGGAAAGGTAGTATCGGCATGGTCACTACCTGGAGCTCGAATAAACAGAGCCTGGGTTTGTTGGAGGTGGCAGTGCTGTTTGGGCTGAGAAAGCCATGTGTCAATAAGGTAAAGGAGGTTGTGGGGTTGGTGCGGGGAGCAGTGAGACCTGGCATTAGGGGAGTGTCTCTGGGACAGCAGAGATCACTGTCTAGCCTCCTGGAGGTGTCGTGGGACCAACTAGACGAAACACTGGTGAAAGGAGGTTTCCACCTGATGACCCCAAAGACATGTTAGTTATCACTGCTCACTGGTCTGTATAGTTAAGCCTTGCCATAATAGCTTATCATTGGGTTTAGGAGGTTATTCACTTAGTGCTGATCGTTTCTCTACAGCACAAACTTCTTGTGTTTATTTGAACAAAATCTTACTCGCCCAAACATATTGGGCCTCATTTATGAAACCAACATACAAAACAAAACTGGGTGTACGGTCATTTCTACACAAAGCTCAGCATTTATCAATGTGGATGTGAGCGGGGGCCACAATACAGTCTTGCAGTGCAGCACAGTTAGTGTGTGTGACTATTTTCTTGGTCCACAGCAGTGTTTGGATGAGAGAAGTGCTTCAAGTGGCATCCACATGAATGCCAGGACCAAAGGTTTCCCAGCAGAGCATGGCATTGCAGTGAGATGGTCAGTATTGCTCATGTCATCTGTCAGTGGTTTTAATGTTTTGGCTGATTGGTGTATCATGGATATATAAATTAAATATTCCAACCTCAGCTGAAGTTCAGTTGTCCACTTCAACATTACTGACCACAACAGTGATTTCTTTCCAAACTGCGTTCCTCCAACTTCATCTGATGACATTTTTCAGGCTAAAAAATAGTGCTAGTTGGTTGAATTGGACATGCGACATCAGCATTTCCATTTCTAGCACAGAAAATTTCTCCTCTGGGCCACAATGTGTCTCTCCATATCGTAAACTTCAGGGGTGAGGCCTCTTAACCAAGAATATAAAAGGGCTGGATATGTAAATGATGATTGTTTTCAGCTGCCACATTTATTAACACCTGATTAGCCACACATTGTTATTGGTTTGATAAGGAGGTTTCATGAATAACACACAAACCCTAAAAAACCCTATTATAAGATGATTTCTGCACTCAGATCTGCGCTGGTCTGTAAGATAGACTGATATGTGAGGGCCAATGTGTGTATCCTTGGGGTTTGATGCATTGCATTTTTTTTTTACCTCATTCCCTAACTACCACAGCAAGAAGTCTTCTTCTTTCCTGCCTTTGCATTTCTGCATTCATAATGCGTACTGCATTACCAGCATGCACCTGTGTGCACATGTGCATCTTTATGTGCATGAGACAAACAAAACAGGGACCCACACGATTTTAGTAACTGCATTACTACAGATCATAAACTCAACAGGGTACCTTTTAAGTTATCCTTTTTTCACTATTTTGCATGAAACATTTTTTTACTTAAAAATGCATGGCATTGCTCAAACAAAAACATTATTTGACTGCATTCTCATTTTCTTGTAGTTTAAACCCAAAGATCAACTGGAGGAAGGTGATGAAGGCTACAGGTCATCTCCCACTCTGGATGACAGAGTTCACATTCTAGTTTGTGTCATGCCTGCTGACAAAGTATCTTTGATAGATGATAAAGTGGTGAAGAAGATGAGAGAAGTCCGACTGGCAGCCAATGAACTGGGTAAGAGCAGACAGCACGTAATAGCCCCTTTTCCACTGCAGGAACTTTTATCATTTACCCAGGATTTTTGAAAAACCATGGCGCATTTTCAACAAAATTACAAAATTAAGAAATTCATCGGCCAAATCAGCCTGATTTGAATAAACTTACCGGAACCAGGAATTCTTTTACCCAGACAAATAAATTCCTGGAAATAAAGGTTCCTGGAAATGTTGGTGGAAAAGGAGGTAATTATTACTCTGTGAGGAATAATGGTGCCAGATGGGGTTTTATGACTCAAAATACCAGCAAAACAAATGCTTAAAATACTGATTAGGGTTCTGTGTTGACAGATATTCCCCAACTGGCTATTCTCACCAAAGTTGATTCAGACTGTCCCGAGGCAAAAAAAAATCTAAACAATGTCTATAGGAGCAAGTACCTGAAGAATCAGGTAAGTCTGTATTGGGGTTTTTCTTAAGCATTTTTAGACCTGTAATGTTAGAATTAAATTTCCAATTTCAGTCTCAGTATTTCCAAAAATCTCTCGTTGTCGTCACTCTGTGATTTACTGATGAACTAAAATACTGTTACTTTCATATTCAGGTCGACAAATTCTATATGTTGATGGGGATTCCACAAAACTGCATCTTTCTTGTGAAGAACTATGAGCCAGAGCCCAACATCAGTGCTGACATGAATGCACTGATAATGAATGCACTGAGACAGATGATTACCTTTGGAGAAGACTTCCTCAGCGACCCATAGACCAACATTCTGCTGACACAAACCTTGATCAAAGCGTGACAAAAAAGAAAGTTTGATGTATTATGTTTATATTGCATTATACACTAATCAGCCAAAATATTAAAACCACTGGTTCACAGGTGAAGTGAACAACACTGATCCTCTTGTTAAAATGCAATGTTTTGCTAAGAAATCTTGGGTTTTGACATTTCTGTGGTTGCCACCTGACACACCCCACCCATTTAAACACCAGTGCAGACCAGGTATCCCCCATTATGGCAATGGCACTCCTCAGTAGCAGTAGCATTGCACTGTAACAAGATGATCAATGTTTCACTGGGTGGGTGATTCACTTCACCCACCAGTGGCTTTAGTGTTTTGGCTGATCGGTGTATATATGAATAACAGTATGGAGGGTATCTTAAATCATTTTTAGCTTCTAGACTCTCCAGCACAGTGTTACATTTTCATACACCTATATGTGCAAATAAGCAACACTAAAAATCATGTATTCTGTAAACACATGCACAGCAGCCACTCTACAAAGATGGATAATCATAAAGCAGCTCTTCTTACTATAATGTAAGAAGAGACAAAAAAGTATTATATTTCAATGCACAAGTTGAAGGAACTGATGGGAGGACATTTCACTGTTGTATTATGATTTGATGTAATGACTGATTGATCAATTGATTTTAGTTTAGTAGAAGAAATTCCTGTATAAAGTATATTTAACATGTTCAAAACCTGGATTTGCAAAAATGATGCTTGTTTGTACTGTGTAAGATTCAATGAAAGACACTGAAATAAATAAACATATGAATAAATACACAATATTGTTATTTGACCATTATGTGAAATAATCCAACAGATTTTATTATATAGGTAGTTATGATGAAATAATATTCTATCCTTCCTTTTTCACAGTATCAGAGTTCACTGGAGGTCATTTTTAAAGACAATATTAATTTGATGTTATTTTCAAATTAGTATTATTTTTCAGCTTCAGCAGATTTAATTTCAAAATGCTATATCTCCGAAGTCTGTTTTCATTTCACAAAAGCCCTCTCTTCCCCTCCTTTGATGGACCACACCCATCTTTGAACTTTGCCTTCATTGTGATCTCACCTGCATATCTGTAAAGTTTCCTGAGCCGGGGCGTAAAGTCAGGTGGGCAATGGTCCCATACCCTCCTTTCTATCCCCTACTCCTAGCCCCCTTGTTCTGATCACACCCATCTTTAAATTGAACCTTAATTTGGATCCCTGTAAACCTGCAAATTTTAGTGACTGCATATTACTGGTAGTTCCTGCTACAGTTGGTGTCACCTGGACCATGCTTCACCATTATGACACACGCACATACTGACTGACGGGCTGAAAACATCACCAGCCGTCACAACGTTGTCATGGCTGTTAGACATTTAGTGTGGCATCACACTGTATTTAAGAAAGCATAGACTATCACTAGTTTTCCCACATATCATTATACAGCTTTCAAAAATGAAATTCACACACTGTACGTAATTGTTGTTGCAGCCCTAAAGTACAGAGCAGGTTTGGTTTGTCATCGCTTGATGCTCACTGGTGGCATATTTCCCGAGCTCAGTCCCTGGGGCTAAGTTATGTAATGGAAAAAATATGCAACACTGTCTGCAGAGTTCAGGTTGATGTGCTGCCATGGTACTGCACAGAGTACTGAGAATGGAGAAACTGAAACTGACACCAGTGCCTCCAAGGCTTTCTAATGGACCCATGGGTGACCAAGAACCTGCTGAGACCTTTGCGTGGGGTCTGGGCATTCTGGAGGGACTTTCTGTCAGCCTTTCAAAATTTTAACACTGCACATCCAAATGGTGTTCCTTGGTTCATCAGAGGCTTTAGGTAAACATGTGGCACACCCGACCACACCTGTAGCTCACATACCTGGACCGGTCTACTGTCAGAGAGGACAATTCTTTTAAATCACATGATCCAAAGGAAACCGAAAGAAATTAAAAAAATTAAAAGCTGCATGGCCAAAACACATAAATGCACAAGAAGATAACACCAAACAGGCATCAACAGCTACTGGACACCATCAGGTATACTCACCACATCTTTCCGTTTCATTAGTTTAGGAATGTAAGCTCATGATTAATAACTGCTTTAATTTGTCATCAACAGACCGTAGATCAAAAGTCACATCATTTGTTAATGTAAGAAAAATGAGCTTTGATTGCAATATAAAAAGCGTAATTTCTCAATTTCAGATGTATTACCGGAGGTAAACCATCACCACTTCTTTTCACAGGCACAACAACTAAGGTAAGAATTTTTTTAAAAAAAATTTGTGATACCGACTAATGTGATTGCCGCTGTATTTAAAACCACTACTTAATTTCATGTGTGCATGTGTGTTCATTATGGTATACATGTTAATATTAAATAATATTACCACCACATAAAAGAATTTTTACCTGTAATATCTTTATCTTTCTTTTTTAAATATTTTGAAATATTAAGTCTCAAATATTCTGTTAACATTTTTCGTTTTGGTTGACATAAATACTGTGGTTCATATATTGACAAGTGTTTTTTGTTAACATGTTGCCTTAATATCTAATTGTAGCAACGATGGACCAGGTGAAAAGTTGGTTCACATCTTCCCCCAGTAAGATACTTTTTTTTTCAAAACTTAAAAAGATGATAACAGTAAATGACACATTCTTAATGTGTTAAGTTTTCTCCCCCTAAAATGTAACTTGCATATCACATCAACTTGTGCACTTCAGCTTCTCCTGAGCAATGGAGGAACATACCATGGGAGTGAGTAATGTGTTTAATAGTTTTGGTGCCTCTGGTGTTTAATGGCTTTTCATCAACTATCTTTAAAACCAAAACTGTACAACTGTACCAAGTCATGCATTAAGCCTGCCTGTTGTTATGTTATTTTACTTTTTGTTGTCAGCCTGAGAGACACGATAGTTTGATTTCAAGGGTGTCTGTGACAGTAAAGCACACCATATGTAAAACTGATTTAAACAAGTAAATCTAACATTTAACCTTTTCTTTATTAAACAGCCACAAAGACCTGCAAGACACAGACCTGCAGTTTGTGAAGGATTATCAGCCTCATAACAGTGAGGTCCAACAGATCAGAATTCTGCTTCATGGACCCTCTGGTTCTGGCAAGTCCAGCTTCATCAACTCTGTTGACAGCACTTTACAAGGCAGAGTCACTGGTCGGGCTTTGGCAGATGCAATCTCTCACGACAGCTTCACCCAAAAAGTATGAATCACTGAATTTTTTACATGCACCTGCTATGATAATTGCACCACACAGATCAAGCAAGCAGCAGTGTTGCAACTAGCTGTGATGAAACTGATGAGCAAGACACAAACTGCTATATGGCCATCACTCAATAGGTGGCACTGTTGTCCTTATAACTGCACTTTTCTGTTTTACAGTACAAAAATTACAAAATCCAAAAGGGAAAACCAGATACATTTTACCCTTTTGTCTTCACTGACATCATGGGGCTTGAGAGTGGAACCAACAGAGGAGTTTCTGTGGAAGACATCAAACTGGCCATGAAGGGACACATTAAAGATGGATACACTGTAAAATATACTGAATTCATTAAACTCTGTTGGATATATTTCAGTAAATCAATCCAGCTTTGAGATTATATTTTCATGTAAAGATATTAAAGAAACTATCTACATGCAAAACCTATACTTTGATCTAATTTGTTTTCCAGTTCAATCCTCTCACTAAAATATCAGAGAATAATCCAGACTACAACAAAGACCCCGTTCTGAAGGACCGAGTTCATGTTCTGGTTTGTGTCGTCTCGGCCGAGACATCAAACATCCTGAGTGATGAACATGTGAATAAGATGAGGGAAGTCAGACTGGCAGCCAGAGACATGGGTAAGAGTTATAGGGTTAGTTATTGGGTTTCATAAGTTTAACCCAATAACCTGAAAAACATTAATTTAACTAACTCAGATTCTGCTCTGTATCGGCAGGAATTCCCCAAGTGGCCATTCTCACCAAGATTGATGAAGCCTGTCCAGAGGTCAAAAAAGACATAAAGAACGTGTATAAGAGTACAAAAAGTACCTGAGGAAACAGGTAAGTTAATAAAGGTCACTGACTTTGCGGTCTAATATTGTAACACAAAAATCTCCCTTGATCAGCTCTTTGCTGTCATTCCTTAAATATCAAATTCTTCATATTTAGATGGAGGGAATCAATGTGGCGCTGGGTATTCCAGAGTACTGCATCTTTCCTGTGAAGAACTACCACTCAGAGATCGACACAGATGGTGACACTAATACACTGATACTGAGCGCACTGAGGCGCATCATTAACTTTGGAGAAGACTTTGTCAACAACCTGTAGACCTCCATACTGTTGAGGCTTTATCACAGTGTGGAGAAAAGTCCATTTGTAAATAGTAATGACATAAAGGGCTTGTATTTACGTGCATGTAATGCATATAGTATCTGCTACATGGTATGTTGTGTCGCTTCTACCTTGCCGGATAAAGTATAAAGAGGCTGTGCATCAGCCCAGAGGCAGTTAAAAACTAGATGTGCATAAAGCAGGCTTGGATCACTCTCAATATGCATTTAGAGTTTAGAATCATAAAGTAGTTGGTTATGTTTTGTTGATTCAGGTGGTAATTTCTGTGTTAAAAGGGTCAAAAGAAAGCTAAATGTCTTAGTTAAAACTGGGCATAGACTTTGGTTTTAGACTACTAGCTACATATAGTATCTTTAGTTCCAGCAGTGATTTCTGTTCCAGTGTTTGGACCTGCTCTATACTGAAAGATTGTGCTAAAGTACTGCTGTTCAGGTAAAACCACAATAAATTAGTTTTCTTCATTTCATTCCAACTAGTCCATAACATAGTGTGCAAATAATGTGCAAATAATGAACGTAGAGTTGAGTGTCGAACTAATAAGAACTAATGTAAACCTAATGTAGAATGTTCTGGTTTGAGTTGTCAGGACAGAGCTGTCAGTGAACACAACACAGAGTCAGCTGATTTTATTATCATTATTATTATCATTATTATTATTATTATTATTATTATTATTATTATTATTATTATTATTATTATCAATTAACCTTAATTTAACCAGGAAGTCCCACTGGGATTGGAAATCTTCTACAAGAGAGACCAGGCCAAGGTAGCAGCCAATCACATCACATTTAAACTGAATGGTCAACCATGTCCAACAAACCAAATCATAAAGAATGCAGTGATGAGTAGGGGACTTTGCATTTGTAATGAAACATAGAGATGGTATACTAAATCAGGGCTATGTAAAATGGAGAAGGTTGCCTTACCTACTTCCAACTTTTTTGCCCCATGTAGATTAATGGATGAAAAGTTTAAATTCTGAACATTTTAACACTTTCACTGACACTGCATCACCTCTTACACATCAGTGTGACTACGAGCCTACCTGGTATTAGCATGTGTCTCAGGTGATCCAGCCACAAGCTGACAGCTCTAAACCTAAGTGTAAACAACCACCAAACTAGACACATTGTAGAAAGCTGGCAGCAATGGTCATGTGATTTTGCACTATGACATCAGTGTCACAGTGGTACTTTTAAATATCCCTTTTACAGGCCCGTTGTGGCTACACCTTTTGATAAATAAAGGGTTGTCTGCATTAGAGGCCTTGTCTGGTTGCCAAGCAGTTAATTTTTGTAAGAGGAGTTTTTTGGATGTATAAAACTGGGATGTTGTCTATGTCAAATTAGGTGTCCATTCCCTGATTACCCTGTAAGTTATTCATATTCCTTTAGTCTGTAAGGGTCCTCAGATCCAAAGAATCAAAAGTATTTTTAATAAAAATTAATACAAGTTTTGAGTATTGTTTTAACAGGATAAATTGGCGTGTGTTTAAAGGCCAGTCCCAAATACAGGCCTGTTGATTTCAGTGGTTTAAGTAATAACAGCCCGGGCTATTAATTGAAGTTTTACAGTATCTAATATAGTTCTTTGTCATTTTTTCTGCCTATTTTTTTCTTTACAAACATAATTTAATAAGCAGTGTAACTGTCATGGCCACATTATTACAGACATTTCACTTTGTTCTGTCTTTACCAGAGGGCCAAGGGATAAAATGTACTGATTGTAATGACTCAGTATGACCAGCAGAGGCTGCTAATTAGGGCTGGGTATCACCACTGATTTCCTGAATCAATTCAATTCTGATTCAAGGGGTCTCGATTCGATCTGATATCGATTCCACTGCTGATTTTTCAATCACCAATTTTTGCTAGTATGTGAAAGAGATTCTCAGAGAACTAATACCATAACATTTACAAAGAATTATTATTTAAAAGAATAAATTCAGAACAGGATTAAAAGTGAACATTTTATCACTAAATGTTTCTAGAGCAGCAACAGTAATATTAAAACAGCAAAATCACAATATAAACTTAGTATCTCAATGGAAAACAAAATGAAAAAGTGAATAAAACAAATCATATTTCTGAAATCACAATCTCCACCACGGCGTCTAACAGTTACAGATAAAAGAGCCAGTGACATCGGAGCTTCTCAATACTGCGGTCATTCATGACTTAGTGCTGCGGCTCGTTTTCTACCAGCATTAAAGCTTCACACATCCGTGGGAAAAAGTGCATATTAAAAGATCAATCTCGGATTTTACAAATCAATATCGGGTCATCCCAGTGAAGATCGATTTGAATCAGATGAATCGATTATTTTAACCCAGCCCTACTGCTAATACTGTAATTTATTAAAAACCACACTCAGCAGATGAAGCACAGTTTACCAAAGCAGAAAACCAAAGGTTAAGAGCAGATATTTCTATAAGTCATTTAAGGGGTACTCTTTTGAAGATCTGATAGAAAAAATGCGGATTAGGTTGCCAGGGGTTGTTCTGGCTTTTACTCAGAGACTACAATCATTCTAATAGAAAGCCTGCATTACAAACCCCAGCATGCAACATAGTTTTATCAGCCTGCAGAAATTGTTTCACCGAAAAAGGAGAATAAAATCCATCAGCTTATCTAAAGCATTTAGACATATATGGGTTCTAGCTGAAAAATGAAAATATCCTCTTAAAAACATGAAGGCCCCAACATATAGCTCAGTAATCCTTCTTTGTTGTGATAGTTATTGTCTGACAAATCATAAAGCCTGGGATTGATGGACACAGCCAAAATAACTTTCTCTTCCATTTTCTTGGTTTCTTGGTTACCAAGGTGACGAGTCCCACCCCATGTGATTGGCTGCCTGAATAGGCCCGTTTCCACTGAAGAAGTTCCTGGTACTATTTGGGGGACAGGTACGACGGAGTATTAGGGCCACATTGAAGAAAAAAAAATTCGGAGATTTCGAGAATAAAGTCGAAATATTACGAGATTAAAGTCGTAATATTTCGAGAATAAAGTCAAAACTGAGAAAAAGTCATAATATTACGAGAATAAAGTCGAAATATTATGAGATTAAAGTCGTAATATTTCGAGAATAAAGTCATAATTGAGAAAAAAGTCATAATATTACGAGAATAAAGTCGAAATATTACGAGATTAAAGTCGTAATATTTCGAGAATAAAGTTATAGCCTAGACTGCGTGTTGTTTAGAGGTGAAACATTAGAAGACCAGCCTGCCACCTGCGTTAAAATGAGAACCATGGAGCATCTTGTGAAGTTATACTTTGGTATAGGTTTCACAAATAAGGAAATACTTCATCTTTTGGCACATCAGCACCACATTATCATAAGTATCAGGACTTTGAAAAGACTGTGTAAGAAACTGTGTTTATTCCGAAGAAAGAACCACACGGACTTGGAGGAAATTGCCTCTTTTGTGGAGGAGGAAATGGCTGGTAGTGGTGGACTGCAAGGCTATCGTTGGCTACATCTGCGTGCTATTCAAAGGGGTTTCGTAGTTTCTCAAGAAACAATGAGACTCGTAATCAAGATTTTGGATCCAGAAGGAGTGGAACTCCGCCGAGCACGGCGTCTCCGACGTCGACAGTACAACAGCAGAGGGCCCAATGCTTTATGGCACATGGATTCATATGACAAACTAAAGCCGTATGGCATTGCAATTAATGGTTGCATTGACGGATTTAGCCGTTACATAACGTGGATGGAGGCATACACCACTAACAATGACCCCAAGGTAATCGCCGACTACTTCATAAGCACAGTGACGCGCATTGGAGGCTGTCCACAGCGGTTGCGGGCCGACCCAGGTACGGAAAATGGGCATGTCAGGGAAATGCAGCTGTTCCTGCGTAGAAATCATTCGGACCATTATGCAGGAGAAGGGAGCTTCATTTACGGATGCAGTACGGCAAATCAACGAATAGAGTCATGGTGGGGGGTCCTGCGGAAACAGAGTATACAATTTTGGATGGACATTTTTCAAACCCTAAAAGATGATGGACATTTCACTGGTGACTTCCTGGACAAAAACCTGATACAGTTCTGCTTCCTCAACCTTATTCAGGTAATTGCTAAATATATAGAGAGCCAGATGATTAGGTTACAACAGGTGAAATTAATCCCACATCACTTCCTAATAGTTTCTTCAGAAATCGTAGATTTGAATGCAATCCTGAAATCTGTAGCTTGTCTTTTTCCATTTCACATCAGTCTGTGGATCTTTAAAAATAGCCTACACATTACACACTGTATTGTAGTGTGATAGACAGTGGTTCTGTTGTCTGCAACTACTTGAATTGGATATTTATTTTTATCCCACAGGAAGAACTTGACAAGGTTGTGAGGACCTGGAATACACACCAAATAAGATCGAGGCCTGCCCATGGCTTGTGCGGAGGACGCCCCATTCTCTTGTTCTCTATGCCACAACTCTATGGAGCAGCAGACAAACTCCAGTCTGTTCTCCCTGAGGAGGTTGCTGTTTGCAAGGAAGAGTGCACCCCAAAAGGGCAGTACCCCTGTGACGAGACTGTTTTTGAACTCTGCATTCTCCTAATAGGTGAAAATGGCTGGAACCCTCCCGTGGATGCATACACTGCTGTGGAACTGTATTCACTGTTAAGAAATGAGATACTTGAAAATATTTAAATAGCCCTTCACAATGTGCACTCTGCTTAAGTGCAGAGCCGGGCATACACTGTATAGGTGATCAAACTGTCGGTCTTTTTTCTGTGAATTCCTTAAAGCTAGTAGTGCAAGGGTTAAAACAGTTGCTGTAACATGATTTATTGTTTATGCATTAACTGATCAAGAGTGGTCAAAGAAATATTCAGATCCTTTACTTGAGTAAAAACAAACAAACAAAATAGTTGTAACTTGCTGTGCAAATACTCCATGACAAGTAAAAGTCCTGCATTGAATTAAGTAAAGCGTGTTATCAGCAAAAGTCCTTTAAGTATCAGAACTAAAGGTTAATGCAGAAAAATGCTCCTTGTGTTATACAATATTTTCCTGTGAATGGTAATGGAGTAAAAGTATTAAATTGCATGAAATGGAAATGTTCACATGAAGTACAAGTACCTCAACTTACTGTAAGTACAGTGCCTAAGTAATGTACTGATAATCCATCACTGGAGAATAAACATTTGAAATATTTCACAGATGCTTTTGATCATTAAGAAATGGCAACACAAACAATCACATGAAACATTTTTTAATAACTTCTGCAGTATCCAAACAATGTATAGAAAACTCTAAATATTCACAATATGAATTCAGTATAAAACCTCTTTATGCAAAGGAATGACCCAAACAAAATCATTTTCTTTTAAATCCGTCTTTATAATCCATGATAATGAATGGAATCCAGCAGCTTCAACAATTAGCAATGTAACAATTTGATCACACTGAAAGCATTTTCTTCAGAAATCTTACAGATGTGGATGCAATCCTGAAGTCACTGGTAACTGAGCTGGTGTACGAATCTCAAAAACAGTGTGACATAGGCTAGGCTGTCTTTTCCATTGCATATCATAACATAACATTTGAACTCGTTAAAGCTAAATGCAAGAGCAAGGGCTAAAACAGTTGTGACATGAGAAATGACCTTATTGTTTATGCTTTAGTTGGTCTGTCAGAATAACAATAACTAGAAATAATGGACATTCATAATAAAACCGTTTAATGCAAGAAATCTGCAAATAACCAAAAAAATATAAAATGCTTTTATAATCCATCCATCCACTATGAATGGAACCCAGTAGCTTCAGCCATTAGCAATGTTAACAATTTGAGAACAACTGACCAGTCAATTGTTCTGTAATCAAAATACCATTGAACAGTGTCACAGAACAAAATTTTCTATTAGACACAGTGTTTAAGGAGGTGTGTGAATTGTGTCAGTACAGTTTGAAGTGGAAACATCCAGCAACAACATTTGGCAATTCCTGCCTAAATGATATCCATTATCCAGATGTTGCTCTCTAGAATGGAATTGAACTCACTGCGGAAGTCAGGAAAATGATCGTAGCTGTCAGACAGTTGCAAGAGCATCCCACATGTACGTCCTATTGGTCTCCTTGTGAAATTGGTCTGAACTGTAAACTCCACCTTGATACAACCAGACACCAACAAATCAGAGCCAATGCAAAACCTCAAAAACCTCGCAAGCTTTTCCTCATTAAGTTCCCTGATGTATC
This sequence comes from Epinephelus cyanopodus, assembly GCA_026686955.1. Taxonomy (NCBI): domain Eukaryota; kingdom Metazoa; phylum Chordata; class Actinopteri; order Perciformes; family Serranidae; genus Epinephelus; species Epinephelus cyanopodus. Next base: position 13,223,167 of record CM048929.1, read on the forward strand.
TTTTCAAGTGCTGGGCCACCTCTGCTTCCTTCGATGTCATCTCTGTAGGAAAGTTTAATATCCCTACCACTTTCTTTGGTGTCGGTTTGAGGTCACTGTACAGTTTGCTCAGTTCCTCAGAGTTGAGATGCATCTGTGACTGTGTGATCTCCCTCCAGCAGTCAATGACATACATTGGTTTTTGCACAAGTTCTTTGTGAGCTAGTTCCTCCAAGATTTCTGGCAGAGAAGCAGCAGTGACCCTCTTCCTACATTCATAACTGTTAAGCACTTCTAGGAGGTCATCAACATCAACAGAAGAAAAATCATCCAAAGCATGCCTGAGGACATCCTGCTCTTGGCAGCTCACAAACTGAAGAAAGCTTGTCTTCAGGTCAGAGTGCACTGCCCCCAAAAGCATTTCCTCTAGAAAAGGTGGAGCTAGCTTGATTGGCAAGTACTGGCAATCTTGAAATCCTCTCAGAAGAATTCGCCCTACTGCTTTCCAAGTAGCAGCACTGAAATCATGCCTGAGAAAAGGCACTTTCAAAGTTGTTCCAAGGGTGCATCGCTCATAAAAACTCCACCCAGAAGCTACTATAGACATCTCTGACTACACCAGACCCACTGCCTTTTTCCACTGTGTTGTCAGGCAGTAGACGTCTCACTTTCAATGTTTTGTTCATAATGTCAGGATCTGAAAATGCCTCTATCATTTCCCTGAAACTGTTTGAGTGGTGTAAGACCAAAGTCATATCAGGCAAAATATGAAGAGGGCTTTGAGGTAACTCATCAGGTTGGTAGATCAGTGTGTCACTGAGAGAGTCATCATCTAACTCTTTGCTGTGCACCAAAAATGATCTCAGGGTCAGAGGTTTCTGCTTCTATCACTTCTGGTACAACCTCTAAAACAGCATAGTTGGTATCCAAAGACAAACTGATGCGATCACTGATTATGTTGTCAAATGTGCTTGTTACATGAGTGGCGCTTGCACTGGTTACGGAAGACTCTGTGATGCTTTCTTCAGAAATAATGAACACGTCTTGAAGGGAGTTGTGATGTTCATCTGTAAGATCTAACTGATAATTTCTGTCCATTGTGAACTCCTGTGTTGACCCTTCATCAGCTGGCACAAAACCAGGCTCAGAGACATAACCATCATAGCCAGGGTCATCATCAGACTCCTCACTCAGAAGTGGTTTTGGTTGAGTTGCTATGTAGAAGCGCAAAGTTGGGAGTTTGACAGTACTGTATATCATTTCGATGGAAACATCTTTAGGAAGAGGATTTTGTTTGAAATCCCAAACTTCAAATTCAAAATCAGATTCGTGACCTTTACTTGATTCTCCTTCTGGAAAGAAGAGGGCCTTTCCTTGTTTTAGGATCTCATCAAAACCTGCCTGAATGTTAATTGCGACCTTCCTTGTCCCCCCACCTTGCTTTGCTCTGACCTGTTTTGTTACTTCATTGTCAGTGTGAATCCATCCTATTTCAATATTTCTTGTGGACTGTTTTACTCTACTTCTTGTTTTGTTGGAAGTTTCTGGCACATCCTCCCCATTGTGGTTTTCCTTTCTAAGTTTGAGCTTTTCCCTTAGTTTCTCAAAAAGACCCTGTTTTCGCTTTGATGAGTGTGTGTTACGCTTGCAAAAACTGTACAGAGCAATCCTGTCTCCATACGATGGAAGATAGTTTGCCAGTTGAGCATCTTCCATTAGCAGGATGACCTCTCTGTCAATCTGTGAATATAGCAGAGACATGTCTCTTAATTGTAGATGTAAAATAGCAATAATATACCTTATACTGTAGGCTATGTAAAAGACAGAAAAGATGAAAAGTTATCTAAATAGGCCAGTTGTGATGACTATCACTCCTGTGCTACACTTAATTTTATCAGGCAGAAGGTTTTACCTGGAGTAACAAATGGTAATGTAAACAAGCAGAGATGTTCAGTCCAAACATATTCCAACACACCAACAGTTAACATCATACTTAGAGTATACTTAGACTAAGAATATACTTTTTTAAAAATTGTATTACACTACCACACTGGAAAGGATAGAAACACTTAAAAGAGGGACTAATAATACATAATTTGTTGTGAAGAAAATTTTAAATGCATTCTATCAACTGAAATATCTTACTATTACTAACTAATGGTACTAATAATGGCCAAGAATATTAAAACTTTTAAGATCCTTCTCACAAGGAAATTGACTTCTTGTATATTCAGGACAGTACCTTTTGCTCTTCAATCAGGTTGAGTGTTTCCTCCGAGACACCTCGACCTCTCAAGAAAGTCACAATGTCGGACAATTTCTCTGCCATCATGGACCTGTATAGTAAAATAAACAAGAGTACAGTTTAAACTGAGTAAACCCAGGACTCACAGATGATAAGAATGAGCAGCAAAGACTGTATAAAAGGTCTGTATCACACAGACTTAAAATGTCAAAATGCAGAGATAACAATGCTGTTGACTTATAGACTATATTAAAAGATGAAACTGCATATCCATAGGAAAATTGTGCTTGCTTTTGAGGTTGGCTTTCATGCGTTTCATATGCAGCTTAACAAAACAAGTCATATATTGAAGAAAAACTTCAATATGCTAGAATTCCTGTATCTGACTATTTAAAGCAATACTTTTTTAAACACCAGGAGGTTACTCTATAGACAGCTTTTCTAATGTACAGTTGAAATAATCTAGAAAATATCACAAATGCTTGTGTCTCTCCAGACTGCCCAGATATTATGAGCTAGTCCCTGGCTGTCATACATTTACAACTACAAGAATCTGTAGAGGCTGTACAACTCTAGTTTTGTGCCCTGTGCGACAAAAGTGGTATCAATAAAGTGCTTGCAATCAAACAATCATTTATAGTATACAGTATATCAAAAAATTACATGGTTGCACTTCCAGTACACCTACAGTATGCCAAACATACTGAGATGGTACTGATTTGGAAAATAATACCAGTATATGTTCCATCAATATATCTCACTAAATGCATACCTATTACAATGCAGCTCGTCTCTTCTTTTGGCACTTTTTAGCAGTTGCCATGTAGCTCATTGTACTTATTGCCAACACTGGAAACAGGACGAGAGGGGAACAATAAAATTCAGTTTGATATTAGTTTGTATAATATTACTGTCCTGTGAACAGACATCAATTGCATTTATAACACTGGCAAAGAAAAACACACTTAAAACAAAGCTGAAAACTATAACTAACAAGCTAGAACTGGAGGCAAAACGGCCCAGCTCTATGGGCTCTTACTCTTACCTGGTAGTTCGCTATTTTCCTGGTATCCTCTGTTTGCTTGGTGCTTCATCAGGGGTTCCTTGGCCTGAGGGAGGGAGATAGAGAGACCAACTAAACAATTGTGCAGCCTGCTGATCAGCCTGTGTAGTGGTGGATCATGGCAAAAAACAGCAGCCTTCAAGCAAAATATTGCGTGGATGAAAACATTTATCCAACGTTTCATGCAAGAATGACAAAATGGCTGTTGGCCCTTAAAGATCTGGCATAACTCACATACCACCTGTAGAATCAGGGCCGGATTATTTGGACAAGCACTGACAGCAAACATTGACTGGGTATCATACATTCGGTGTAGCCAATTGTAATATGAGAGAAACAAGTCTTGGCAAATTTTGCGCGATGTGGATATAACCCAACATTAGGCTACTCAAATTAGCATGATTTATGTATCTGGAAGCAACATTGGCCGCGTTTCCCAGATCTAGTTAAGAAGATCTTAGCGCTAAGAGCTTCTTAAGAACGCTCTTACGCCTCCCGTGAAAGAAAAACGCGTTTCCCAGATGGCTCTTAGCTTAAGAAGATCTTTCATTAAGACGGAGTTGTAAGATCAAGCTGACCCACTCTTAACAGCAGTCTTAGCGACCAAACGCTCACAGATCCAGCCGCGGCAGGCACATTAATATTACATTAAGCAAGGAGATGTTAAAACAGTGCGCGCCATATATATTTTGATCTATTTTATACTTCAGATTTATATTGTTTAGCATTAATTGGTGTCAGAACGAACTGCATTCTGCAGGGAAACGTGTGTCCTTACTGTGCATATATGTTTAATGAAGACCCTGTGTGCGCTCACAGCTGTGGCACAAGTTACGCACTGAAATCTGGCGGAAGAAAAATAATAATAAGACGAAAAATAAGTATGAGGAATAACAAGTGTGTTCCTGTATGTGCTTTGCACATCAGGCACACAAATAAATGAGTCATAATGACTATTTATCATATTTTGTCCGCACATATCCCACATCTGCATGCACATATCAGATAGTTTACCGTATCCAAAAATGCGTCAGGGCGCAACAGAAACACATCCACCCTCCAAACCTGTGACATTCAGATATCAGGCAACTGACAGGTGATTGAGCTCACCTGGAACCTCATCAAGGGACGCTCCACCCGCTACTCTATACAGGCCTAAAGGTGATTTGCCTGACATCGATTGATTTAGTTTCAGCACCGCGGTAGTGGACAGCTCCTGTTAAGAGCTTCTGATCTGGGAAACATTCTTATCTTAGCGACCCTTCTTAGCGAAGACGTTCTTAACTGTGCCCTTAAGTCTTAAGATCGATCTTAAACGTCGTAAACTTGTGTTTGCTTAACAAGCAAAACCGCATTTATTAAACGTTTAATTAGGAGACGATTAAGTAGGCTGACTTACCTGTTAAATGATGTGTGTGGCACGGCACGACACCACCAGTCCGGGTTGAATTGCTCAATGCTGATGTAGCCTACACAAATTAGCATAACAAATGCTAAAGTAGAAGTCGCGTTAAATACGAGTAACGAAACATAAATCTGTGCTTTCTCAAAAAGTAAACCCACATTTATCAAACGTTTGATAATGAGATGATAAAGTAAAGTTACCTCCAAATGTGTGTGTCGAGCAACACACTTGAGATAAAGAGCAACTGCCACAAGCAGGTTCATCCCATTCTGTTGGTTATTTCCTTAAAAACTATGACTTTATTCTCGTAATATTATAACTTTATTCTCATAATATTTCGACTTTATTCTCGTAATATTATGAATTTTTTTATCAGTTATGACTTTATTCTCGAAATATTACGACTTTAATCTCGTAATATTTCGACTTTATTCTCGTAATATTATGACTTTTTCTCAGTTTTGACTTTATTCTCGAAATATCACGACTTTAATCTCGTAATATTTCGACTTTATTCTCGAAATCTCCGATTTTTTTTTTTCTTCAATGTGGCCCTAATACTCCGTCGTAGACAGGAACTACTACAGGAACGTCCTCTCACTCGGCCCTCTCAACCGCCGTGTCTCCACTGAGAGAGCGGAGTACGAGGAAGGTTCCTGTAAAGTTACGGGCTCTGGATGTGACGTAATCGTTGCTCGACCATTTTGACCGGGGCAACGGTGGAGCGGTGTCTGTAATAATTCACTAAATGGCCCGTGAAAAAAATATGTCTTAGTTACAACATGATTGAGCTAACTGGAGTAGTTTCATGTCGTATCCGACAACGGGAGGCTTTTAACAGATGACGTCCTGATGTTAGCTTGCTGCTGCTGTTTGCCGTCCCTGTCAGCTGATGCTTTCTAGACATCGTGATTTCCCAAAACTGAATAAATACCACACATATCAACACAAAACTGCTTTGCTAGCTCAATCATGTTTTAACTAAGATATCCGCTGGAAAGAATATTTTTTTCACGGGCCATTTAGTGAGTTTTTTTTACATGGCGGCGAAAGCTATATGAACATGCTAACCCTCGTCTGCTGAGTTTTAATAATGCCAGCTATTTGTTGCTTTCTGTTGTCGTCACATCCCGTCTTTAGTATATCCAATCAGCATCAAGTAAACCCCAAGCCCCAGCCAGGAGTCTTTCGGGGCCGTTCTGAGTACCTACCCTGAAGCAGGGACTTCTTTAGCCCCTGTAAAAGTTCCGGAACTCTGTCCTTCGGGGGTGGTTCCTGCGGTGGAGACACGCACCAACGGCCCCGGCCCCGTAAATCTACCCCAAAGTTCCTGCGGTGGAAAGGTGTGGCTGGTGATGTCACCAGTGCCTTTCTGAAAAGTTCTGAGATTTTTTACTTTAATAGTCGAGATGGTTGCACAAAAACTTTGGAGCACTCTTTTCATTCATTCATTCATCTTCTAACCGCTTCATCCTCTTGAGGGTTGTGGGGGGGCTGGAGCCTATTCCAGCTGACGTCGGGCGAGAGGCAGGGTGCACCCTGGACAGGTCGCCTTTGGACTGTGGGAGTAAGCCAGAGTGCCCGGAGAGAACCCACGCTGACACGGGGAGAACATGCAAACTCCGCACAGAGGGGCTCCCACACCCGGGATCAAACCGGCAACCCTCTTGCTGTGAGGTGACAGTGCTAACTACCACACCACCGTGCCACCCGAAAATTACATTAATTGAAAAAAGACGTCAGCACTGGGGGAAAATGTATGTGGACACATCTCATCAAGTAATCCACTGTGATAAATGCATTTATTTTACTCACACAGCTATTACGTTCCTCAGTGTACTTTATGGCTGCCACAACAATTACGTACAGTGTGTGAATTTCATTTTTGAAAGCTGTATAATGATATGTGGGAAAACTAGTGATAGTCTATGCTTTCTTAAATACAGTGTGATGCCACACTAAATGTCTAACAGCCACAACAACGTTGTGACGGCTGGTGATGTTTTCAGCCCGTCAGTCAGTATGAGCGTGTGTCATAATGGTGAAACATGGTCCAGGTGACACCAACTGTAGCAGGAACTACCACAGAAACCATTTTGAGTATTTTGCCAGGTGTCTTTCTGTTGACAGATTTATTTTCAAGGCAATAGCATTGTAACTGTACAAGATGCAGCCGCAAAAATTTGCAGGTTTATAGTGATCAAAGTTAAAGTCAAGTTCAAAGATGGGTGTGATCAGAACAAGGGGGCTAGGAGTAGGGGATAGAAAGGAGGGTAGGGGACCATTGCCCACCTGACTTTACGCCCCGGCTCGGGAAACTTTACAGATATGCAGCTGAGATCACAATGAAGGCAAAGTTCAAAGATGGGTGTGGTCCGTCAAAGGAGGGGAAGAGAGGGCTTTTGTGAAATGAAAACAGACTTCGGAGACCACTTGGTGGTGAGTGAGCATATTAATTAGCTATTGTCTCTCTTGATGCATGACCTCGTTGGCTTCACTCGGAAAAATGTCACAGCAGCTGAGTGTCCGGAGTTTCTTCAAAAAGCCCAATAACGATGATGGTGTTGATAAAAGAGGTGAAAAAAGAGGGACTGATGCAGTGGAGGATGAAGGACAAACTCAGGTCAGGAGGGAGTACAGAGTTCAGTGGGAGCAGGAGTTCTCCTGGCTGAGGAGGGAGGATGGAAAAAAGTTACATATTCATCTGCTTGATGTGTGATGGCACGGTGTGGATTCTCTGTTAAGCTTGTTTGGACTGAATATTAATTAAAAATAAATGAAAATTAAATGCTATTGAATATGGCATTATTATCATTTTAAAAATTAAAGTGACGGGTAAAAATAGATTATGACGGGATTTTTATGACCCTGTCAGTCAAAATGACATACAACGAAAAAGTCTAGCGCAACCTCTGCTCAGAGTATATATGGATTACTTTGCTAGGATCTGATGTTTCTGCACACATTTCATTTATTTTAGTTCGTGCAGATTATAATTTCTTCCTCCATTTTGTATATTCCAATGCTGTTTTTTTATTTTCTTACACTAAACACACAAGCAATGTTTAAAAAAAAAATACTGCAACTAAACTGTGACTATCATAGGATTAATGTGGTTAGCAATCCAAGATGCTAGTTAGTGGAGCCATAGTAAGTTATTGACAAGTATTAATAATAATTAATATAGACTTTGAAGAACTGTGGAAGATTTTTTTTTTATCACGACAATCAACAGTTATAAATACCTTTTTGGTGCAGCTGCTCCCAGAGATTGCATCTGTTGGAGAGTAACTATAAGAGTAACTATACTACAGTAACATGAAGGGAATTTACTCACTTTGAAGGATTTTCTTTAACTGATTTGTGTTCTGTTACTGAGCACACACAAAGATAAAAATATAATATGAACCAGTGGTATCCCTGTCCCAAAATATTTGAAATTTGAAATACAATTCAAAGATGAAAGTGTAATAGGCAAACACGTTTCTTCATGCCGTTTTTTTCATGAACATCACATGTCTAAGTAGGGCTGATGAAATGAGTGTAACGGTTGTGCTTAACCTTCCTCCCTGATTTCAATGATAACATGGATCTAAGGTGGACATAGCGTGACATTAAATTTGTGTGAGACATCAATAGCTAAAAATCTGACTCCACTTCTCAACTCGCCGTCTGCGTCGTCACTTCCCAGTGTCTTCCAAAATGTGCGCACGCATGACTCAGAGTTTGCTTACAGGTGCGCACATTCTCCTGCCAAGTTTATTTTTATAAATCACAACCTTTGTGTGGTAAGTTGCGTACGCCACTTTCAAGCCCCGTTTTGTGCGTAAGCAAGCTTTATAAATGAGGCCCCAGGTCTGTTAGTTTTGGGGAGGAAGAGACTTCTGCAGATAATTTGGCTCATGGTGAAAACCTCCTGAACATCTGGATCAAAAAATGGTGAATATATTAAGAAAGAAAAGGGGTGAGCACATAATGGCATGTTGACCCACCTGGCCACCATGTGAGTCGTTAGGGTCAAGTGGGACCAGGGGTGAATGGGTGTGAAGTCGTCTGGGGAAGGATCCCAAGACTGCATTGTAGGTGGGGGATAAGTAGTGTCCAACTTTCTATTTCAGTTTCTTTGTTTCAAACTAAACAATGACTTGTTGAGATTGTAGCCCAGCTTTTGACCTGTGACTTAACTTCAATACTTCACAATCAGCAGGAGCATGCAGATAAAGCTGCATCTAGTAAATATACGTTATATTGAGCTGCCAGCTGCATTAAGCTAAATACTGATGTCATATTTGCACTTGGAAGAAAAAGTCTCTGGTTTGCTGAGGATGAAAGTGAAAGCAAGAGGAGAACCCGATAAAAAGATGCTCCTCTTAATACTGCTGTGTCACTGTGTCCAGAGCAAGTAAATGAAGGTAAGAGCTCTCTGTCGTGCCTGTCTTTAGTTTAACATGCTGTTCTGACTGGGAAGCAAAAGGTCACTTTGTTTTCAAACATTTTATTAAGAGTGAAGTCCAGTATGCACAATCCATTAGTTAATTTACAAATATAAAGGTTACTGAAATATAAATACAAATATAATATAGACCATCAGTAATTGATATACATAACTTACACAGACATCAATTTCTATTACCACACCATAGTGAAAAAACTAAACAGAATAAAATAAATAAATAAAAAATTAAAAAAATAAAAGAAATAATCGATAAATTATACACTAAAATAAATGAATAAAAATAGGTAAATAAATAAATAATTTATTTCTCACACCCCATCTACCCTATTACCCCACCCAGAGGATCTACTTTATAGCAGTAACAGAAACTACCTATAAGCAGAGTTAAGCTCTGCTACTTGGCCTCTCAAGATAGTGAATAAAAGGTTGCCAAATTGCATCAAATAAATTCACCTGATCATTCCTAATATATCTAATCCTCTCCAGCTCAGAGATATTGACAAGATCATTAAGCCACATTTTGACATTTGGACATTCTTTACCCTTCCATAGCATCAGCAAGCATTTCTTGGCAGATATAAGACAATAGCTAATAAATTGTCTGTGGGCCGGTGTGAAATTATTTAATCTTTCTAAGGTATTGAAAATAATAGCTTGCGCCTCCAGCTCAATTCTAGAGTCCAGAATATGTGAGATTGTGTCAAGAATGTTGCTCCAATACATATTAATCTTAGGACACATTAAGTAAGAATGCGTGAGTGGCATCATTAGATTGACACTTACTGCACAGAGAGGAAATAGAGGGGAACCATTTATTAATCTCAGATTTGGAAATATGTAGTCTGTGTACTATTTTAAATTGCATTAAACAGTGTCTGACATTGATAGAACATTGATTAATTTGTTTTAAATTCTGGTTCCATTCCAAACGGGGGTAACATGGTGACATTGTGACAACTAATCTAAAGGTAGAATCTCTTATAGTGTCACAGGATGGTATATACTTCTGAACATAATCTCTAATCTGAAGATATCTGAAAAAAATGGATCCAGGTAGTTTAAATTTATCAACCAGTTGTTGAAATGAAGCAAAATTCCTATCAATTTATAAGTTTTAAAGGCGACATCCAGAGTGGATGGCGCAAATGAGGGATTTCCATAAATTGGCATCAGAGGAGCCAGAGAGCTGAGATTGAAATGTTTATTTAGTTGCTTCCAAATGTGAATTGATGCTTTCTAATAGCAACCATTGATGTGAGGCAGGAGGAGAGTGAAAGTAGTATGTCCATACACAGGCGTTTACAGCCCAATAGTAACGGTTAAAGTTGGGTAAAGCTAAGCCTCCTGCTGTCTTAGATTTACATTGATGGGTCTTCTGTATTCTGGGACGTTTGTTATTCCAAAGAAATTGAGATACAATGGAATCTAGTTTTGAGAAAAAGGCCTTTGTTAAATAAATCTGAAGATTTTGAAATAGGTAAAGCAATTGGGGTAAGCAAAGCATTTTAATTGCATTCACTCTGCCTATAAGAGAGAAAGGCAGAGTCTTCTAGTATTTTACACGTGACTGTAATCGAGAAATGAAAGTAGTAAAATTTTCTTTAAATAAATCATGGAATTTTCTAGTAACCTGAATACCTAGGTAGGTGAATTTAGTAAGAGTCACTTTAAAAGGTAAGGTGTTTAATATATCTAGGTTGTGCAATCTGACAGGCATAAGTTCAGTCTTATTCCAGTTAATACAGTATCCAGAAAAATTTCCAAAAATAGTAATGATTTCTAATGCTTGTGGAATGCTCACCTTTGGATTTTTATGTATAATAATATATCATCCGCATAAAAAGAATCTCGTTTTGTGTTGTGTCTGTGTCATAACCATAAATAAGAGGTTCACTTCGTATTTTCTCAGCTAATGGTTCTATCGCTAGTGCGAACAGAAGAGGCGAGAGCGGACAACCTTGTCGTGTCCCTCTGTATAATACAAATTCAGGGGATATTATTTGATTTGTCAGAATTCTGACCCTTGGACTTTTGTAAAGTAATTGGATCCATTTAATAAAGTCTTTACCTAAATTAAATTTATGAAGTACACTAAAAAGATAATTCCATTCAAGTTGATCAAACAATGTTTCAAACACGTATTGCAACAACTGTAGCCGCTGTGCACCAAAAAGCTATGATAACACTGATGAAACCATGTCATCCGATACTACATGGAGTATTCATTCAGGCTCCTACACAGACACACGCCACGCGAGTTGACAAACCCCTTCCTCACCATGCTGGCTGTGTTTACAATATAGGACTGTTGGGGCGGATGTAAATTGAAACAAACCAATCACGTCTTGTCCTTTTACAACTGACAAGTGGCTCAACCTCACACAACTCATCCCTCTCCTCGCATTACTGCGCTGCTAACAGCTGTTAGTGGCCAGTGGCACTACTGCCACATAACAAAGTCCCACTCTTTGAGCATAATGCAGGATCATGTATTATGCAGCATCACGGGAGACGGAATCATCATCGCCAAGAAAGTGCAGAAGGGAATCAAAAAGGCAGTGTGACCTGCGAATTAAAAAAACAAGGGTCAGCATTGGGGTTGCCTTTCCCAGGTGGAGAGAGCTGCTGAAGGAGAAAGGTAATACTATCACAGGCCAGCTCTAACAGCAGCTAACAGCGGCACAGTGATGCGAGGAGAGGGATGAGGCTGTTAGCGACTGGCCGCTAACAGCCAACAGCAGCGCTGGCCTGTGATTGCATTGCCATTCTCCCTCAGCAGCTCTCTCTACCTGGGAAAGGCTAACCCGATGTGGGCCTTCGTTTTTTTAATTCGCCGGTCACGCTGCCTTTTCTATTCCCTTTCTTTCTTGGCGACAAGGATTCCGTCTCCCATGATGCTGCATATGCCTGATCCTGCATTATGCTCAAACAGTGGGACTTTGTTTCAAATTTGCCAGGGTAGTAGCGAAGCGCCTCTTGCTCCTCTCCTTCGGCTCCTCAGTCACGCAGTGCTGGCCTGGCTCTCAACGAAAACGCCGAAGGCAGTGCTGTATGTCCCTTGCTGGCGGGTGTATTCTCAAGATGGCGAAATGTAATGGAACCTCACAGACGACTTACCCGCACAATGTACAAACAAATCCGAAATTCTCCTTTTACAAGAATAAGTCAGATTATTGGTGGAGGTAATAGTACACCAGTGATGACATATTTATGAATGCAGACATCAATTTTAGCTGAAAATGTTACACAATGTCCCTTTAAGAAAATCCTTCAAAGTTGTAAGTGTTCTCTAGAGCTAGAAAATGAAAGGAAATGAAACCTCAATCCTGAGTTTGACCTATTGTTAATGTTTTACCTGTTTTATTTCAAGGTTTAAATTAATTTAATTTTTTATGACATTTACACTATAAGGGAAGACACTTTAATTAAAGACATGTTTTATGTACTGTAGAGTTGAGCCATTCATTTTTTATCTTTATCTTTTTTTTCCCTTTAAATCTTTACTGAACTTTGTAGTAAAAATTGTCCTGACTTTTATTATTTATTTAAATGTAGAGGCTATGCTTTAAAAATCTCCTTCCTGTCTCCTGTTATAATTTTCTTGTATGTAATTTATAGGGATGCATGATATTAGATTTTTTTTACTAGTGTCTAATGTGCCGATACATAACAACACATTTGACCCATACTGATGTCGATATGTTCAGTTTTTTCCCTCCCTAATTTTAATGATCAAGTCCCTTCTGCAGTGAAATTAACATCATATTATGCATGCATACTCTTATCATGATGGCCCACCAGCAGGTGGAGACATGAAATACTATTAAATGTATGTAAATTTCATTCATTGTGCAAATTAAGAAAATGCTGATTCATTCATTTTAAAGCCGATATTGTCCAATATTGATGACGTGGTGATATTATCGTGCATCCTTATTAATTTATGTCCCTTTAAAAATATTTGGCAAATAAGAGTGAAGATTTCCTTTAAGTCATGTGGTTTGCTGAGCATGAAAGTGAAAGCTAGAGGAGAACCCGATAAAAAGATGCTCCTCTTAATACTGCAGTGTCATTGCATCCAGAGCAGCTACATAAAGGTAAGAGCTCTCTGTTATGCCTGTCTTCAGTTTAATATGCTGTTCTGATTGGGAAGCAAAAGTGCACTTTTATTATGTGATGATTTGTGTGCTCAGTAACAGAACACAAATCAGTTAAAGAAAATCCTTCAAAGTGAGTAAATTCCCTTCATGTTGCTGTAGTATAGTTACTCTTATGGTGTTATTATTCTTTTTTCAAAGTTGTAAATGTTCTGTAGAGCTAGAAATTGAAAGGAAATGTAACCTCAGTCCTGAGTTTGACCTATTGTTAATGTTTTACTTGTTTTGATTTAATTGCTTAGATTAATTACTTGTCTTTTTATGACATTTACACTATACAGAAAAACACTTTAATTATAGACAGAATTCAAGTATTTCAAAGTATAGCCTCCAAATTTGAAAAAAATAATAAAAGTCAGGACAATTATTACTATAATGTTCAGTAAATATGTAAAAGAAAAAAGATAAAGGGAAAAAATGAATGGCTGAACTCTACAGTACAAAATACATAATTGTTATTACTAAGTAATGGTTTTACCTCCCTCTTGTCTCCTGTTATCATTCTCTAGTATGTAATTTATGTGATTTATGTCACTTTAAAAATAAAAAAAACATTTTAATACTTCGATAAGAGTCTCCGACTTATGTTAGCATTTGATTTCTCCAGATTTTCTTATTTGAATTCATGCACATTTACATGTAAATGTCTTCTTTTACAGCTATGGGGGGTGAGTCTTGACCTGTCACTTTCACCTTCTTGTATAATGTTAAAAAATATTGCAGAAGTTATTTAAATGTTTATGATAATATTCATGGATAATGTTGAAATTAAAATACAGCTTTGTCTTACTCTGTCAACTTATGTCATCTGCTCTTCAGGACTTCTAAGTACGCCATGGAGGAATCTGCCGCAGTGAGTATTAATACGTTAAAGTCTGTGTGGTGCCATTTTGGCCTTGATGTGTGGTTCTGCTCCTTGACACGTCACTGAAGTGTTTCGTTGCTGTGTTGACTGGTTGATGTGTGTGACAATAGAGCAGCAAACACAATGTGCCATAAATGCATTCAATAATAACAATAACAGTGTTTTAATCAAACGATTTTCCATCATGAAACAGGAACAAAAAGGAAGATCTCGATTTTGTGAAATCGTACAAACCTGGGAACAGGAACGTCAGACATCTCAGAATTCTTCTCTATGGACCAGTTGGTGCCGGCAAGTCCAGTTTCATCAACTCTGTTGACACTGTTTTACAAGGCAGAATTGCTGGTCGAGCTCCAACAGATGCAATCTCTGAGAGCAGCTACACCAAAAAGGTATTTATAACTGTTGATTGTTGTGATTCAAAGCAAAAATCTTACTAACGGCCTGTTCACCCTGCTGCTGTCTGACATACAAAAGTATCTGCTGATGTACCAGATTACTGAGCAGCTTCTTTCCAATAGCTGTAAGACTCCTCAGCTCATCCTCTGTACCTCACCCAAAAATTATTTTGTCAGTGCGGGTTTCTTTGCTGAATAAAATAAAGCAGTTGTAGATATTTGTGTTTGTTTTAATAATAACGATAATAATTGCACCTTCTGCTTTACAGTACAAAACTTACAAGATCAAAAAAGGTTCAGAGAGCCTTTATCCTTTCGTTTTCAATGACATCATGGGCTTTGAGAACACTGATTGTGGCATTCACGTGGAAGACGTCAAACTGGCCCTGAGAGGACATGTGGAAGAAGATTACCAGGTACAGTCTTTTGAACTCTGACCTGATAAAAGGGGCCTTGTTGAGTTTTGTTGTAAAGAAAAAAAAATAATTACATGTACATTCAGTCTTACTCACCCAAACATATTGGCCCTTATTTACAGTGTTGAAATCGTTACTTAAAAAAGTAATGTATTACACATTACTTAGGAAAAAAGTAATCCCTTACTCCCTTGGTTACTCCATGGAGAAAGTAATTAATAGTTACAATACTCATTACATTACTAGGTAATGTTAACGATATAGCATTAAATCTTACATATGTGTAATATTACTAAGGTAGGTATAGTTAACTAGATGGATATACCCAGAGTCGGCTTCACTACAGGGACACCAGGGAACCCGTTTTCAAAACGTCGCATTTTCAGGCACCCAAAACGCTGCTGTCGTGTAAACAATCGGCCAAAATGCAACTAAAGTTCACCGTTTTCAGTTGAAATCATTGTCGTATAAACGGGACCTAAAAGCATATGTTTTCTCCCATCAGTGTAATTGTATCAATGACTGAAATCCAAAATGCTATTAGGCTGTTGCATAAGGTGTCAGGCCAGAGCTTCTTGTTCATTGCACAGCTGGTTCACAAGGTAGGCCCCCTATGCAGACTTCCCTCTTTCTCTGCTTAAGTATTTGCAGGGTTTTCGCCAGAGAAGTTGTTTTGCCAGGCAGGGGGTGGTTACTGTGTGTAAAGGTGGTATGATTATATTACTTGCCCACTGCCCCAGTTATTTAGTTCATTTTTGTATATCAGCGACACGTTCATCAAATAAAAAAACTCAAATTTGTACAATACTAAGCGTGTTATCAATACTTAGTAGGACAATGGACATTACAATTATAAAGTGTGTGCTCCGAGTGAGACGTCTGTCCTTGCTCCTGCTATCTGCTGTAAACACATGAAACTCTCCCCTTCTGGCTCGTCCCTGCATCTGTGTTTGCCGCTGACCGTCTGGACACGGAGGATGACCCGTTGGCAACAGCCTGAAGCCTTTCGTCACTAACTCTTAAGTAAGGGGAAGATCTAATGATGAATTTATGTAACGCAAGTAATGACTTAAGCGTTTGATTAGTAACTGCATTGTGATTACTGCATTTAGGGACAGTAGTGCCTTACACTACTCGTTCCTGAAAAAGCCATTTTTGGCAGTAACGCGTAACCCCAACACTGCTTATTTATGAAACCAACATATGAAACAATACTGGGTGTACGGTCATTTCTACATAAAGCTCAGCATTTATCAATGTGGTCTCAGCTTGTGCACGCAAGTTTGAGTCAGCCAGGACTTGCAGTGCAGCACAGTAAATCTGGCTGGGTTGGAGAAGTGTGATTAGACCAGGTTGATAAATACATCTGTTGATGCACTTATACACATCATCAGTTTGTAAGACAGACTGATAAACGAGGGCCAATATGTGTATCCTTTAGGTTTGACAAATGATTTTTCGTCCTCATTCCTTAACTACCACAGCAAGAAGTCTTCATTTCTACTGCCTTTGCATTTCTTCATTTATGATGTATTACTGCCACCTGTAGATCAGGGGAATAATGTGAAACTATTGGCAGGGATGCTTGTTGCATTACCAGCATGCACATATGCGTCTTCATGTACATGAGACAAACAAAACAGGGACCCACACTTCAGTAACTGCATTACTACAGGTCATAAACTCCACAGGGTACCTTTAAGTTATCCTTTTTTCACTATTTTGCATGAAACTTTTTTTTTTTTTTTTTTTAAATCTATGGCATTATTTAAACAAAAACATAATATCACTTCATTCTCATTGTCTTCTAGTTCAATCCCAAAAGTCTGTTGCAGGAGGGTAGTAGATACTACAGGTCTTCTCCCACTCTGAATGACAGAGTTCAAGTTCTCGTTTGTGTCATTGCTGCTGACCAACTACCTATAATGAGTGATAAAGTGGTGAAGAAGATGAGAGAAGTCCGACTGGCAGCCAATGAACTGGGTAAGAGCAGACAGCATGTAGTTATTACTCTGTGTGGAATAATGGTGCCAGATGGGGTTTTATGACTCAAAATACCAGCAAAACAAATGCTTAAAATACTGATTAGGTTTCTGTGTTGACAGATATTCCCCAACTGGCTATTCTCACCAAAGTTGATTTAGCCTGTCCTAAGGCAAAAGAAAATCTAAACAATGCCTATAAGAGCAAGTACCTGAAGAAACTGGTAAGTTTGTATTTGGGGGTTTTCTTAAGCATTTTCAGATTTGTCATATTAGAATTTAATTTTCAGTTTCAGTATTTCCACACAAACATGTCTTGTGGTCATCACAAGATGATGTAATTTACTGATGAACTAAAATGCTGTTACTCTCAAACTCAGGTTGACAAACTAACCGCATTGCTGGGCATTCCACAAGATTGCATCTTTCTTGTGAAGAACTACGGAACAAATCCCAACATCAATGATGACATGAATGCACTGATAATGAGCGCACTGAGACAGATGATTACCTTTGGAGACGACTTCCTCAGCGACCTGTAGACCAACATACGACTGACACAAACCTTGTTCAAAGCATGACAAAAAAGAAACCTTGAATTATGCAGTCTTTGTGTATCTTCATGAATCATTTTT
The DNA here is from genome assembly GCA_026686955.1 of Epinephelus cyanopodus. NCBI lineage: Eukaryota > Metazoa > Chordata > Actinopteri > Perciformes > Serranidae > Epinephelus > Epinephelus cyanopodus. Next base: position 13,240,768 of record CM048929.1, read on the forward strand.
TGCTTGTTACAGTTTTATACACATGTATGTGTAAGTAAGCTATGCCAAACATCAGGGATTCTATAAACACATGCACAGCAGCCAGCCTGCAAAGATGGATAATCATAAAGCAGCTCTTCTTACTACAATGTAAGAGGAGACAAACAAGGATTATATTTAGATGTACAAGTTGAAGGATTTGATGATCTTGTATGATTTTATGTGGTGATTGATTGATTAGCATTATATCATCATGTGAGGCTTCATTACATGCCTTTTTGTTGACGTAAATAAAAAATAAATTCCTGAATAAAGTATATGTAACCTGTTCAAAACCTGGATTTGCAAATATCATTCTTGTTTGTACTGACTTAATATTAAATTAAAGACATTATGTAATGCATAAACATATGAATAAATACATAATATTGTTATTTCATCATGATAGCGTGAAATAATCCAACATATTATACAATTAGTCAAGTTAAACTTTATTGTCCCTGAGTGGGCAATTTGTGCTGCAGCATGGTACTAACATAAAAAGAAAGACAAAGAAAGAGACACCAGAACAAGCACAACAGCTCTACATTGATGACAGGCAGAAAAACAAACCACACAAGGAAACACACTCTTGTGCTAGTCACAATGCAAAAAACAACAACAGCAACAACAACAGTTCTGCCATCTCCATAGTTAAAAATTGACAGCTGAGTCAAATCTTACAAACAAACAACACTATCCACAGTGTAATATAAAAACAGCAATAAACAAGTAAATAAATATAAATATGTGCATGTATGAGGCTACAAGTCACCTCCTTTTCCCTGCATTAAGGAGGGTGACGGCTGAGGGAATGTATGAGTGTTTGTATCTGTTAGACTTAACTGAGGGGAATCTGAAACGGGTACCAGAGGGGAGGGACTGAAACTCCTGATGAAGAGGGTGAGAATGGTCTGAGAGAACTTTGCCCTCTTCACCACCTGACTATGATACAACACAGACAGGTTACTCTGCTGGACATCGATGATTTTGCTGCTAATAGTAACAATTTTTGACAGAGCATTCTTGTTTTTAGTGTTCAAACTGCCAAACCAACAGATAAAAGAAAATGTCAAAACTGATTCAATATAAGATTTGTAAAAAAGGGTCATCAGGGTTTTGTCAACGTGAAATTTGGCAAGTTTCCTTAAACAAAAAAGTCGTTGTTGGCCTTTTTTGCAAATCATTTCCGTGTTATCCTCAAAGGTGAGCTTATTATCAATGATGGACCCAAAATATTTGTATTTGACAACATCCACCTCTTGGCCATCAATAACAGTGGACTGAGTTGCAGGAGCATGGCGTCTAAAGTCAATGCACATGTCCTTTGTCTTAGAGACATTAAGATTAAGGAAAGAGTTTTTACACCAGTTTAAAAAGTAGTCAATCACAGGGCCATGGCTAGATTCATTATCTTGCAGGAGACTAAGAATAACTATGTCATCTGCGAACTTCAAGATGTGTCTGTTTAAAAACTGGCTCCTACAGTCATCAGTGTACAAGATGTAAAGGAGTGGTGAGAGGACACACCCTTGAGGTGAGCCAGTGGATGAAGACCTCACTCCTGCCATACACCCATTCACCCTCACCCTCTGAGATCTATTAGAGAGGAAGTCCAGATTCCAGCCAGCCAGACTGGAGTCAACACCAAAGTTGTTAAGAAGCCTATCCACTAACAGGTGTGGCTAGATGGTGTTGAACGCTGACGAGAAGTCCACAAATAAGAGCTTAGTATGCGCTTTGCTGCCCTCCAAGTGTTTAAATAAAAGATCTAGCAATGTGATGGTAGCATCCTGAATGCCCCGCCCCATCCTATATGCAAACTGAAGGGGGTCAAGGACATGTTGTGTATTAACCAGAAGTTCATGTTTTATCAGTTTATCAAATGACTTCATGACCAGGGAAGTAAGAGCAACTGGCCTATAGTCATTTGGAACCTTGGGATGGTTGTTTTTAGCGACAGGGACTATAATGGACTGTTTCCATATTTGTGGAACCCTCTGCTGACAAAGTGATAACATAAAAATCTGATAAAAAATGGGACCCAGCTGTTCTGCACAACTGGAAAGCAAACGGCTCCCAATGTTTTCAGGGCCAGGGCTAGTCTTACATTTGCAGTGCTTGAAGATGTTAACTACAGAGCGTTCATCGAACGCAGTGACAGGAGAAGAGTTGGAGAGATTTGCCTTTAAAAATTCAGATTCCTTAGAAAACATCAAACCTAAGATAAAACCGATTCAGCTCATCAGCAAGTGACTTACAGTCAAAACCATCTAAAAACACTTTTTTCCTGCATTTACTATCTTGCAGACCAGTCATATTTTTCATTACATCCCATGCTGAACCAAGGCTATTGCTGCTAAGTTTGTCCTCCACTTTTTCTTTATATGTCTGTTTGGCTCTCCTAACCTCAAATTTCACTTCTTTTTGCAGTCTCTTAAATTCAGAGAGTTTACCCTGTTTAAAGGCTTGTCTTTTTTTGTTCAACAAAATCCTCAAGGACTTACTAACCCAGGGCCTGCTGTTAGGGTAAATTTTTACAAATTTATCAGGAAGCACAATATCTTCACAATATGACACCCATGAACTGACAACATCTGCTAATTCATCAATGTCCCAGCTAGAGTCCACAAACATATACCAGTCAGTGCTGTCCATGCACCCCTGCAGAGTCAGTGAGGAATCCTCTGTCCAGATCTTAACCCGCTTAGTGATCACTTTTCCCTTCTGCAGAGCAGTGCAGTTCACCGGGATAAGGTGCACGCAGTTGTGGTCAGCTGTGCTCAGCGGGGTAGCAGTATGGATTTGTACGCGCCTTTAACTGACCCAAGGCACAAGTCCAGAGTGTTATTATATCTTGTGACGTATTGATAAAAGTTCCTTAGAGACTTCGACATGGTGCAGTTATTAAAGTCCCAAAGTATAATGTTGGGAGCATCGGGGACAGAGACTGAAGTCTGTGCGTAATGTTAGAGAGGGTCTCCGCAGCGTCACTCTCATTCACCTTGGGTGAATGTAAACCACAATAACAAATACCTCCGGGAACTCCCGTGGCAGGTAATGAGGACGCAAACCTGTCAGTAATTCCATGTCCTTAGTACACAGACTCTCTCTCACCACAACAGTTTTACACCAATGTTCATTAATGTAGAGACATACCCCACCTCCGCGTGTCTGGCTGGTCGTTTGGGCATCTCGATCAGTGCGTAAAGGCGCCCCGACGCCTATTTGTTATTTATGAGAGAAGAGGGGGAGGTGCGAAAAAGGGGAAGTACTTCAAATCTGTTTTCCGAGCACCAGGGAGAGACTCATGTTTTTTTATTTTCGTTTAGGGGAGGGGCATACTTCTGGCTGTATTTCACATTTATTTTACAACTGATTTTAAAAGATTTTTGTTTATAAGACACTGAGTTGGCAGAGATGACACAAACCAAAATGTGAACTCTGTCATCCAGAGTGGGAGATGACCTGTAGCCTTGATCACTGCCCTGCAATGGGCTTTCAGGTAGGAACTAGAAAACAATTTAAAACCATTAACTGCTGACTGTTATTTAGCACAATACAACACATATTTGGGTTAAAAAGGTGTTAAATGCCAAATAATAAAAAAAGGAGATATTTTAAATAGTGTCAGAGTTCAAAGGATTGTACCTTGTAACCGTCTTTCACATGTCCCTTCAAGGCCAGTATGACATCTGCCACACTCACTCCAGTGATAGTCTTTTGCTCAAAGCCCATGATGTCATTAAAAATGAAAGAATAGCAGCTCTCAGGGTCTTTGTGGATTTTATAAGCTGTGTACTATAGAAAAGAAGGTTTAGTTATTTGCATCATTTTAGCAAATCCCAGACATAATTTCAATGTCCTCCTGAGTCCCTGTGTCCTCATGTGAGGACGTCACATTTCGGGTTTACTTGACCTTACACTTCATTCTGCTTAACTTACAGCTGTTGTCCTCATTGTGGACACTTTTTGTGCCATCTAGTGGTAGTGAGACCACAATACACTAATCCATGTAAAAACAAGATGGCAGCCATCTCTGCCCAGTCAGTCTGCAGCTGATTCCGACACAAGGTGGACAAAGTAAAAACTTGATCGCATTTATGGTTGAAACTTCTTTATCTAAGATAAGTAATGTTTGTAGTTTGATATGGCAACAACTTTTACCAATTTTAGCAAAAGTAACAAGCTAAGACTCTGTTTATTATAAAGTACTTGTTTGAAGACATCGAGACTTTAATGTCGTCTCATTTGAGGACACTGGGACTTTATTACGGTTGACGATATTTAATTTGTTATACCTATCAGTCCTACTAATACCAAATAGCTAGGAGAAATTGAAAATGAAAAAAATCTCTATTTCGGTTCCCGAGGGCAATCCTCCTGGAACTGTGCACAGAGCTGCGGCCGTCCTTGGAGCTCGACACGGCGAGGAGCCATGCGCTGCCTGTATCCATAGCGTCTCCAATTCACATTTGCATTCTGTGAAGTTTTTTCCCCGTTGTACTCATTCTTTTGTTTTAGTTTTCTGATCGTGCAGAGAGGAGAATCTCAGGTGCAGGGTTCATTTAAATATGGTTTACATATTTAAATGGGGGCGTGGACAGGGAGGGTCGGGTACTCCAACATGTGCGCTCAATTCCACATTGATTGGGATGTACAAAGGAAAAGTACTTGGATTCATGCCTACGCACAGATTCATACATCTGGATGTTTTTGTCCATACGACATTTTCTGGATTTAAGCGTACGCCATGTTTCAGTAGGAAATCCATGCAAGTCGTTGTACATGAGGCCCCTGGTCTGGTTGCCAAGCAGTTCATTTTTGTATTACCCTGTAAGATATTCACATTCCGTCAGTCCGTACGGGTCCTCAGATCCAAAGAATCAAAAGTGTTTTTAATAAAAATGAATACAAGTTTTTAATATTGTTTTAATGAGATAAATTGGTGTGTATTTCCTATCTTTGCTGAGCAGCAGTTTTGTGCTAAGGGAATGAAAGGCCAGTCCCAAATACAGGCCTGTTGATTTCAGTGGTTTAACTAATAACAGCCCGGGCTATCAATTGAAGTTTTACAGTATCTAATAGTTCTTTGTCATTTTTTTCTGCCTATTTCTTTCTTTACAAACATAATTTAATAAGCAGTGTAACTGTCATGGCCACATTATTACAGACATTCACTTTGTTCTGTCTTTACCAGAGGGCCAAGGGATAAAATGTACTGATTGTAATGACTCAGTATGACCAGCAGAGGCTGCTAATTAGGGCTGGGTATCACCACTGATTTCCTGAATCAATTCAATTCTGATTCAGGATTTACAAGGAATTATTTTTTTAAAAGAATAAATTCTTAACAGGATTAAAACTGAACATTTTATAACTAAATGTTTGTAGAGCAGCAACAGTAATATTAAAACAGCAAAGTCACAATATAAACGTAGTATCTCACTGGAAAACAAAATGAAAATGTTCATAAAATAAATCATGTTCCTGAAATCACAATCTCCACCGTGGCGTCTTTACTCCGTGTGTGTGTGTGTGTGTGTGTGTGTGTGTGTGTGTGCGTGCGTGTGTGCGTGCATGTGTGTGCGCATGTGTGCAGAAGTGGCGCAACAGCTAGGACACACAGACAGCAGGATAATAAATTACACCCAACTGTAAAAAAAAAAAAAGTAAGCTAACAGTTACAGATTAAAGAACCAGTGACGTCGGAGCTTCTCAATACTGCGGTCATTCATGACTTAGTGCTGCGGCTCGTTTTCTACCAGCGGTGAAGCTTCACACATCCGTGGGAAAAAGTGCATATTAAAAGATCAATCTCGGATTTTACAAATCAATATCAGGTCATCCCAGTGAAGATCGATTTGAATCAGATGAATCGATTATTTTAACCCAGCCCTACTGCTAATACTGTAATTTATTAAAAAACCACACTTAGCAGATGAAGCACAGTTTACAAAAGCAGAAAACCAAAGGTTAAGAGCAGATATTTCTATAAGTCATTTAAGGGGTACTCTTTTGAAGATCTGATAGAAAAAATGCTGATTAGGTTGCCAGGGGTTGTTCTGGCTTTTACTCAGAGACTACAATCATTCTAATAGAAAGCCTACATTACAAACCCAGCATGCAACATAGTTTTATCAGCCTGCAGAAATTGTTTCACCGAAAAAGGAGAATAAAATCCATCAGCTTATCTAAAGCATTTAGACATATATGGGTTCTAGCTGAAAAATGAAAATATCCTCTTAAAAACATGAAGGCCCCAACATACAGCTCAGTAATCCTTCTTTGTTGTGATAGTTATTGTCTGACAAATCATAGAGCCTGGGATTGATGGACACAGCCAAAATAACTTTCTCTTCCATTTTCTTGGTTTCTTGGTTACCAAGGTGACGAGTCCCACCCCATGTGATTGGTTGCCTGAATAGGTGTGGCTGGTGACGTCACCACTGCCTTTCTGAAAAGTTCTGAGATTTTTTACTTTAATAGTCGAGGTGGTTGCACAAAAACTTTGGAACGCTCTTTTCATTCATTCATTCATCTTCTAACCGCTTCATCCTCTTGAGGGTTGTGGGGGGGCTGGAGCCTATTCCATCGGGCGAGAGGCAGGGTACACCCTGGACAGGTCGCCTTTGGACTGTGGGAGGAAGCCGGAGTGCCCGGAGAGAACCCACGCTGACACGGGGAGAACATGCAAACTCCGCACAGAAGGGCTCCCACACCCGGGATCAAACCGGCAACCCTCTTGCTGTGAGGTGACAGTGCTAACTACCACACCACCGTGCCACCCGAAAATTACATTAATTGAAAAAAGACATCAGCACTGGGGGAAAATGTATGTGGACACATCTCATCAAGTAATCCACTGTGATAAATGCATTTATTTTACTCACACAGCTATTACGTTTCCTCAGTGTACTTTATGGCTGCCACAACAATTACGTACAGTGTGTGAATTTCATTTTTGAAAGCTGTATAATGATATGTGGGAAAACTAGTGATAGTCTAATGCTTTCTTAAATACAGTGTGATGCCACACTAAATGTCTAACAGCCATGACAACGTTGTGACGGCTGGTGATGTTTTCAGCCCGTCAGTCAGTATGAGCGTGTGTCATAATGGTGAAACATGGTCCAGGTGACACCAACTGTAGCAGGAACTACCACAGAAACCATTTTGAGTATTTTGCCAGGTGTCTGTCTGTTGACAGATTTATTTTCAAGGCAATAGCATTGTAACTGTACAAGATGCAGTCGCAAAAATTTGCAGGTTTATAGTGATCAAAGTTAAAGTCGAGTTCAAAGATGGGTGTGATCTGAACAAGGGGGCTAGGAGTAGGGGATAGAAAGGAGGGTATGGGACCATTGCCCACCAGACTTTACGCCCCGGCTCAGGAAACTTTACAGATATGCAGCTGAGATCACAATGAAGGCAAAGTTCAAAGATGGGTGTGGTCCGTCAAAGGAGGGGAAGAGAGTGTTTTTGTGAAATGAAAACAGACTTCGGAGATGTAGCATTTTGAAATTAAATCTGCTGAAGCTGAAAAATAATACTAATTTGAAAATAACATCAAATTAATATTGTCTTTAAAAATGACCTCCAGTGAACTCTGATACTATGAAAAAGGAAGGATAGAATATTATTTCATCATAACTACGAATATGATAAAATCTGTTGGATTATTTCACATAATGGTCGAATAATAATATTGTGTATTCATTCATGTTTATTTATTTCAGTGTCTTTCATTGAATCTTACACAGTACAAACAAGCATCATTTTTGCAAAGCCAGGTTTTGAACACGTTACATATACTTTATTCAGGAATTTCATCTACTAAACTTAACTAAAAGTCATGCAGTGAAGCCTCACATGATGATATAATACTGACATATTAGTGTCAACTGATGAATAAATGAATGAATCATTCAATCAATCACCACATCAAATCATAAACACTCCAGTGAAATGTCCTCCCGTCAGTTCCTTCAACTTGTGCATTGAAATATAATACTTTTTGTCTCTTCTTACATTGTAGTAAGAAGAGCTGCTTTTATGATTATCCATCTTTGCAGACTGGCTGCTGTGCATGTGTTTACAGAATACCGAATGTTTAACACAGCTTACTTACACATACAAATGTAACACTGTGCAGGAGATGTTAGAAGCCAAAAATGATTCATGAAGATATACAAAGACTGCATAATTCATCAAACTTTCTTTTTTGTCACGCTTTGACCAAGGTTTGTGTCAGTTGTATGTTGGTCTATCAATTTAATCAACCAATTTTATTTATAAAGCCCAATATCACAAATCACAATTTGCCTCATAGAGCTTTACAGCAGAGGACATTCCTCTGTCCTTAGGACCCTCGCAGCGGATAAGGAAAAACTCCTCGGGTCGCTGAGGAAGCCGTCTCCAAAGGTAATCATCTGTCTCAGTGCATTTATTATCAGTACATTCATGTCATCATTGATGTTGGGATCTGGATCATAGTTCTTCACAAGAAAGATGTTGTTTAGTGGAATGTCCAGCAACATGTTTACTTTGTTGACCTGAGTATGAAAGTAACAGCATTTTAGTTCATCAGTAAATCACTGAGTGACGACCACAATAGATTTTTGTAAACTGTAACTGAAATTGGAAATTAAATTCTAACTTTAAAAGTCTAAAAATGATTTAAAAAACCCAAATACAAACTTACCTGTGCCTTCAGGTAGATGCTCTTATAGGCATTGTTTAGATTTTGTTTCACCTCAGGACAGGCTACATCAATTTTGGTGAGAATAGCCAGTTGGGGAATATCTGTCAACACAGAAACCTAATCAGTATTTTAAGCATTTGTTTTGCTGGTATTTTGAGTCATAAAACCCAGTCTGGCACCATTATTCCACACAGAGTAAAAACTACGTGCTGTCTGCTCTTACCCAGTTCACTGGCTGCCAGTCGGACTTCTCTCATCTTCTTCACCACTTCATCACTCATTATAAATAGTTGGTCAGCAGCAATGACACAAACCAGAACTTGAACTCTGTCATTCAGGGTGGGATATGACCTGTAGTATCTACTACCCTCCTTCAACGGACTTTTGGGATTGAACTAGAAGACAATGAGAATGCAGTGATATTATGTTTTTGTTTAAATAATGCCATAGATTTAACAAAAAAAAAAAGTTTCATGCAAAATACATATATTTGTCTCATGTACATGAAGACGCATATGTGCATGCTGGTGATGCAACACACATTCCTGCCAATAGTTTCACATTATTCCCCTGATCTACAGGTGGCAGTAATACATCATAAATGAAGAAATGCAAAGGCAGTAGAAAAGAAGACTTCTTGCTGTGGTAGTAAGGGAATGAGGAAAAATCATTTGTCAAACCTAAAGAATAGACATATTGGCCCTCGTTTATCAGTCTATCTTACAAACTGATGATGTGTATAAAGTGCATCAACAGATGTATTTATCAAAATGGTCTAATAACACTTCTCCAATCCAGCCAGATTTACTGTGCTGCACTGCAAGTCCTGGCTGACTCAAACTTGCGTGCACAAGCTGAGACCACATTGATAAATGCTGAGATTTGTGTAGAAATCACGGTATGCCCAGTCAGAGCATGTGAGTGGAGCGGATGATGTTGGACTAATGAGAAGTCGGAACAATGACAGGTCGGGACAATGCTACGGCCCCAATAAAATATGCGCTTGGTAGATTCTCCAGGGAAGCCCTCTCCCTGCAGTTAGGGACCGTTCTACACGGTACCGCTGGCAGGGTGGAAATAAGTCAAAGTGTAGAGGAGATGGACCAGGTTAAGCGGCCGACCTCCGGGGAAGCCCTCTCGCCTCTCCCTGAAGTTAGGGACCGTTCTCCAAGGTACCGCTGCTTCTCTTCTCAGTTTCTTTTCTGAAGTACACAGTAAACTCCATAGTTTTGAAAGAAAATAGTGTGAGTGTGCGCAGGTGCAAAGATGCATTCTGGGTGGGGCATGAGCGACCGGAGTGAAATTGGAGAGAGAGATAAGGCTCCGCTCCACCTTTTTAAAAAAACAGCCACTCCTCGCTAAACACAAAATCCTCCCGCTCCCCACTCCGCTCACATGCTCTGCGCCCAGTATTGTTTCATATGTTGGTTTCATAAATAAGCGGTGTTGGGGTAATGTGTTACCGCCAAAAATGGCTTTTTCAGGAACGAGCAGTGTAAGGCACTACTGTCCCTAAATGCAATAACCACAGTTACTAATCCAACGCTTAAGTCTTTACTTGCGTTACATAAATTCATCATTAGATCTTTCCCTTACTTAAGAGTTAGTGACGACGGGTCATCCTCCGTGTCCAGATGGTCAGTGGCAAACACAGATGCAGGGACGAGCCAGAGGATGGCAGAGCTTCTGCCGCAAACAAGCACCAAGACCCGGGGAGACATGGGAGCAGCTTCATGTGTTCATAGAGTTTTTTAATTTGATGAATGTGGCAGTGATATGCAAAAATGAACTAAATAACTGTGGGGCAGTGGGCAAGTAATATAATCATACCACCTTTACACACAGTAACCACCTCCTGCCTGGCATAACAACTTCTCTGGCGAAAACCCTGCAAATACTTAAGGAGAGAAAGAGGGAAGTCTGTATAGGGGCCTACCTTGTGAACCAGCTGTGCAATGAAGAAGAAGCTCTGGCCTGACACCTCATACAAAAGCCTAATAACATTTTGGATTTCAGTCATCGCTACAATTACACTGATGGGAGAAAACATATACTTTTATACAAGTGAGGGGGCGCAGTGAATGAAGTAGGAGGGCATTGCTCCCTGGTGCCCCCTCAGTGAAGCCGACTCTGGGTATATCCATCTAGTTAACTATACCTACCTTGGGATTATTACACATATGTAAGGTTTAATGCTATTTCATTAACTGGTACAATATGTGATAATGCATTTCAGGTAATTTTACAGAGTAACTAGTAATGTAACGAGTATTGTAACGAATTACTTTCTCCAGGGAGTAATCAAGTAAAGTAAGGGGTTACTTTTTTTTCCTAAGTAATGTGTAATACATTACTTTTTTGAGTAACGACCCCAACACCGCAAATAAGGGCCAATATGTTTGGGTGAGTAAGACTGAATGTACATGTAATTATTTTTTTTTCTTTACAACAAAACTCCACAAGGCCCCTTTTATCAGGTCAGAGTTCAAAAGACTGTACCTGGTAATTTTCTTCCACATGTCCTCTCAGGGCCAGTTTGACGTCTTCCACATCAACTCCTCTGTCAGTGTCTTTCAAAGCCCATAATGTCATTGAAAACGAAAGGATAAAGGCTCTCTGAACCTTTTCTGATCTTGTAAGTTTTGTACTGTAAAGCAGAAGGTGCAATTATTATCGTTATTATTAAAACAAACACAAATATCTACAACTGCTTTATTTTATTCAGCAAAGAAACCCGCACTGACAAAATAATTTTGGTGAGGTGACAGAGGATGAGCTGAGGAGTCTTACAGCTATTGGAAAGAAGCTGCTCAGTAATCTAGTACATCAGCAGATACTTTTGTATGTCAGACAGCAGCAGGGTGAACAGGCCGTTAGTAAGATTTTTGCTTTCAATCACGACAATCAACAGTTATAAATACCTTTTTGGTGTAGCTGCTCCCAGAGATTGCATCTGTTGGAGCTCGACCAGCAATTCTGCCTTGTAAAACAGTGTCAACAGAGTTGATGAAACTGGACTTGCCGGCACCAATTGGTCCATAGAGAAGAATTCTTAGATGTCTGACGTTCCTGTTCCCAGGTTTGTACGATTTCACAAAATCGAGATCTTCCTCTTTGTTCCTGTTTCATGATGGAAAATCGTTTGATTAAAACACTGTTATTGTTATTATTGAATGCATTTACGGCACATTGCGTTTGCTGCTCTGTTGTCACACACATCAACCAGTCAACACAGCAACAAAACACTTCAGTGACGTGTCAAGGAGCAGAACCACACATCAAGGCCAAAATGGCACCACACAGACTTTAATGTATTAATACTCACTGCGGCAGATTCCTCCATGGCGTACTTAGAAGTCCTGAAGAGCAGATGACATATGTTGACACAAAGTAAGACAAAGCTGTATTTTAATTTCAACATTATCCATGAATATTATCATGAAAATTTAAATAACTTCTACAATATTTTTGAACATCATACAAGAAGGTGAAAGTGACAGGTCAAGACTCACCCCCCATAGCTGTAAAGGAAGACATTTACATGTAAATGTGCATGAATTCAAATAAGAAAATCTGGAGAAATCAAATGCTAACATAAGTCGGAGACTCTTATCTAAGTTTTAAAATGTTTATTTTATTTTCAAAGGGACATAAATTAATAAGGATGCACAATAATATCACCATGTCATCAATATTGGACAATATCGGCTTTAAAATGAATTATCAGAATCAGCTTTTTCTTAATTTGCACAATGAATGAATTTTACATACATTTAATAGTATTGTATTTCATGTCTCCATCTGCTGGTGGGCCATCATGATAAGAGCATGCATGCATAGTATGATGTTAATTTCACTGCAGAAGGGAATGGATCACTAAAATTAGGTAGGGAAAAAACTGAACATATCGACATTAGTATGAGTCAAATGTGTTGTTATGTATCGGCACATTAGACACTAGTAAAAAAAATCCAATATCATGCATCCCTATAAATTACATACAAGAAAATGATAAAAGGAGACAGGAAGGAGATTTTTAAAGCATAGCCTTTACATTTAAATAAATAATACAAGTCAGGACAATTTTTACTATAAAGCTCAGTAGAGTTTAAAGGGAAAAAAACATAAAGAGAAAAAATGAATGGCTCAACTCTACAGTACATAAAATATGTCTTTAATTAAAGTGTCTTCCCTTATAGTGTAAATGTCATAAAAAATTTAATTAATTTAAACCATGAAATAAAACAGGTAAAACATTAACAATAGGTCTAACTCAGGATTGAGGTGTTATTTCCTGTTATTTTCTAGCTCTACAGAACATTTACAACTTTGAAGGATTTTCTTAAAAGTTAACTATGTTCTGTTACTGAGCACACAAATCATCACATAATAAACAAAGTGAACTTTTGCTTATCAATCAGATAAGCATGTTCAACTAAAGACAGGCATAACAGAGAGCTCTTACCTTCATTTAGTTGCTCTGGACACAGTGACACAGCAGTATTAAGAGGAGCATCTTTTTATAGGTTCTCCTCTTGCTTTCACTTTCATCCTCAGTAAACCAGATGACTTAAAAAGAAAGTGACTAAGGTCAACTTCGAATCGACTGTTATACTTATTTATAAGTGGGCTCCAATGATAGGGAGCAAGGGAGGGAAGATTTCCTCCTGCCTTTACTTTCATTTTCCAGCAAAAAATGTAACTCAAAAGAAACTTTCACTTTTTTTGACCAATAATATTACAATTACTCCAAAACCAATAAACTCATTAAAACGTTACTTTTGTTATCACTGCTGACTTGTAATACAACATCACATCAGTGGACTCATTTCCTTTCTTCCTGTGGCAAGAAGACTGTAACTGTACAACTAGGGTGGGCGATATATATTGTTAACGATAATATTATTATTGTTGTTTTAACGATGTGCAAATTTACATTACCGAGTATGCAAATGACTTCACAAAAACAACTGAAAACACATGTTGAAACAAGGCTGAAACCCCAAACTAGTGTTGCACGGTATACTGGAACTAAAATAGTACCGCGGTACTAGAGTATTCCAAACGGTACTATACTGCATTTGGAAAATACCGGTACTTTGAAATTGATTTAATTCATTAATTTAGTTAATTTATTTCACTCATTTATGCACAAAAACACCTTTCTTGTTCCTATTGGAGCACAGATTACACAAGTGGTGTGTATGACAACACCTGTATCAACATTCACAGCTGGCGCACGTGAAAAAAGACGAGAGAGTTTGCCTCGCAAAGGGAGACAACACAACACCAACTGAAACATTTGAGCAACCGAACCGTGACGTCCGTACCAAGGTACTTCTGAACCACGATTTTTTGGTACCGTTACACCCCTACTATTTATTGCTCTAAAGGTTTGTAGCCAAAAGGACTTTTCCTTAGGAAAAGTACCGAAAAGTATCGAAATTCATATTGGTATGGGTACTGAAACAAAGATTTTGGTATCGTGACAACACTACCCCAAACATTCACTGAACAAGAGTTACGTAACTTGCATGCAGCAGCACGCCGCAGTAAGTCTAAGTGGTCACATGATCTTTCACTGGATTGGAGACGCAAGCAGAAGAGAATCGCAGGAATGTGATCTTTGAGAGAGTAAAGTTTAATCAGCGGCTTCAAGAAACGGGCGAGACGGCCAACAGTTTCATTACGGCGCTGCACTGCCTGGCAGAGCACTGGGGGACAGGCTTGTGGTGAGTCTGTGGGACAAACGCCTATCTGAACAGTTGCAAATGGACCTGGAATTGACGCTACAAAAGGCCGTTACCAGAGTCAAATGGAGAGAGCAGGTTAAAAAGCAGCAAGAAATATTTAGAACATTTTTCCATTAATATCATCCAAGAGAAACAATTAATGAGCCATAACTCAGGCAGTTAAAAACACACATTTAAAAGAATATCGTCTAATTATCGTTATCATCAAAATCCCCCAAAATATCAAGATATTATTTTTTGTCCATATCGTACACCCCTATGTACAACTCTTCCACCTCTGGTCGAGAGATGGACAGCAGAGACATGGAGACTGAGGTGACTCCAGTCTCCATTTCAGCTCTGAACTATGTCAGACCTCTTCCTCCCTCTATCTCTCTGTTTTTATGTCATGAAGAGGCCATCAAGTAGTAGACATAGACTAAGGAGACTTTTTCTTCCAAGTGCAAATATGACATCAGTATTTAGCTTAATGCAGCCGGCAGCTCAATATAACTTATACTTACTAGATGCAGCTTTATCTGCATGCTCCTGCTGATTGTGAAGTATTGAAGTTAAGTCACAGGTCTAAAGCTGGGCTACAGTCTCAACAAGTCATTGTTTAGTTTGAAACAGAAAGAAACTGAAATAGAAAGTTGTATGATCACCTCAGGGAAATGGCCTCACACTAGGGCTGCCACTAACGATTATATTCATTATCAACTAATCTGTCAATTATTTCTTCGACTACTCGACTAATCATTTAATCGAAAAATGCGTTAAAATGTTGAAAAATGTCAGTCTGTCTCTCCCAAACCACAAAATTATATCATCTAATGTCTGCAATAAGAGTATTTTGGGGTACCTTTATAGTACTTTTCTCTGAAAAATGACTCAAACCGATTAGTCAACCACTAAAAGTCACCGATTATTTTGACAGTCGATTAGTCATCGATTAGTCGACTAATCGTGGCAGCCTTACTTCACACTGAGTCACAGAGTCCGTAACAAACACACTGAAAATTGAAATGACAATCAGCCAACAGCAACAAACAATTGCGTTATCTACATCAAGCTGAATAGACTTACTTGGCAGCAATGTGCACATCTTGGCCAGGGAGGAAAGATGGTTTGAAAGAGGAGTAAAATAAGCCATCTACGTCAAGCTCGAAAGACCATTGTTAAACAGAGGGAGGGGCGACTTTACATCCATTCACCCCTGGTCCCACTTGACCCTGACGACTCACATGGTGGCCAGGTGGGTCAACGACTCTGAAACATAGAGTTCACGTGACCCCTACGACTCTAAAAGGGTTCCCACCCACATAGGGTTTATAGCCTGCAACTTCGTACCAGTCATTTAGAACTGAAGAAGCTTCTTGGATGAGAGGCGAAACATCTTCAAAAAACGCAAGCAAGTCCAGTTGCCTACGCTATCAGCACTTGTGATAACCACGACCT
Organism: Epinephelus cyanopodus; assembly: GCA_026686955.1. Classification (NCBI taxonomy): domain Eukaryota; kingdom Metazoa; phylum Chordata; class Actinopteri; order Perciformes; family Serranidae; genus Epinephelus; species Epinephelus cyanopodus. The sequence goes on from CM048929.1 coordinate 13,256,680, forward strand.
GGATGACTGAGAATCTTCACCGACATGACTAAACCTGTTTTTCTACCTTTAAGGTACTATTTGTTATTTATGAGAGAAGAGGGGGAGGTGTGAAAAGGGGGAAGTAATTCAAATCTGTTTTCTGAGCACCAGGGAGAGACTCATGTTTTTTTATTTTCGTTTAGGGGAGGGGCATACTTCTTTAATGGCTGTATTTCACATTTAATTTACAACTGATTTTTGAAGACTTTTGTTTTATAAGACACTGAGTTGGCAGGAATAATCCAAACCAAAATGTGAACTCTGTCATCCAGAGTGGGAGATGACCTGTAGCCTTGATCACTGCCCTGCAATGGGCTTTCAGGTAGGAACTAGAAAACAATTTAAAACCATTAACTACTAACTGTTATTTGGCACAATACAATGCATATTTGGGTTAAAAAGGTGTTTAATGCCAAATAATAAAAAAGGAGATATTTTAAATAGTGTCAGAGTTCAAAGGATTGTACCTTGTAACCGTCTTTCACATGTCCCTTCAAGGCCAGTATGACATCTGCCACACTCACTCCAGTGTTAGTCTTTTGCTCAAAGCCCATGATGTCATTAAAAATGAAAGAATAGCAGCTCTCAGGGTCTTTGTGGATTTTATAAGCTGTGTACTATAGAAAAGAAGGTTTAGTTATTTGCATCATTTTAGCAAATCCCAGACATAATTTCAATGTCCTCCTGAGTCCCTGTGTCCTCATATGAGGACGTCACATTTCGGGTTTACTTGACCTTACACTTCATTCTGCTTAACTTACAGCTGTTGTCCTCAATTGTGGACACTTTTTGTGCCATCTAGTGGTAGTGAGACCACAATACACTAATCCATGTGAAAACAAGATGGCAGCCATCTCTGCCCAGTCAGTCTGCAGCTGATTCCGACACAAAGGTGGACAAAGTAAAAACTTGATCGCATTTATGGTTGAAACTTCTTTATCTATGATAAGTAATGTTTGTAGTTTAATATGGCAACAACTTTTACCAATTTTAGCAAAAGTAACAAGCTAAGACTCTGTTTATTATAAAGTACTTGTTTGAAGACATCGAGACTTTATTGTTGTCTCATTGGAGGACACTGGGACTTTATTACGGTTGACGATATTTAATTTGTTATACCTATCAGGTCCTACTAATACCAAATAGCTAGGAGAAAAGTTCAGGTCTCCTTAAAATGTTAGCCCTTGGTTTTAAACATTATTTCCTATGCCTCAGATTTACTCGTTATGTTGCTCATTAGGTTATATATAGATATATGGATAAAAATCTCTATTTCGGTTCCCGAGGGCAATCCTCCTGGAACTGTGCACAGAGCTGCGGCCGTCCTTGGAGCTCGACACGGCGAGGAGCCATGCGCTGCCTGTATTCATAGCATCTCCAATTCACATTTGCATTCTGTGAAGTGTTTTCCCCGTTGTACTCATTCTTTTGTTTTAGTTTTCTGATCGTGCAGAGAGGAGAATCTCAGGTGCAGGGTTCATTTAAATATGGTTTACATATTTAAATGGGGGCGTGGACAGGGAGGTGTCAGGTACTCCAACATGTGCGCTCAATTCCACATTGAATGGGATGTACAAAGGAAAAGTACTTAGATTCATGCCTACGCACAGATTCATACATCTGGATGTTTTTGTCCATACGACGTTTTCTGGATTTAAGCGTACGCCATGTTTCAGTAAGAAATCCACGCAAGTCGTTGTACATGAGGCCCCTGGTCTGGTTGCCAAGCAGTTCATTTTTGTAATAGAAGTTCTTCAGATGTATAAAACTGGGTTGTTGGCTATGTCAAATTAGGTGTCCATTCCTTGATTACCCTGTAAGATATTCACATTCCGTCAGTCCGTACGGGTCCTCAGATCCAAAGAATCAAAAGTGTTTTTAATAAAAATGAATACAAGTTTTTAATATTGTTTTAATGAGATAAATTGGTGTGTGTTTCCTATCTTTGCTGAGCAGCAGTTTTGTGCTAAGGGAATGAAAGGCCAGTCCCAAATATAGGCCTCTTGATTTCAGTGATTTAACTAATAATAGCCCAGGCTATCAATTGAAGTTTTACAGTATTTAAAATAGATCTATGTCTTTTTTTTTCTGCCTATTTTTTTCTTTACAAACATAATTTAATAAGCAGTGTAACTGTCATGGCTGGTCCCTCCACATTATTACAGACATTTCACTTTGTTCTGTCTTTTCTGCTGAAACTGAAAAATAATACTAATTAATTAAAAAATAACATCAAATTAATATTGTCTTTAAAAATGACCTCCAGTGAACTCTGATACTGTGAAAAAGGAAGGATAGAATATTATTTCATCATAACTATGAATATGATAAAATCTGTTGGATTATTTCACATAATGGTCGAATAATAATACAGTGCATTCATTCATGTTTATTTATTTCAGTGTCTTTCATTGAATCTTACACAGTACAAACAAGCATCATTTTTGCAAAGCCAGGTTTTGAACATGTTACATATACTTTATTCAGGAATTTCATCTACTAAACTTAACTAAAAATCATGCAGTGAAGCCTCACATGATGATATAATACTGACATATTAGTGTCAAGTGATGAATGAATGAATCATTCAATCAATCACCACATCAAATCATAACACTCCAGTGAAATGTCCTCCCATCAGTTCCTTCAACTTGTGCATTAAAATATAATACTTTTTTGCCTCTTCTTACATTGTAGTAAGAAGAGCTGCTTTATGCTTTTTAGACTGGCTGCTGTGCATGTGTTTACAGAATACAGAATGTTTAACACAGCTTACTTACACATACATGTGTATACAAATGTAACACTGTGTAGGAGATGTTAGAAGCCAAAAATGATTCATGAAGATATACAAAGACTGCATAATTCATCAAACTTTCTTTTTTGTTTTCATGCTTTGACCAAGGTTTGTGTCAGTCGTATGTTGGTCTATCAATTTAATCAACCAATTTTATTTATAAAGCCCAATATCACAAATCACAATTTGCCTCATAGAGCTTTACAGCGGAAAACAGGGAGGACTCCTCGGGTTGCTGAGGAAGTCGTTTCCAAAGGTAATCATCTGTCTCAGTGCATGTAGTATCAGTGCATTCATGTCATCATTGAAGTTGGGATCTGGATCATAGTTCTTCACAAGAAAGATGCTGTTTAGTGGAATGCCCATCAACTCGTTTATTTGGTCGACCTGAGTATGGAAGGAACAGTATTTTAGTTCATCAGTAAATCACAAAGTGACGACCACATGAGATTTTTGTTTGGAAATACTGAGACTGAAGTTGGATATTAAATTCTAACGTTAAAAGTCTAAAAATGATTTAAAAAACCCAAATACAAACTTACCTGTTCCTTCACGTACTTGCTCTTATAGGCATTGTTTAGATTTTGTTTCACCTCAGGACAGGCTACATCAACTTTGGTGAGAATAGCCAGTTGGGGAATATCTGTCAACACAGAAACCTAATCAGTATTTTAAGCATTTTTTGCTGGCATTTTGAGTCATAAAACCTTTATTATTATTATTAAATTATTCCACACAGAGTAATAACTATGTGCTATCTGCTCTTACCCAGTTCACTGGCTGCCAGTCGCACTTCTCTCATCTTCTTCACCACTTTATCATCTACTAAAGAGACTTTGTCAGCAGGAATGACACAAACCAGAACGTGAACTCTGTCATCCAGACTGGGAGATGACCTGTAGCCTTCATTACCCTTCTTCAACCGTTGTGGGGCATCGAACTAGACAATATGAATGCAGTCAAATAATGTTATGTATGAGCAATGCAATGTATTTTTAAAATAAAGACTGTTTCATGCAAAATAGTGAGAAAAAAAGAATAATTTAAAAGGTACCCTGTGGAGTTTATGACCTGAAATAATGCAGTTACTGAAATAGTGTGGGTCCTGTTTTGTCTCATGCGAATGATGACACACGTGTGCACACAGGTGCATGCTGGTAATGCAGTACGCATTCCTGCCAATGGTTTCACATTCTTCCCCTGATCTACAGGTGGCAGTAATGTATCAGAAATGCAAAGGCAGGAAAGAAGAAGACTTCTTGCCGTGGTAGTTAGGGAATGAGGTAAAAAATGCATTTGTCAAACCTCAAGGATAGACGCATTGGCCCTCTTTCATCAGTCTATCTTACAGACCAGCGCAGATCCAAGTGCAGGAATCATCTTATGATAGGAGTCATGACGTTGACCCTTTTCTTTTTTTTCTCTCAGTTTCTTCTCAAACTCACTAAACTCCTCACTTCCTAAAAATATTTATCAACCCAATGTTGACACACACACACACACACACACACACACACACACACACACACACACACACACGCACATACGCACAACAAACAAACAGACACACACACACACACACATATCCAGCTGTTTTTACAGCTTTGCAGTATACTTGTGTTGTACGCCCATCAGTTTCAGCATGTGCTCTACTTTTTGTTTTTGTTAAATTGTTTTCTTTTGTTCTGATGTATTTACTTGGTCTTTATTTTTATTGTATGTCTCTTTCTTACTTAATGTAATCTTCTTATCTGTCTATACAGTGTGTCTCTACACCAGTGGCGTCGCCTGGCGTGGTCATCCGGGGCTTTAGCCCAAACGTTTTTTCTTAAGCCCCGGATAATTCAACTTCAGAAGAAATAATGATAACTGTACATCAACGAGCCACTAAAGAAGTTGTAGTTTTCCATTTTGAGTGAATGCAACACAGGATGACGTCGAGACTGGTTCATCAGAGAGAGGGGTTGCGTGAAGCATCCGTGTTTTATTGGCTGATGAGGCTCTTCCGGTATCTAACCCGTTGGCGCGCTGAAGGGAGACGTTTTAGCAACAACACGAAAGATCATGGATATAAGACGTTTATCCAAAAACAAGGAGGCTGACTCGGCTGAGGCTCACGTCTCCAGAGAGCCGTTACCAGAAACAGGTAAATGAATAATTTAAATTCTGTTTATTCCTTCAAAAGTGTAGTGTTAGGGGGCGTGCCGGCGGAGCTGCGGGACAGTCCTCCCCGGTGATAGATGCTCTTAGGCGGGCTGAAAATCCCTGAAGACTCGATACGGCTGGCGACTTTTCCCACACATAAATTCAGTGATATTTTTCTCACATAAGTTACCAAAGATACCGCACACAACTACGTAACTGTTGTTATGTCCTTCTAACGTTGCTGTGTGGGTTGAAGTGTTGGCCTTTTTCTTTTTATTGTGAAAGCTGAGCTTTCACAATAAAACTCCCGAGGACTTCCGAACGGCTGCCGAGCGCTGCCGAGCACCTCTATCTCATTTTGCCTGCGTGCATAGTTATTCATGTAGATATTTGTCAATGTTGTTATTGATTAGGCTACTCATATATTGTTGCAACATTTAAACTCTTTACTACCATCTCTTGTATTTCATAATTAAAACAATATAATTGAGCCCAGTGAGTGCCACTTTAGCAAGGAAGGAAAAAGACAAGTAAATGCTAATCCTGTTGCAAGGGACAGTTCCCTTATATGATTGCTTTTTGATAACGTCTACTATGATAAAATGAATCTGATGTTATATTCTGTTTACAGATGACAGTACAGAGAAGGAAGATAAAAGGAAGGAGGGAAAGAAGCAAGTGAAAGGAGACAAGCAAGTGAAAGAGGGAAACAAGCAAGTCAATGGAGAGCAGCAAGTGATGGAGGGAAAGAGAGAAGAGAGAATCAGATGGAGAGTTAAAACCTACAGCATGGTGAAAATGGTGTGTGCCTGAAATCAGTTTGTTTATCTGTTTTTTTGTTTTGTTTTGTTTTTTCAGAAGATGTGTGACAGAGAGAAACATGAGTCGTGGAGGGAAACAGCAGCAGTCTGGAAAAGTGAAAGGTACAGTAACACTCAATAACATTTATCTGAAAATTGTCCAAGTGAAAAAAGAAATGTTTTTAAAATATTTCATTTAATATGTTCTGTTGTCATTCAGTATACATTTCTTTGTTTTTCTGGCAGCAGATTCAAAGGATGGAAGGAATGAGCAGATGGAGAAAAAGAGCAGCAGAGACAGAGGTGCAACACAACACAGTAGGGGTGGAAGGAAAAATAAAATACCAAAAATTAAACTGACTCATGTAATGTGCATTTTTTGGGGAAACTATGGCTCCTGATATAGTCTGTAGGCATCATCACTCAACTTTTTCACATGGTCTGGTGATAAAAAAAAAAAAAGCAAACTAAAAATCGCAAATCATGTAACCTCTAACATTTTTTAAAATTGAGGGGGAATATGACTTGGCTTCATTCAAAATATTTACAGAATATTTATTTTTTTGGCTTTAATTCCTGTGTTATCTATAAGTGTATCATCCTGTTTCTATCAATATAATATGGTTTTATTTTGACACATTTTGAAGTACATGTTGGCAGTATTTGGCTGTAGACAAGACACAATAAGGCTCAAGAAAGCATAGAGCTTTTTTCCCAGGTAGGATCCCCTAGACTTCCCTATAAGGTAATATTGATATTGAGGTTATAATTGGCCCGGACGGAGGAGTGCGTGACCATGTGTATCAGGTCTGCCTCATTTTGGGCATAACAAGTAGTGGAGGAGACACAGACACACTTTCTGTGTCCAAATTAATCACCTAGGCTACTAGTATTTAAATGAGTACACTGTTGAATGTTTCTTTGTTTTTTAAGATGTTTTCATGTAAAATGATGTAGCCATGCTTTCAGATAGAGCTGGGCACAGGTGGTGGCGACCATACTTTTTAAAGGTGATTAATACAGTATGTGGCTGCAAATATTTAGATGTCAGTAAAAAAATGGTCTAATCACAATTTTCCAACTCAGCCAGACCTGACGTATGTTTGATTGAGTAAGACTGAATGTACACGTAATTTTTTTTTCGCAACAAAACTCCACAGGGCCCCTTTAATCACGTCAGAGTTCAAAGTACTGTACCTGGTGATTGTCTTTCACATGTCCTTTCAGGGCCAGTATGACATCGTCCACATCAACTCCTTTGTCAGTGTCTTTCTCAAAGCCCATGATGTCACTGAAAACGAAAGGATAATAGCTCCTTTTGCCTTTTCTGATCTTGTAAGTTTTGTACTGTTAAGCAGAAGGTGCAATTATTTGCATTATTTTAACAAATCTAAGATAAATATACACAATTATCTGTAATTGCTTAATTTTACTCAGCAAAGAAACCCACATTGACAAAATCATTTTCTTGGAGGATGAGCTGAGAAGTCTTACAACTATTGGAAGGAAGCTGCCCAGTATTATTCTGGTGGCATGTCAGCAGATACTTTTGTATCACTTGCCACACAGCAGCAGGGTAAACAGGCTGTGAGTGGGGGGGCAAACAATCTAACTGATATCACTAATGCTCAGTTTTGTTCTGGGTGGTTTTAATCAATTAAACACTGTTAACACTCAGAGTATATATGGATCACTTTGCTAGCATTTGATGTTTCCGCACACATTTCATTTATTTTAGTTTGTGCAGATTATAATTTCTTCCTCCAGTATATTCCTAATGTTGTTTTTTTATTTTCTTACTCTAAACACACAAGCAATGTTTGAAAATAAACCTGCAACTAAACTGTGATTATCATAGAAAATGCATTAATGTGGTCAGCAATCCAAGATGCTATTTATCCTCTTTCATCAAGTTATTGATAAGTCTTAATAATAATTAATATAGACTTTGAAGAACTGTGGAAGATTTTTGCTTTGAATCACGACAATCAACAATTATAAATACCTTTTTGGTGTAGCTGGTCCCAGAGATTGTATCTGTTGGAGCTCGACCAGTAATTCTGCCTTGTAAAACAGTGTCAACAGAGTTGATGAAACTGGACTTGCCGGCACCAAACTGGTCCATAGAGAAGAATTCTGAGATGTCTGACATTCCTCCTCCCAGGTTTGTACGATTTCACAAAATCGAGATCTTCCTCTTTGTTCCTGTTTCATGATGGAAAATCGTTTGATTAAAACACTGTGTTATTGTTTATTATTGAATGCATTTACGGCACATTGTGTTTGCCGCTCTGTTGTCACACAAATCAACCAGTCAACACAGCAACGAAACACTTCAGTGATATGTCAAGGAGCAGAGCCAGACATTGAGGCCAAAATGGCACCACAAAGACTTTATATGTAATAATACTCACTGCGGCAGATTCCTCCATGTCGTACTCAAAAGTGCTGAGGAGCAAATAACACGTTACCACACAGTAAGACAAAGCTGTATTTTAATTTCAATACCATCCGTTATTATTCACAACTATTATCATTCTAAAGATTTAAATTACTTTTGCAATATTTGGAACAACATACGTTGAGGTGGACTTGGTGATGAATTTTTTCCCCCCATAGCTGTAAAGAAGGACATTTACATGTAAATGTGCATGCATTCAAATAAGAAAATCTGGAGAAATTACTTTCATTTCCTAAAACCAAAAGCTAACATAAATTGGAGACTCTTATCTAAGTATTAAAATGTTTATTTTATTTTAACATGACATAAATAACATAAATTACATACTAGAGAATGATAACAGGAGACAAGGAGGTAAAACCATTACTTAATATCAATTATGTATTTTGTACTGTAGAGTTCAGCCATTAATTTTTTCCCCAAATTTGGAGGCTATACTTTGAAATACTTGAATTCTGTCTATAATAAAAGTGTTTTTCTGTATAGTGTAAATGTCATAAAAAGACAAGTAATTAATCTAAGCAATTAAATAAAACAAGTAAAACATTAGCAATAGGTCAAACTCAGGATGAGGTTACATTTCCTTTCAATTTCTAGCACTACAGAACATTTACAACTTTGAGAAAAGAATAATAACACCATAAGAGTAACTATACTACAGTAACATGAAGGGAATTTCTCACTTTGAAGGATTTTCTTTAACTGATTTGTGTTCTGTTACTGAGCACACAAATCATCACATAATAAACAAAGGGCACTTTTGCTTCCCAATCAGAACAGCATATTAAACTGACTACAGGCATAACAGAGCGCTCTTACCTTTATGTAGCTGCTCTGGATGCAGTGACACTGCAGTATTAAGAGGAGCATCTTTTTATAGGGTTCTCCTCTTGCTTTCATCTGCAACAAACCACATGACTTACAGGAAATCTTATTAGCAAGTCTAATGGACTGTTTGTTATTGATAAGTGGGGTGGCTCCAATGACAGGAGAGAGGGAGGGAAGATTTCCAACTGCCTTTACTTTCATTTTCCAGCAAAACATGTAACATAAAACAAACTTTCACTTTTCTTGACCAAATAATTCAACTCATTAAAACATTACTTTTGTTGTCACTGCTGACTTGTACTACAAACATCACATCAGTGGACTCATTTCCTTTCTCCCTTGCACAACAAAGCACATGATTAGGTTTAGAAATGTCATGTGACATACGTCACTGCTGTAGCATGCTAAACATTCTAGCACACTATGTTGTTATTAAAATAACTCCACTGACATTTGGTTTCATCCAGGCCTCCTGTGTCCAGGGTTTGTTGGACCCATCCATCTTCCTCCCACCCACTCTTTAGGGACTATCTTATAGCTCCTTAAAGGGGCAAAAAGCAAAATCGTTTCACCGCTAGGTTTGCTGTTGTGCACTACCTGTAGACCAGAACAAGTGTGTCATGAGCCACACCTCCCTCTACCTCTGCTCTCCACCCCACACCCCCATCCCCCATCCTCCACTCGCCGTCTAATCTTAGTTTAGCAGTTAGCGATGTCTTTCACTCACTCTTGGTCTCTGCTGTGTTTAGCTATTCCCTTGCCTACTTCAATGATGATGGTAGCTGTAATAAATGTAATATATTTGCTGACATGGAGGCGAGGCTCAGTGACTAGAAGAGCTGGTAAGCGCTCCATAGCTGTAAGTTACTCCAGTAGCTGGAGGCAGCCAACATTGCCGGATCCCGGCTAGTGCTAACACCGGGAGCTAATGTTAACATTCCTACTCTTCTCCATAAGTGAGAGCGATATTTTAGCCTGGCTACATTTTACAATGCTAATTGCAAATGTTAGCTGAGCTGCCAGGCTACTCACCTAACACAACCGTAACGCCTGACCCATTGCTGGGACCGAGCCGCTAAAAACTCAAGCTTCGGACATTGTAACATTAAATTTAATTGAATTGACATAGCGACATGTGCCTAACGTTACTGTAACACTAATTAAAACAGACATTTGACTTTATGTTGTTACTTAACTGTTACCTGTCCAGGAGAAGAAGAGCTAGCTCTGAGTCAAATTTTAGCCCCTTTAGCTCTTGCAGTGCTCTCCACGTTGGAAATGCAAGGCCAATGTTAATCCGGGTTCTGTCCCTTTCTTTATCCGACAACTTCTTTGCCAACGACCGTTGTTTCTTTAGAGGTAATGTCAGATCCTGGTCGTCTTCAGGTGGACGTTTTGTTCCACTCTCCGCCATTTCGCTTCGAAAATACGCGCTGCCATTGCTCACTGGCTGCAACCTTTATAGGGAGGGAGGGCCAAGGGCTCCGAGAGGAGGAGGAGGAGAGGAGGCAGCATTTCACATGAACGTACATGAACGTGCAGCCGGACCGGCTTGTAAACAAGCGGCTGGAGATCAACACAGAGAGAGGGTGTGTGACGTCATGCTATACTCCAGATGAAATTACACCTCTAGTTCTAATTGCACCTCTAGCGATTTTTAATTCTTCAATCTAGAAATGATGAATTTCCACTTATTGCTCCTTTAAATTAGGTTGTTGCCACTGGCATAATGCTGTGAAAGTGCCTTTGTGCATCAGTATTTAATGCAGATGTCCACTGACATACCACCATATCTCATAACTTCGGTTGGTGGACAGTGCGTCAACAACAAAGCTATTATAGCTGAATAAAAGTGGGCTGTTTTTTCAACAACAGGAAGAACTTTTTTTTTTTTTAACAAAATGTCACACTGAACTCAAAAGCATATGTCGGAGCCTCACGTTACTTATTATGTTGATATAAATTATATACAGACTGCAGAGTGCTTGAAAATTAAATCTTCTTTATTGGCCAAGGATGTGTGCACAACACATAGGTCTACACGGATTTTGGCTCTAGTTGTAAGCTGGTCTCAGTATACTTATGAATCCAAAAACAATTTACATCAAGCTACAAATGAACATACAGCTAAACAAACACAAGACAAAGAAAAGATAAAAATATAATGTACATAAAAGTTGGTGAAAAATGGATGCGTATAGAAATATACTGTAGGCCTATATAAAAACAGTGACAGGCATAATATATCATCAAAATATACCCTGCATCAGAGGTTGCGCTAGACTTTTTCGTTGTATGTCATTTTGACTGACAGGATCATAAAAATCCCGTCATAATCTATTTTTACCTGTCACTTTAATTTTTAAAAATGATAATAATGCCATATTCAATAGCATTTAATTTTCATTTATTTTTAATTAATATTCAGTCCGAACAAGCTTAACAGAGAATCCACACCGTGCCATCACACATCAAGCAGATGAATGTAACTTTTTTCCATCCTCCCTCCTCAGCCAGGAGAACTCCTGCTCCCACTGAACTCTGTGCTCCCTCCTGACCTGAGTTTGTCCTTCATCCTCCACTGCATCAGTCCCTCTTTTTTCACCTCTTTTATCAACACCATCATCGTTATTGGGCTTTTGAAGAAACTCCGGACACTCAGCTGCTGTGACATTTTTCCGAGTGAAGCCAACGAAGTCATGCATCAAGAGAGACAATAGCTAATTAATATGCTCACTCGCCACCAATTGGTCAGGGGTATGAATTGCAATCTGTCAAAATGACAGATGGCCTTCAGATTTTTCCGTCACCGTTGTAAAAAACCGGTCAACGACGGAAAATATTTGGTTAACGTGACCCCTGCCCTGCATGTAAACATTTTTCTAAAGAGGCCATTTTTTCACGTCTTGATAATACAATCTTTATGTCAGCAGTATGTAGGTCTAGATTGGAGGTAGGTTGTTGAGGAAGTCTTATCCAAAGGTTAACATCTGTCTCAGTGCACTCAGTGTCAGCCAAGCCCCAACCTCCGGTGGAGACGAGTGAGACCAATGCGGAAGTGCCAAAAGCTGCAGTTCACCGACTGTCCACTTGAGGCTGGCTCCGGAAGTGAGCAAATTCCCATAGACCCCCATGTTAAAATGCCCAACTTTAGAGCAGAAATAAACATGTTTACAGCCTGGTACAAAAAATGGTTTTGGTCTCTATAGTTAATTTCCCCTTTCATGACAACTCTGGGGGGGGGGGATTTTTTTCTAAGTCTTCCGTTTAAATGTTATTAAGGTTTGAAATTGCGCATTAATTAAGGGCGTGGTCACTTTGAGTGACAGGTGGCACTGCCACGGGTGGCTAACTAGCATGCTAACTAGCCGCTGGCTCTGCTGTGTGGAGCTGAGCTCAGACTCGCCGTCTGCTCGGCATCATCTCAGCCAATCCGTGCCCATGTTCAAGGCATTGAACCTGTCCTCTCAGCCGGGTCTGTGCCTTCTGGATATTTTTTCAGGCAAATATTGGAGTAATATGACTTGCTGTTCGATTAATTATACCAACAGACTGTCCAAGAAGTCCGTGCTCCAGGTTTTTCGGTAAGTGAAATTCGATAAATTATACACTAAAATAAATGAATAAAAATAGGTAAATAAATAAATAATTTATTTCTCACACCCCATCTACCCTATTACCCCACCCAGAGGATCTACTTATAACAGTAACAGAAACTACCTATAAGCAGAGTAAGCTCTGCTACTTGGCCTCTCAGGATAGTGAATAAAAGGTTGCCAAATTGCATCAAATAAATTCACCTGTTCATTCCTAATATATCTAATCCTCTCCAGCTCAGAGATATTGACAAGATCATTAAGCCACATTTTGACATTTGGACATTCTTTACCTTCCATAGCATCAGCAAGCATTTCTTGGCAGATATAAGACAATAGCTAATAAATTGTCTGTGGGCCGGTGTGAAATTATTTAATCTTTCTAAGGTATTGAAAAATAATAGCTTGCGCCTCCAGCTCAATTCTAGAGTCTAGAATAAGTGAGATTGTGTCAAGAATGTTGCTCCAATACATATTAATCTTAGGACACATTAAGTAAGAATGCGTGAGTGGTATCATTAGATTGACACTTACTGCACAGAGAGGAAATAGAGGGGAACCATTTATTAATCTTAGATTTGGAAATATGTAGTCTGTGTACTATTTTAAATTGCATTAAACAGTGCTGATGCTGCAAAAAGCAAAATTCTTTTGTTTTAAAGGCGACATCCAGAGTGGATGGCGCAAATGAGGGATTTCCATAAATTGGCATCAGAGGAGCCAGAGAGCTGAGATTGAAATGTTTATTTAGTTGCTTCCAAATGCGAATTGATGCTTTCTAATAGCAACCATTTATGTGAGGCAGTAGGAGAGTGAAAGTAGTACGTCCATACACAGGCGTTTACAGCCCAATAGTAACAGTTAAAGTTGGGTAAAGCTAAGCCTCCTGCTGTCTTAGATTTACATAGATGGGTCTTCTGTATTCTGGGACGTTTGTTATTCCAAAGAAATTGAGATACAATGGAATCTAGTTTTGAGAAAAAGGCCTTTGTTAAATAAATCGGAAGATTTTGAAATAGGTAAAGCAATTGGGGTAAGCAAAGCATTTTAATTGCATTCACTCTGCCTATAAGAGAGAAAGGCAGAGTCTTCTAGTATTTTACACGTGACTGTAATCGAGAAATGAAAGTAGTAAAATTTTCTTTAAATAAATCATGGAATTTTCTAGTAACCTGAATACCTAGATAGGTGAATTTAGTAAGAGTCACTTTAAAAGGTAAGGTGTTTAATATATCTAGGTTGTGCTATCTGACAGGCATAAGTTCAGTCTTATTCCAGTTAATACAGTATCCAGAAAAATTTCCAAAAATAGTAATGATTTCTAATGCTTGTGGAATGCTCACCTTTGGATTTTTTTTTATGTATAATAATATATCATCCACTTATAAAGAAATCTTGTTTTGTGTTGTGTCTGTGTCATAACCATAAATAAGAGGTTCACTTCGTATTTTCTCAGCTAATGGTTCTATCGCTAGTGCGAATAGAAGAGGCGAGAGCGGACAACCTTGTTGTGTCCCTCTGTATAATACAAATTCAGGGGATATTATTTGATTTGTCAGAATTCTGACCCTTGGACTTTTGTAAAGTAATTGGATCCATTTAATAAAGTCTTTACCTAAATTAAATTTATGAAATACACTAAAAAGATAATTCCATTCAAGTTGATCAAACAATGTTTCAAACACGTATTGCAACAACTGTAGCCGCTGTGTACCAAAAGGCTATGATAACACTGATGAAACCATGTCATCTGATACTACATGGAGTATTCATTCAGGCTCCTACACAGACACACGCCACGCGAGTTGACAAACCCCCTCCTCACCATGCTGGCTGTGTTTACAACGTAGGACTGTTGGGGCGGATGTAAATTGAAACAAACCAATCACGTCTTGTCCTTTGACAACTGACAAGTGGCTCAACCTCACACACCGCATCCCTCTCGCATTACTGCCGCATAACAAAGTCCCACTCTTTGAGCATAATGCAGGATCATGTATTATGCAGCATCACGGGAGACGGAATCATCATCGCCAAGAAAGTGCAGAAGGGAATCAAAAAGGCAGTGTGACCTGCGAATTAAAAAAACAAGGGTCAGCACTGGGGTTGCCTTTCCCAGGTGGAGAGAGCTGCTGAAGGAGAAAGGTAATACTATCACAGGCCAGCGCTAACAACGGCTACCAGCGGCGCAGTGATGCGAGGAGAGGAACAGTGGCGTCCCTAGGCTAAAACATTCGGGGCTAAAGCCCCGGATGTTTTTTAATTAGCCCCGAATATTAATTTTTAAAAAAAAAAATTTTTTTTTTTTTTTTTAAGATCACATCCTCAAACTACATCTTATGTTGATGCTTCGATAAAACAGTGTTTTTGGACAGGTTTGAGTAACAATTAATTATTATTTTTTTTAAAAAGCCACTACTTTGGCTTTGGCACACAAGTGGTTAACACCTCCAGGTCGCATTTGACAACAGGCAGGATTGACAACAGCAAGCTGTTCAGCTGTCTTTGGGATGTCACAAAAAAAGATTTCCATGTTTTTCCCCCCAAAGCTGGTCAGCAATCAAAGAGGTAATGGGTATAGAAATTATGTAAAAATGTATAATTTTGAAAAGAAGTTTCTTAAAATCACTGTGTGATTATTCAAGGTGTCTCTCCCAGAGACGCCCCTGGAGAGGAATGAGGCTGTTAGCGACTGGCCGTTAACAGCGGCTAACAGCTAACAGCGGCGCAGTGATGCGAGGAGAGGGATGAGGCTGTTAGCGACTGGCCGCTAATAGCCAACAGCGGTGCTGGCCTGTGATTGCATTACCATTCTCCCTCAGCAGCTCTCTCTACCTGGGAAAGGCTACCCCGATGTGGGCCTTGGTTTTTTTAATTCGCTGGTCATGCTGCCTTTTCTATTCCCTTTCTTTCTTGGCGACAAGGATTCCGTCTCCCATGATGCTGCATATGCCTGATCCTGCATTATGCTCAAAGAGTGGGACTTTGTTTCAAATTTGCCAGGGTAGTAGCAAAGCGCCTCTTGCTCCTCTCCTTCGGCTCCTCAGTCACGCAGTGTTGGCCTGGCTCTCAACGAAAACGCCAAAGGCGGTGCTGTATGTCCCTTGCTGGCGGGTGTATTCTCAAGATGGCGAAATGTAATGGAACCCCACAGACGACTTACCCGCACAATGTACAAACAAATCCGAAATTCTCCTTTTACAAGAAGTCAGATTATTGGTGGAGGTAATAGTACACCAGTGACGACATATTTATGAATGCAGATATCAATTTTTGCCAATGAACAACTGAAAATGTTACACACTGTCCCTTTAAGAAAATCCTTCAAAGTTGTAAATGTTCTGTAGAGCTAGAAAATGAAAGGAAATGAAACCTCAATCCTGAGTTTGACCTGTTGTTAATGTTTTACCTGTTTTATTTCATGGTTTAAATTAATTTAATTTTTTATGACATTTACACTATAAGGGAAGACACTTTAATTAAAGACATGTTTACTGTAGAGTTGAGCCATTCATTTTTTATCTTTATCTTTTTTTTTCCTTTAAATCTTTACTGAGCTTTGTAGTAAAATTGTCCTGACTTTTATTATTTATTTAAATGTAAAGGCTATGCTTTAAAAATCTCTCTTCCTGTCTCCTGTTATCATTTTCTTGTATGTAATTTATAGGGATGCATGATATTGGATTTTTTTTACTAGTGTCTAATGTGCCGATACGTAACAACACATTTGACCCATACTGATGTCGATATCTTCAGTTTTTTCCCTACCTAATTTTAATGATCAAGTCCCTACTGCAGTGAAATTAACATCATATTATGCATGCATACTCTTATCATGATGGCCCACCAGCAGATGGAGACATGAAATACTATTAAATGTATGTAAATTTCATTCATTGTGCAAATTAAGAAAATGCTGATTCATTCATTTTAAAGCCGATATGTCCAATATGATGACGTGGTGATATTATCGTGCATCCTTATTAATTTATGTCCCTTTAAAAATATTTGGCAAATAAGAGTGAAGATTTCCTTTAAGTCATGTGGTTTGCTGAGGATGAAAGTGAAAGCAAGAGGAGAACCCGATAAAAAGATGCTCCTCTTAATACTGCAGTGTCACTGCATCCAGAGCAGCTACATAAAGGTAAGAGCTCTCTGTTATGCCTGTCTTCAGTTTAATATGCTGTTCTGATTGGGAAGCAAAAGTGCACTTTTATTATGTGATGATTTGTGTGCTCAGTAACAGAACACAGATCAGTTAAAGAAAATCCTACAAAGTGAGTAAATTCCCTTCATGTTTGCTGTAGTATAGTTACTCTTATGGTGTTATTATTCTTTCTCAAAGTTGTAAATGTTCTGAAGAGCTGTAAATTGAAAGGAAATGTAAGCTCAATCCTGAGTTTGACCTATTGTTAATGTTTTACTTGTTTTATTTAATTGCTTAGATTAATTACTTGTCTTTTTATGACATTTACACTACACAGAAAAACACTTTAATATAGACAGAATTCAAGTATTTCAAAGTATAGCCTCCAAATTTGAAAAATAATAAAAGTCAGGACAATTATTACTATAATGTTCAGTAAATATGTAAAAGAAAAAAGATAAAGGGAAAAAATGAATGGCTGAACTCTACAGTACAAAATACATAATTGTTATTAGTAAGTCATGGTTTCACCTCCTTTTTGTCTCCTATTATCATTCTCTAGTATGTAATTTATGTGATTTATGTCACTTTAAAAATAAAATAAACATTTTAATTCTTAGATAAGAGTCTCCGGCTTATGTTAGCATTTGATTTCTCCAGATTTTCTTATTTGAATTCATGCACATTTACATGTAAATGTCTTCCTTTACAGCTATGGGGGGTGAGTCTTGACCTGTCACTTTCACCTTCTTGTATGATGTTCAAAAATATTGCAGAAGTTATTTAAATTTTTATGATAATATTCATGGATAATGTTGAAATTAAAATACAGCTTTGTCTTACTCTGTGTCAACGTATGTCATCTGCTCTTCAGCACTTTTAAGTACGCCATGGAGGAATCTGCCGCAGTGAGTATTAATACATTAAAGTTTGTATTAAAGTCTGTGTGGTGCCATTTTGGCCTTGATGTGTGGTTCTGCTCCTTAACACGTCATTGAAGTGTTTTGTTGCTGTGTGACTGGTTGATGTGTGTGACAACAGAGCAGCAAACACAATGTGCCGTAAATGCATTCAATAATAACAATAACAGTGTTTTAACGATTTTCCATCATGAAACAGGAACAAAAAGGAAGATCTAAATTTTGTGAAATCGTACAAACCTGGGAACAGGAACATCAAACATCTCAGAATTCTTTTCTATGGACCAGTTGGTGCCGGCAAGTCCAGTTTCATCAACTCTGTTGACACTGTTTTACAAGGCACAATTGCTGGTCGAGCTCCAACAGGTGCAATCTCTGGGAGCAGCTACACCAAAAAGGTATTTATAACTGTTGATTGTCGTGATTGAAAGCAAAAATCTTACTAACGGCCTGTTCACCCTGCTGCTGTCTGACATACAAAAGTATCTGCAGTTGAGCTTATAGGACTAGATATTACAATCCCTTAGATAATCGGTACACATCTAACAATAGAGTGGGACAGGGGTAAAGGGGTAAATGCTTCACTGGGGTCTTCAGGTGGGCACCCTGCTTCACTGGTGTTTCATTGAATTAGGCCCACAACACCTCCACAGGGCTCAACGGCAACAACTGGCGTCCCAGGTGTGCCCCCCTCTGCTTTTACCCCTTGATTGGTTATTTGGCAGCCCAGTTGGGGTGCTTTCTCTTGATCCATAGCCAGCTGCTGCCTCGTTCAGCAGCCTCTGACATTGCTTTAACGGCTTGTCTGAAGGCCTGTCCTCGCACTCCCATCCCTTTTAGAAGCTTGGTTGTGGACATTGCAATAAAGCCCCTACATCCTACCTCGACCGGGAGCACCTGTACCCGCCAGCCACGTTGTTCGGCATCGGCAGCTATCTCGGAGTACTTCAGCCGTTTCCGTTCGTATGCTTCACCAACTGCCGACTCCCATGGTACAGTTAACTCCACAATAAATAGTATCTTCTGGGAGGTTGACCACAAGACCAGATCCGGTCTGAGGTTAGTTGTAATGATCTCAGGTGGAAAGATCAGTCTCTGGTCTAAGCCAACCTGCATTTTCCAGTCGCGAGCATTATCTAGGAGGGTTGCTTCCACTCTTACAGATGGTTTTGCTGGAAGTTGTCCTGATCTTACAAAGGGGATGGTCTTGTGTCGAGGTATTGGTGGTGGGAGGGCGTTGATGATAGTTCTCCTTCCTTCCAGGGTGACCGCCAGTTGTCTTAGCACCTGGTTATGTCTCCAGGTATAGCGGCCTTGGGACAAACTGGTTTTACAGCCTGTGAGGATGTGTTTCAATGTTGCCGGGGTCTGGCAAAGTGCACAGGAAGGATCTTCTCCAATCCATTGGTTTAGGTTCTTGGGCGTGGGAAGAACATCATAAGTGGCTCTGATGATGAAGCTGATTTGGCTTCCTTCCATTTCCCAAAGGTCCTTCCATGTGATCTTACGATGTTCCAGATTTTCCCAGCTGGTCCACTGTCCCTGTTTGGACTGTGACACTGCCTTTGTGCGTCGATCTGCCTCCTCTTGTTGCCGCACCTGAGAAATCACAAGCTTCCTCCTCTGGACTGATGTTGCCTTGCGCCATGTGGGTCGACTTACCACAAGCCCAAACCCACCTCTTCCGTGCTGTACCTGTCCTACGATGTCTTCATGCCTGAGAGCAGATTTTGCTTTCAGTACAGCCTCAGATGGGATCCATTTCTTCCCAGTTACCAGTCTGGGGGCAGACGCTTGGATTATTCCATCTTGAGACTCTGTTAGGGTCATGTTCAACCTCACTTTGGTGCATTTATACTCTTCTGTGAGGCTAGAGACAGGCAATTCCAGGGCACCATGTCCATACAAGCCGATGTTGCTGAGGCAGCGCGGGAGGCCAAGCCACTTCTTGATGTATGAGCTAACTGTCCTCTCCAGCTTCTCAACTTTGGTCATTGGGATCTCGTAGACCGTTAAGGGCCACATCAGGCGGGGGAGCAACCCAAACTGTAGACACCACAGTTTCAACTTGCCAGGAAGCAAGGTTTTGTCAATGCTGACAAGTCCTTTGATGGTTTCTTCCCTCAGTTGATCGCATTGGTCTGAGTCTTTGAGGCTCGCGTTGTACCAGCGCCCGAGGCTTATATAGTATCTATATTAGTATCTATGTACTAGATTACTGAGCAGCTTCTTTCCAATAGCTGTAAGACTCCTCAGCTCATCCTCTGTACCTCACCCAAAAATTTTGTCAGTGCGGGTTTCTTTGCTGAATAAAATAAAGCAGTTGTAGATATTTGTGTTTGTTTTGATAATAATAATAATTGCACCTTCTGCTTTACAGTACAAAACTTACAAGATCAAAAAAGGATCAGAGAGCTTTTATCCTTTTGTTTTCAATGACATCATGGGCTTTGAGAAAGACACTGATTGTGGCATTCACGTGGAAGACGTCAAACTGGCCCTGAGAGGACATGTGGAAGAAGATTACCAGGTACAGTCTTTTGAACTCTGAACTGATAAAAGGGGCTCTGTGGAGTTTTGTTGTAAAGAAAAAAAAAAAATTACATGTACATTCAGTCTTACTCACCCAAACATATTGGCCTTTATTTACAGTGTTGGAATCGTTACTCAAAAAAGTAATGTATTACACATTACACATTACTTAGGAAAAAAGTAATCCCTTACTCCCTTGGTTACTCCCTGGAGAAAGTAATTAATAGTTACAATACTCATTACATTACTAGGTAATGTTAACGATATAGCATTAAATCTTACATATGTGTAATAATACTAAGGTAGGTATAGTTAACTAGATGGATATACCCAGAGTCGGCTTCACTACAGGGACACCAGGGAACCCGTTTTCAAAACGTCGCATTTTCAGGCACCCAAAACACTGCTGTCGTGTAAACAATCGGCCAAAATGCAACTAAAGTTCACCGTTTTCAGTTGAAATCATTGTCGTATAAACGGGACCTAAAAGCATATGTTTTCTCCCATCAGTGTAATTGTAGCAATGACTGAAATCCAAAATGCTATTAGGCTGTTGCATAAGGTGTCAGGCCAGAGCTTCTTGTTCATTGCACAGCTGGTTCACAAGGTAGGCCCCTATACAGACTTCCCTCTTTCTCTGCTTAAGTATTTGCAGGGTTTTCGCCAGAGAAGTTGTTTTGCCAGGCAGGGGGTGGTTACTGTGTGTAAAGGTGGTATGATTATATCACTTGCCCAGTGCTCCAGTTATTTAGTTCATTTTTGCATATCACTGCCACATTCATCAAATTAAAAAACTCAAATTTGTAAAATACTAAGCGTGTTATCAATACTTAGTAGGACAATGGACATTACAATTATAAAGTGTGTGCTCCGAGTGAGACGTCTGTCCTTGCTCCTGCTATCTGCTGTAAACACATAAAACTCTCCCCTTCTGGCTCGTCCCTGCATCTGTGTTTGCCGCTGACCGTCTGGACACGGAGGATGACCCGTCGTCACTAACTCTTAAGTAAGGGGAAGATCTAATGATGAATTTATGTAACGCAAGTAACAACTTAAGCGTTTGATTAGTAACTGCATTGTGATTACTGCATTTAGGGACAGTAGTGCCTTAACACTACTCGTTCCTGAAAAAAACATTTTTGGCAGTAACCCCAACACTGCTTATTTATGAAACCAACATATGAAACAATACTGGGTGTACGGTCATTTCTACATAAAGCTCAGCATTTATCAATGTGGTCTCAGCTTGTGCACGCAAGTTTGAGTCAGCCAGGACTTGCAGTGCAGCACAGTAAATCTGGCTGGGTTGGAGAAGTGTGATTAGACCAGGTTGATAAATACATCTGTTGATGCACTTATACACATCATCAGTTTGTAAGACAGACTGATAAACGAGGGCCAATATGTGTATCCTTTAGGTTTGACAAATGATTTTTCATCCTCATTCCTTAACTACCACAGCAAGAAGTCATTTGCATGCATGCATTTCTTCATTCACGATGTATTACTGCCACCTGTAGATCAGGGGAATAATGTGAAACTATTGGCAGGGATGCTTGTTGCATTACCAGCATGCACATATGCGTCTTAATGTGCATGAGACAAACAAAACAGGGACCCACACTATTTCAGTAACTGCATTACTACAGGTCATAAACTCCACAGGGTACCTTTATCTTATCCCTTTTTTCACTATTTTGCATGAAACTTTTTTTTTTTTGTTAAATCTATGGCATTATTTAAACAAAAACATAATATCACTGTATTCTCATTGTCTTCTAGTTCAATCCCAAAAGTCTGTTGCAGGAGGGTAGTAGATACTACAGGTCTTCTCCCACTCTGAATGACAGAGTTCAAGTTCTCGTTTGTGTCATTCCTGCTGACCAACTACTTGTAATGAGTGATGAAGTGGTGAAGAAGATGAGAGAAGTGCGACTGGCAGCCAATGAACTGGGTAAGAGCAGACAGCACGTAGTTATTACTCTGTGTGGAATAATGGTGCCAGATGGGGTTTTATGACTCAAAATACCAGCAAAACAAATACTTAAAATACTGATTAGGTTTCTGTGTTAACAGAGATTCCCCAACTGGCTATTCTCACCAAAGTTGATGTAGCCTGTCCTAAGGCAAAAGGAAATCTTAACAATGCCTATAAGAGCAAGTACCTGAAGGAACTGGTAAGCTTGTATTTTGGGGGTTTTCTTAAGCATTTTCAGATTTGTCATATTAGAATTTAATTTTCAGTTTCAGTATTTCCACACAAACATGTCTTGTGGTCATCACAAGATGATGTAATTTACTGATGAACTAAAATGCTGTTACTCTCAAACTCAGGTTGACAAACTAACCGCATTGCTGGGCATTCCACAAAACTGCATCTTTCTTGTGAAGAACTATGATCCGGATCCCAACATCAATGATGACATGAATGTACTGATAATGAGCGCACTGAGACAGATGATTACCTTTGGAGACGACTTCCTCAGCGACCTGTAGACCAACATACGACTGACACAAACCTTGATCAAAGCATGACAAAAAAGAAACCTTGAATTATGCAGTCTTTGTGTATCTTCATGAATCATTTTTGGCTTGTTACATTTTTATACACATGTATGTGTAAGTAAGCTACGCTAAACATTAGGGATTCTATAAACACATGCACAGCAGCCAGCCTGCAAAGATGGATAATCATAAAGCAGCTCTTCTTACTACAATGTAAGAGGAGACAAAAAAGGATTATATTTATATGTACAAGTTGAAGGATTTGATGATCTTGTATGATTTTATGTGGTGACTGATTGATTAGCATTATATCATCATGTGAGGCTTCATTACATGCCTTTTTGTTGACATAAATGAAAAATAAATTCCTGAATAAAGTATATGTAACCTGTTCAAAACCTGGATTTGCAAATATCATTCTTGTTTGTACTGACTTAATATTAAATTAAAGACATCATGTAATGAATAAACATATGAATAAATACATAATATTGTTATTTCATCATGATAGCGTGAAATAATCCAACATATTATACAATTAGTCAAGTTAAACTTTATTGTCCCTGAGTGGGCAATTTGTGCTGCAGCATGGTACTAACATAAAAAGAAAGACAAAGAAAGAGACACCAGAACAAGCACAACAGCCCTACACCGATGACAGGCAGAAAAAAAAACACACAAGGAAACACACTCTTGTGCTAGTCACAATGCAAAAAACAACAACAGCAACAACAACAGTTCTGCCATCTCCATAGTTAAAAATTGACAGCTGAGTCAAATCTTACAAACAAACAACACTATCCACAGTGTAATACAAAAACAGCAATAAACAAGTAAATAAATATAAATATGTGCATGTATGAGGCTACAAGTCACCTCCTTTTCCCTGCATTAAGGAGGGTGACGGCTGAGGGAATGTATGAGTGTTTGTATCTGTTAGACTTAACTGAGGGGAATCTGAAACGGGTACCAGAGGGGAGGGGCTGAAACTCCTGATGAAGAGGGTGAGAATGGTCTGAGAGAACTTTGCCCTCTTCACCACCTGACTATTATACAACACAGACAGATTACTCTGCTGGACACCGATGATTTTGCTGCTAATAGTAACAATTTTTGACAGAGCATTCTTGTTTTTAGTGTTCAAACTGCCAAACCAACAGATAAAAGAAAATGTCAAAACTGATTCAATGTAAGATTTGTAAAAAAGGGTCATCAGGGTTTTGTCAACGTGAAATTTGGCAAGTTTCCTTAAACAAAAAAGTCGTTGTTGGCCTTTTTTGCAAATCATTTCCGTGTTATCCTCAAAGGTGAGCTTATTATCAATGATGGACCCAAAATATTTGTATTTGACAACAGATTCCACCTCTTGGCCATCAATAACAGTGGACTGAGTTGCAGGAGCATGGCGTCTAAAGTCAATGCACATGTCCTTTGTCTTAGAGACATTAAGATTCAGAAAAGAGTTTTTACGCCAGTTTAAAAAGTAGTCAATCACAGGGCCATGGCTAGATTCATTATCTTGCAGGAGACTAAGAATAACTATGTCATCTGCGAACTTCAAGATGTGTCTGTTTAAAAACTGGCTCCTACAGTCATCAGTGTACAAGATGTAAAGGAGTGGTGAGAGGACACACCCTTGAGATGAGCCAGTGGATGAAGACCTCACTCCTGACACACACCCATTCACCCTCACCCTCTGAGATCTATTAGAGAGGAAGTCCAGATTCCAGCCAGCCAGACTGGAGTCAACACCAAAGTTGTTAAGAAGCCTATCCACTAACAGGTGTGGCTGGATGGTGTTGACCGCTGACGAGAAGTCCACAAATAAGAGCTTAGTATGCGCTTTGCTGCCCTCCAAGTGTTTAAATAAAAGATCTAGCAATGTGATGGTAGCATCCTGAATGCCCCGCCCCATCCTATATGCAAACTGAAGGGGGTCAAGGAC
The DNA here is from genome assembly GCA_026686955.1 of Epinephelus cyanopodus. NCBI lineage: Eukaryota > Metazoa > Chordata > Actinopteri > Perciformes > Serranidae > Epinephelus > Epinephelus cyanopodus. The sequence goes on from CM048929.1 coordinate 13,281,377, forward strand.
ATGTTGTGTATTAACCAAAAGTTCATGTTTTATCAGTTTATCAAATGACTTCATGACCAGGGAGCAACTGGCCTATAGTCATGTGGTTCTCAACTGGTCTCACTCTGGGACCCACATTTATCTGTGGTCATTAAGTCGCGACCCACTCTCATAGAATTCAAACCAAGCAAATTAATTTTCTTAAAAAAAAAAAAGCCTTTGAAAAATCACTTCTTTTAACATATTCATTTTATTCAGCAGAGTGCAAGACAACATTAATTAAACCACAACAATGAGAAAGTTGACTTATATGCATCCATGCATTCAGAACACATTAAGACGAACTTGAGGATCATGCAACAGCATGGTCTCATTGCAACAACCATCGTGTGATAGTTACCATGGTTACCGAACCGAGGCGGCTACACGTGTCTGACGCGTGCCTTTCAAAATAAGAGATTTTTCAAAATAAAAGGCATGCCCAACAACAGATGCACATTATTTAGCTGATTTTTCACCAGCTGTTGGCGACCCATTCAGAACGGGTCCGCGACCCACTTTTGGGTCGGGACCCACCAGTTGAGAACCACTGCTATAGTCATTTGGAACCTTGGGATGGTTGTTTTTAGCGACAGGGACTTTAATGGACTGTTTCCATATTTGTGGAACCCTCTGCTAACAAAGTGATAACATAAAAATCTGATAAAAAATGGGACCCAGCTGTTCTGCACAACTGGAAAGCAAACGGCTCCCAATGTTATCAGGGCCAGGGCTAGTCTTACGTTTGCAGTGCTTGAAGATGTTAACTACAGAGCGTTCATCGAACGCAGTGACAGGAGAAGAGTTGGAGAGATTTGCCTTTAAAAATTCAGATTCCTTAGAAAAATCATTAACATCAAACCTAAGATAAAACCGATTCAGCTCATCAGCAAGTGACTTACAGTCAAAACCATCTAAAAACACTTTTTTCCTGCATTTACTATCTTGCAGACCAGTCATATTTTTCATTACATCCCATGCTGAACCAAGGCTATTGCTGCTAAGTTTGTCCTCCACTTTTTCTTTATATGTCTGTTTGGCTCTCCTAACCTCAAATTTCACTTCTTTTTGCAGTCTCTTAAATTCAGAGAGTTTACCCTGTTTAAAGGCTTGTCTTTTTTTGTTCAGCAAAATCCTCAAGGACTTACTAACCATGGGCCTGCTGTTAGGGTAAATCTTTACAAATTTATCAGGAAGCACAATATCTTCACAATATGACACCCATGAACTGACAACATCTGCTAATTCATCAATGTCCCAGCTAGAGTCCACAAACATATACCAGTCAGTGCTGTCCATGCATCCCTGCAGAGTCAGTGAGGAATCCTCTGTCCAGATCTTAACCCGCTTAGTGATCACTTTTCCCCTCTGCAGAGCAGTGCAGTTCACCGGGATAAGGTGCACGCAGTTGTGGTCAGCTGTGCTCAGCGGGGGTAGCAGTATGGATTTGTACGCGCCTTTAACTGACCCAAGGCACAAGTCCAGAGTGTTATTATATCTTGTGACGTATTGATAAAAGTTCCTTAGAGACTTCGACATGGTGCAGTTATTAAAGTCCCAAAGTATAATGTTGGGAGCATCGGGGGCCAGAGACTGAAGTCTGTGCGTAATGTTAGAGAGGGTCTCCGCAGCGTCACTCTCATTCACCTTGGGGTGAATGTAAACCACAATAACAAATACCTCCGGGAACTCCCGTGGCAGGTAATGAGGACGCAAAGACCTGTCAGTAATTCCATGTCCTTAGTACACAGACTCTCTCTCACCACAACAGTTTTACACCAATGTTCATTAATGTAGAGACATACCCCACCTCCGCGTGTCTGGCTGGTCGTTTGGGCATCTCAATCAGTGCGTAAAGGCGCCCCGACGCCTATTTGTTATTTATGAGAGAAGAGGGGGAGGTGCGAAAAAGGGGAAGTACTTCAAATCTGTTTTCCGAGCACCAGGGAGAGACTCATGTTTTTTTATTTTCGTTTAGGGGAGGGGCATACTTCTGGCTGTATTTCACATTTATTTTACAACTGATTTTAAAAGATTTTTGTTTTATAAGACACTGAGTTGGCAGAGATGACACAAACCAAAATGTGAACTCTGTCATCCAGAGTGGGAGATGACCTGTAGCCTTGATCACTGCCCTGCAATGGGCTTTCAGGTAGGAACTAGAAAACAATTTAAAACCATTAACTGCTGACTGTTATTTAGCACAATACAACACATATTTGGGTTAAAAAGGTGTTTAATGCCAAATAATAAAAAAGGAGATATTTTAAATAGTGTCAGAGTTCAAAGGATTGTACCTTGTAACCGTCTTTCACATGTCCCTTCAAGGCCAGTATGACATCTGCCACACTCACTCCAGTGTTAGTCTTTTGCTCAAAGCCCATGATGTCATTAAAAATGAAAGAATAGCAGCTCTCAGGGTCTTTGTGGATTTTATAAGCTGTGTACTAGTTTAGTTATTTGCATCATTTTAGCAAATCCCAGACATAATTTCAATGTCCTCCTGAGTCCCTGTGTCCTCATATGAGGACATCACATTTCGGGTTTACTTGACCTTACACTTCATTCTGCTTAACTTACAGCTGTTGTCCTCAATTGTGGACACTTTTTGTGCCATCTAGTGGTAGTGAGACCACAATACACTAATCCATGTAAAAACAAGATGGCAGCCATCTCTGCCCAGTCAGTCTGCAGCTGATTCCGACACAAAGGTGGACAAAGTAAAAACTTGATTGCATTTATGGTTGAAACTTATTTATCTAAGATAAGTAATGTTTGTAGTTTGATATGGCAACAACTTTTACCAATTTTAGCAAAAGTAACAAGCTAAGACTCTGTTTATTATAAAGTACTTGTTTGAAGACATCGAGACTTTAATGTCGTCTCGTTTGAGGACACTGGGACTTTATTACGGTTGACGATATTTAATTTGTTATACCTATCAGGTCCTACTAATACCAAATAGCTAGGAGAAATTGAAAATGAAAAAAATCTCTATTTCGGTTCCCGAGGGCAATCCTCCTGGAACTGTGCACAGAGCTGCGGCCGTCCTTGGAGCTCGACACGGCGAGGAGCCATGCGCTGCCTGTATCCATAGCGTCTCCAATTCACATTTGCATTCTGTGAAGTTTTTTCCCCCGTCGTACTCATTCTTTTGTTTTAGTTTTCTGATCGTGCAGAGAGGAGAATCTCAGGTGCAGGGTTCATTTAAATATGGTTTACATATTTAAATGGGGGCGTGGACAGGGAGGGGTCGGGTACTCCAACATGTGCGCTCAATTCCACATTGATTGGGATGTACAAAGGAAAAGTACTTGGATTCATGCCTACGCACAGATTCATACATCTGGATGTTTTTGTCCATACGACATTTTCTGGATTTAAGCGTACGCCATGTTTCAGTAGGAAATCCATGCAAGTCGTTGTACATGAGGCCCCTGGTCTGGTTGCCAAGCAGTTCATTTTTGTATTACCCTGTAAGATATTCACATTCCGTCAGTCCGTACGGGTCCTCAGATCCAAAGAATCAAAAGTGTTTTTAATAAAAATGAATACAAGTTTTTAATATTGTTTTAATGAGATAAATTGGTGTGTATTTCCTATCTTTGCTGAGCAGCAGTTTTGTGCTAAGGGAATGAAAGGCCAGTCCCAAATACAGGCCTGTTGATTTCAGTGGTTTAACTAATAACAGCCCGGGCTATCAATTGAAGTTTTACAGTATCTAATATAGTTCTTTGTCATTTTTTTCTGCCTATTTCTTTCTTTACAAACATAATTTAATAAGCAGTGTAACTGTCATGGCCACATTATTACAGACATTTCACTTTGTTCTGTCTTTACCAGAGGGCCAAGGGATAAAATGTACTGATTGTAATGACTCAGTATGACCAGCAGAGGCTGCTAATTAGGGCTGGGTATCACCACTGATTTCCTGAATCAATTCAATTCTGATTCAGGATTTACAAGGAATTATTTTTTTAAAAGAATAAATTCTTAACAGGATTAAAACTGAACATTTTATAACTAAATGTTTGTAGAGCAGCAACAGTAATATTAAAACAGCAAAGTCACAATATAAACGTAGTATCTCACTGGAAAACAAAATGAAAATGTTCATAAAATAAATCATGTTCCTGAAATCACAATCTCCACCGTGGCGTCTTTACTCCGTGTGTGTGTGTGTGTGTGTGTGTGTGTGTGTGTGTGTGTGTGTGTGTGTGCGTGCGTGTGCGTGCATGTGTGTGCGCATGTGTGCAGAAGTGGCGCAACAGCCAGGACACACAGACAGCAGGATAATAAATTACACCCAACTGTAAAAAAAAGTAAGCTAACAGTTACAGATTAAAGAACCAGTGACGTCGGAGCTTCTCAATACTGCGGTCATTCATGACTTAGTGCTGCGGCTCGTTTTCTACCAGCATTAAAGCTTCACACATCCGTGGGAAAAAGTGCATATTAAAAGATCAATCTCGGATTTTACAAATCAATATCAGGTCATCCCAGTGAAGATCGATTTGAATCAGATGAATCGATTATTTTAACCAGCCCTACTGCTAATACTGTAATTTATTAAAAAACCACACTTAGCAGATGAAGCACAGTTTACCAAAGCAGAAAATCAAAGGTTAAGAGCAGATATTTCTATAAGTCATTTAAGGGTACTCTTTTGAAGATCTGATAGAAAAAATGCTGATTAGGTTGCCAGGGGTTGTTCTGGCTTTACTCAGAGACTACAATCATTCTAATAGAAAGCCTGCATTACAAACCCAGCATGCAACATAGTTTTATCAGCCTGCAGAAATTGTTTCACCGAAAAAGGAGAATAAAATCCATCAGCTTATCTAAAGCATTTAGACATATATGGGTTCTAGCTGAAAAATGAAAATATCCTCTTAAAAACATGAAGGCCCCAACATACAGTTCAGTAATCCTTCTTTGTTGTGATAGTTATTGTCTGACAAATCATAGAGCCTGGGATTGATGGACACAGCCAAAATAACTTTCTCTTCCATTTTCTTGGTTTCTTGGTTACCAAGGTGACGAGTCCCACCCCATGTGAATGGTTGCCTGAATAGGTGTGGCTGGTGACGTCACCAGTGCCTTTCTGAAAAGTTCTGAGATTTTTTACCTTAATAGTCGAGGTGGTTGCACAAAAACTTTGGAACGCTCTTTTCATTCATTCATTCATCTTCTAACCGCTTCATCCTCTTGAGGGTTGTGGGGGGCTGGAGCCTATTCCAGCTGACATCGGGCGAGAGGCAGGGTACACCCTGGACAGGTCGCCTTTGGACTGTGGGAGGAAGCCGGAGTGCCCGGAGAGAACCCACGCTGACACGGGGAGAACATGCAAACTCCGCACAGAAGGGCTCCCACACCCGGGATCAAACCGGCAACCCTCTTGCTGTGAGGTGACAGTGCTAACTACCACACCACCGTGCCACCCGAAAATTATATTAATTGAAAAAAGACGTCAGCACTGGGGGAAAATGTATGTGGACACATCTCATCAAGTAATCCACTGTGATAAATGCATTTATTTTACTCACACAGCTATTACGTTTCCTCAGTGTACTTTATGGCTGCCACAACAATTATGTACAGTGTGTGAATTTCATTTTTGAAAGCTGTATAATGATATGTGGGAAAACTAGTGATAGTCTATGCTTTCTTAAATACAGTGTGATGCCACACTAAATGTCTAACAGCCATGACAACGTTGTGACGGCTGGTGATGTTTTCAGCCCGTCAGTCAGTATGAGCGTGTGTCATAATGGTGAAACATGGTCCAGGTGACACCAACTGTAGCAGGAACTACCACAGAAACCATTTTGAGTATTTTGCCAGGTGTCTGTCTGTTGACACATTTATTTTCAAGGCAATAGCATTGTAACTGTACAAGATGCAGTCGCAAAAATTTGCAGGTTTATAGTGATCAAAGTTAAAGTCGAGTTCAAAGATGGGTGTGATCTGAACGAGGGGCTAGGAGTAGGGGATAGAAAGGAGGGTATGGGACCATTGCCCACCAGACTTTACGCCCCGGCTCGGGAAACTTTACAGATATGCAGCTGAGATCACAATGAAGGCAAAGTTCAAAGATGGGTGTGGTCCGTCAAAGGAGGGGAAGAGAGGGCTTTTGTGAAATGAAAACAGACTTCGGAGATGTAGCATTTTGAAATTAAATCTGCTGAAGCTGAAAAATAATACTAATTTGAAAATAACATCAAATTAATATTGTCTTTAAAAATGACCTCCAGTGAACTCTGATACTATGAAAAAGGAAGGATAGAATATTATTTCATCATAACTACGAATATGATAAAATCTGTTGGATTATTTCACATAATGGTCGAATAATAATACTGTGTATTCATTCATGTTTATTTATTTCAGTGTCTTTCATTGAATCTTACACAGTACAAACAAGCATCATTTTTGCAAAGCCAGGTTTTGAACATGTTACATATACTTTATTCAGGAATTTCATCTACTAAACTTAACTAAAAGTCATGCAGTGAAGCCTCACATGATGATATAATACTGACATATTAGTGTCAACTGATGAATAAATGAATGAATCATTCAATCAATCACCACATCAAATCATAACACTCCAGTGAAATGTCCTCCTGTCAGTTCCTTCAACTTGTGCATTGAAATATAATACTTTTTTGTCTCTTCTTACATTGTAGTAAGAAGAGCTGCTTTATGATTATCCATCTTTGCAGACTGGCTACTGTGCATGTGTTTACAGAATACCGAATGTTTAACACAGCTTACTTACACATACAAATGTAACACTGTGCAGGAGATGTTAGAAGCCAAAAATGATTCATGAAGATATACAAAGACTGCATAATTCATCAAACTTTCTTTTTTGTCACGCTTTGACCAAGGTTTGTGTCAGTAGTATGTTGGTCTATCAATTTAATCAACCAATTTTATTTATAAAGCCCAATATCACAAATCACAATTTGCCTCATAGAGCTTTACAGCAGAGGACATTCCTCTGTCCTTAGGACCCTCGCAGCAGAAAAAAAAACTCCTTGGGTCGCTGAGGAAGCCGTCTCCTAAGGTAATCATCTGTCTCAGTGCATTTATTATCAGTACATTCATGTCATCATTGATGTTGGGATCTGGATCATAGTTCTTCACAAGAAAGATGTTGTTTAGTGGAATGTCCAGCAACATGTTTATTTTGTTGACCTGAGTATGAAAGTAACAGCATTTTAGTTCATCAGTAAATCACTGAGTGACGGCCACAATAGATTTTTGTAAACTGTAACTGAAATTGGAAACTAAATTCTCACATTAAAAGTCTAAAAATGATTTAAAAAACCCAAATACAAACTTACCTGTGCCTTCAGGTAGATGCTCCTATAGGCATTGTTTAGATTTTGTTTCACCTCAGGACAGGCTACATCAATTTTGGTGAGAATAGCCAGTTGGGGAATATCTGTCAACACAGAAACCTAATCAGTATTTTAAGCATTTGTTTTGCTGGTATTTTGAGTCATAAAACCCAATCTGGCACCATTATTCCACACAGAGTAAAAACTACGTGCTGTCTGCTCTTACCCAGTTCATTGGCTGCCAGTCGGACTTCTCTCATCTTCTTCACCACTTCATCACTCATTATAAATAGTTGGTCAGCAGCAATGACACAAACCAGAACTTGAACTCTGTCATTCAGGGTGGGATATGACCTGTAGTATCTACTACCCTCCTGCAACGGACTTTTGGGATTGAACTAGAAGACAATGAGAATGCAGTGATATTATGTTTTTGTTTAAATAATGCCATAGATTTAAAAAAAAAAAAAAAAAAAAAAAAAAAAAGTTTCATGCAAAATACATATATTTGTCTCATGTACATGAAGACACATATGTGCATGCTGGTGATGCAACACACATTCCTGCCAATAGTTTCACATTATTCCCCTGATCTACAGGTGGCAGTAATACATCATAAATGAAGAAATGCAAAGGCAGTAGAAAAGAAGACTTCTTGCTGTGGTAGTAAAGGAATGAGGAAAAATCATTTGTCACACCTAAAGGATACACATATTGGCCCTCATTTATCAGTCTTACAAACTGATGATGTGTACAAGCGCATCAACAGATGTATTTTTCAAAATGGTCTAATCACACTTCTCCAACCCAGCCAGATTTACTGTGCTGCACTGCAAGTCCTGGCTGACTCAAACTTGCGTGCACAAGCTGAGACCACATTGATAAATGCTGAGATTTGTGTAGAAATCACGGTATGCCCAGTCAGAGCATGTGAGTGGAGCGGATGAAAATTTCCGCTCCTCGCTCGCAGACCTGTCACTTTGCACCGCTCGTCCGCTCCTCTTGGTTCTGCGCATTCTTCACTCCGCTCCATCATAAATTTTATCCCGCTCCACTCGCTCACCACTCCGCTAAAAAAACCTGCGTCGTACTACCCTAACCTGTAATCTTCTATTCACAAATCAAACGGGGTCTGCCCATTTTTCCGACAGCTCATTAGTCCGACATTCCATTGTTTAAACCATATTAAACCCATTGTTCCGAAGTCCCATTGTTCCAAAATCATCATGATGCCCTGTGGTTAAGGTCTGGTTAGGTTTAGGCACAAAAACCAGTTGGTTAGGGTTAGGAAAAGATCATGGTGGGGGTCAGAATGAAAAAGAAAGTGACAAACACATAAGCCGTGAGCCTGCTCCCCCTCAAGCCTTTCCCAGCTGACTCAGAGCCGGTCGCGGCACACCATCAAGGCAGAAATACGCCCGCCAGGAGCCATTCAGCACCGCGGAGAGCTCCCCACACAACCCCGGCCCCAGAGTTAATAACAGGAGGTTATGGTGTTTCATTCTCTCCTCTCTATGACACTTGAATCTCGACCAGTAGCCTACTTTTGTTGCGTTGCTGATCCTCTATGGTACAAAAATACAGTAATAATCACATATCGGAACAACGGGACGTTGGACTAATGAGAGGTCGGAACAATGACAGGTCGGGACAATGCTACGGCCCCAACAAAACATGCGCTTGGTAGATTCTCCAGGGAAGCCCTCTCCCTGCAGTTAGGGACCGTTCTACACGGTACCGCTGGCAGGGTGGAAATAAGTCCAAGTGTAGAGGAGATGGACCAGGTTAAGCGGCCGACCTCTGGGGAAGCCCTCTCGCCTCTCCCTGAAGTTAGGGACCGTTCTCCAAGGTACCGCTGCTTCTCTTCTCAGTTTCTTTTCTGAAGTACACAGTAAACTCCATAGTTTTGAAAGAAAATAGTGTGAGTGTGCGCGGGTGCAAAGATGCATTCTGGGTGGGGCATGAGCGACCGGAGTGAAATTGGAGAGAGAGATAAGGCTCCGCTCCACCTTTTTAAAAAAAACAGCCACTCCTCGCTAAACACAAAATCCTCCCGCTCCCCACTCCGCTCACATGCTCTGCGCCCGGTATTGTTTCATATGTTGGTTTCATAAATAAGCAGTGTTGGGTTAATGCGTTACCGCCAAAAATGGCTTTTTCAGGAATGAGTATTGTAAGGCACTACTGTCCCTAAATGCAGTAACCACAGTTACTAATCCAACGCTTAAGTCGTTACTTGCGTTACATAAATTCATCATTAGATCTTTCCCTTACTTAAGAGTTAGTGATGACGGGCTTCAGGCTGTTGCCAACGGGTCATCCTCCGTGTCCAGACGGTCAGTGGCAAACACAGACACGGGGACAAGCCAGAGGATGGCAGAGCTTCTGCCGCAAACAAGCACAGAGACCCGGGGAGACATGGGAGCAGCTTCATGTGTTCATAGAGTTTTTTTATTTGATGAATGTGGCAGTGATATGCAAAAATGAACTAAATAACTGGGGGGCAGTGGGCAAGTAATATAATCATACCACCTTTACACACAGTAACCACCTGGCATAACAACTTCTCTGGCGAAAACTCTGCAAATACTTAAGGAGAGAAAGAGGGAAGTCTGCATAGGGGCCTACCTTGTGAACCAGCTGTGCAATGAACAAGAAGCTCTGGCCTGAGCCCGCATACAAAAGCCTAATAACATTTTGGATTTCAGTCATCGCTACAATTACACTGATGGGAGAAAACATATGCTTTTATACAAGTGAGGGGGCGCAGTGAATGAAGTAAGAGGGCATTGCTCCCTGCTGCCCCCTCAGTGAAGCCGACTCTGGGTATATCCATCTAGTTAACTATACCTACCTTAGGATTATTACACATATGTAAGGTTTAATGCTATTTCATTAACTGGTACAATATGTGATAATGCATTTCAGGTAATTTTACAGAGTAACTAGTAATGTAACGAGTATTGTAACTAATTACTTTCTCCAGGGAGTAATCAAGTAAAGTAAGGGGTTACTTTTTTTTCCTAAGTAATGTGTAATGTGTAATACATTACTTTTTTGAGTAACGACCCCAACACCGTAAATAAGGGCCAATATGTTTGGGTGAGTAACACTGAATGTACATGTAATTATTTTTTTTTCTTTACAACAAAACTCCACGAGGCCCCTTTTATCAGGTCAGAGTTCAAAAGACTGTACCTGGTAATTTTCTTCCACATGTCCTCTCAGGGCCAGTTTGACGTCTTCCACATCAACTCCTCTGTCAGTGTCTTTCTCAAAGCCCATAATGTCATTGAAAACGAAAGGATAAAGGCTCTCTGAACCTTTTCTGATCTTGTAAGTTTTGTACTGTAAAGCAGAAGGTGCAATTATTATCGTTATTATTAAAACAAACACAAATATCTACAACTGCTTTATTTTATTCAGCAAAGAAACCCGCACTGACAAAATAATTTTGGGGTGAGGTACAGAGGATGAGCTGAGGAGTCTTACAGCTATTGGAAAGAAGCTGCTCAGTAATCTAGTACATCAGCAGATACTTTTGTATGTCAGACAGCAGCAGGGTGAACAGGCCGTTAGTAAGATTTTTGCTTTGAATCACGACAATCAACAGTTATAAATACCTTTTTGGTGTAGCTGCTCCCAGAGATTGCATCTGTTGGAGCTCGACCAGCAATTCTGCCTTGTAAAACAGTGTCAACAGAGTTGATGAAACTGGACTTGCCGGCACCAATTGGTCCATAGAGAAGAATTCTTAGATGTCTGACGTTCCTGTTCCCAGGTTTGTACGATTTCACAAAATCGAGATCTTCCTCTTTGTTCCTGTTTCATGATGGAAAATCGTTAACACTGTGTTATTGTTATTATTGAATGCATTTACGGCACATTGTGTTTGCTGCTCTGTTGTCACACACATCAACCAGTCAACACAGCAACAAAACACTTCAGTGACGTGTCAAGGAGCAGAACCACACATCAAGGCCAAAATGGCACCACACAGACTTTAATGTATTAATACTCACTGCGGCAGATTCCTCCATGGCGTACTTAGAAGTCCTGAAGAGCAGATGACATATGTTGACACAAAGTAAGACAAAGCTGTATTTTGATTTCAACATTATCCATGAATATTATCATGAAAATTTAAATAACTTCTACAATATTTTTGAACATCATACAAGAAGGTGAAAGTGACAGGTCAAGACTCACCCCCCATAGCTGTAAAGGAAGACATTTACATGTAAATGTGCATGAATTCAAATAAGAAAATCTGGAGAAATCAAATGCTAACATAAGTCGGAGACTCTTATCTAAGTATTAAAATGTTTATTTTATTTTCAAAGGGACATAAATTAATAAGGATGCACGATAATATCACCATGTCATCAATATTGGACAATATCGGCTTTAAAATGAATTATCAGAATCAGCTTTTTCTTAATTTGCACAATGAATGAATTTTACATACATTTAATAGTATTGTATTTCATGTCTCCATCTGCTGGTGGGCCATCATGATAAGAGTATGCATGCATAATATGATGTTAATTTCACTGCAGAAGGGACTTGATCACTAAAATTAGGTAGGGAAAAACTGAACATATCGACATCAGTATGGGTCAAATGTGTTGTTATGTATCGGCACATTAGACACTAGTAAAAAAAATCCAATATCATGCATCCCTATAAATTACATACAAGAAAATGATAACAGGAGACAGGAAGGAGATTTTTAAAGCATAGCCTTTACATTTAAATAAATAATACAAGTCAGGACAATTTTTACTATAAAGCTCAGTAAAGAGTTTAAAGGGAAAAAAACATAACGAGAAAAAATGAATGGCTCAACTCTACAGTACATAAAACATGTCTTTAATTAAAGTGTCTTCCCTTATAGTGTAAATGTCATAAAAAATTTAATTAATTTAAACCATGAAATAAAACAAGTAAAACATTAACAATAGGTCAAACACAGGATTGAGGTGTTATTTCCTGTTATTTTCTAGCTCTACAGAACATTTACAACTTTGAAGGATTTTCTTAAAAGTTAACTGTGTTCTGTTACTGAGCACACAAATCATCACATAATAAACAAAGTGAACTTTTGCTTATCAATCAGATCAGCATGTTCAACTAAAGACAGACATTACAGAGAGCTCTTACCTTCATTTAGTTGCTCTGGACACAGTGACACAGCAGTATTAAGAGGAGCATCTTTTTATAGGTTCTCCTCTTGCTTTCACTTTCATCCTCAGTAAACCAGATGACTTAAAAAGAAAGTGACTAAGGTCAACTTCGAATCGACTGTTATACTTATTTATAAGTGGGCTCCAATGATAGGGAGCAAGGGAGGGAAGATTTCCTCCTGCCTTTACTTTCATTTTCCAGCAAAAAATGTAACTCAAAAGAAACTTTCACTTTTTTTGACCAATAATATTACAATTACTCCAAAACCAGTAAACTCATTAAAACGTTACTTTTGTTATCACTGCTGACTTGTAATACAACATCACATCAGTGGACTCATTTCCTTTCTTCCTGTGGCAAGAAGACTGTAACTGTACAACTAGGGGTGGGCGATATATATTGTTAACGATAATATTATTATTGTTGTTTTAACGATGTGCAAATTTACATTACCGAGTATGCAAATGACTTCACAAAAACAACTGAAAACACATGTTGAAACAAGGCTGAAACCCCAAACTAGTGTTGCACGGTATACTGGAACTAAAATAGTACCGCGGTACTAGAGTATTCCAAACAGTACTATACTGCATTTGGAAAATACCGGTACTTTGAAATTGATTCAATTCATTAATTTAGTTAATTTATTTCACTCATTTATGCACAAAAACACCTTTCTTGTTCCTATTGGAGCACAGATTACACAAGTGGTGTGTATGACAACACCTGTATCAACATTCACAGCTGGCGCACGTGAAAAAAGACGAGAGAGTTTGCCTCGCAAAGGGAGACAACACAACACCAACTGAAACATTTGAGCAACCGAACCGTGACGTCCGTACCAAGGTACTTCTGAACCACGATTTTTTGGTACCGTTACACCCCTACTATTTATTGCTCTAAAGGTTTGTAGCCAAAAGGACTTTTCCTTAGGAAAAGTACCGAAAAGTATCGAAATTCATATTGGTATGGGTACTGAAACAAAGATTTTGGTATCGTGACAACACTACCCCAAACATTCACTGAACAAGAGTTACGTAACTTGCATGCAGCAGCACGCCGCAGTAAGTCTAAGTGGTCACATGATCTTTCACTGGATTGGAGACGCAAGCAGAAGAGAATCGCAGGAATGTGATCTTTGAGAGAGTAAAGTTTAATCAGCGGCTTCAAGAAACGGGCGAGACGGCCGACAGTTTCATTACGGCGCTGCACTGCCTGGCAGAGCACTGGGGGACAGGCTTGTGGCAAGTCTGTGGGACAAACGCCTATCTGAACAGTTGCAAATGGACCTGGAATTGACGCTACAAAAGGCCGTTACCAGAGTCAAATGGAGAGAGCAGGTTAAAAAGCAGCAAGAAATATTTAGAACATTTTTCCATTAATATCATCCAAGAGAAACAATTAATGAGCCATAACTCAGGCTGTTAAAAACACATATTTAAAAGAATATCGTCTAATTATCGTTATCATCAAAATCCCCCAAAATATCAAGATATTATTTTTTGTCCATATCGCACACCCCTATGTACAACTCTTCCACCTCTGGTCGAGAGATGGACAGCAGAGACATGGAGACTGAGGTGACTCCAGTCTCCATTTCAGCTCTGAACTATGTCAGACCTCTTCCTCCCTCTATCTCTCTGTTTTCATGTCATGAAGAGGCCATCAAGTAGTAGACATAGACTAAGGAGACTTTTTCTTCCAAGTGCAAATATGACATCAGTATTTAGCTTAATGCAGCCGGCAGCTCAATATAACTTATACTTACTAGATGCAGCTTTATCTGCATGCTCCTGCTGATTGTGAAGTATTGAAGTTAAGTCACAGGTCAAAAACTGGGCTACAATCTCAACAAGTCATTGTTTAGTTTGAAACAGAAAGAAACTGAAATAGAAAGTTGTATGATCACCTCAGGGAAATGGCTTCACACTAGGGCTGCCACTAACGATTATATTCATTATCAACTAATCTGTCAATTATTTCTTCGACTACTCGACTAATCATTTAATCGAAAAATGCGTTAAAATGTTAAAAAAAGTCAGTCTGTCTCTCCCAAACCACAAAATTATATCATCTAATGTCTGCAATAAGAGTATTTTGGGGTACCTTTATAGTACTTTTCTCTGAAAAATGACTCAAACCGATTAGTCAACCACTAAACGTCACCGATTATTTTGACAGTCGATTAGTCATCGATTAGTCGACTAATCGTGGCAGCCTTACTTCACACTGAGTCACAGAGTCCGTAACAAACACACTGAAAATTGAAATGACAATCAGCCAACAGCAATAAACAATTGCGTTATCTACATCAAGCTGAATAGACTTACTTGGCAGCAATGTGCACATCTTGGCCAGGGAGGAAAGATGGTTTGAAAGAGGAGTAAAATAAGCCATCTACGTCAAGCTCGAAAGACCATTGTTAAACAGAGGGAGGGGTGACTTCACACCCATTCACCCCTGGTCCCACTTGACCCTGACGACTCACATGGTGGCCAGGTGGGTCAACGACTCTGAAACGTAGAGCTCACGTGACCTCTACGACTCTGCAAGGGTTCCCACCCACATAGGGTTTATAGCCTGCAACTTCGTACCAGTCATTTAGAACTGAAGAAGCTTCTTGGATGAGAGGCGAAACATCTTCAAAAAACGCAAGCAAGTCCAGTTGCCTACGCTATCAGCACTTGTGATTACCACGACCTGGATGACTGAGAATCTTCACCGACATGACTAAACCTGTTTTTCTACCTTTAAGGTACTATTTGTTATTTATGAGAGAAGAGGGGGAGGTGTGAAAAGGGGGAAGTAATTCAAATCTGTTTTCTGAGCACCAAGGAGAGACTCATGTTTTTTTATTTTCGTTTAGGGGAGGGGCATACTTCTTTAATGGCTGTATTTCACATTTAATTTACAACTGATTTTTGAAGACTTTTGTTTTATAAGACACTGAGTTGGCAGGAATAATCCAAACCAAAATGTGAACTCTGTCATCCAGAGTGGGAGATGACCTGTAGCCTTGATCACTGCCCTGCAATGGGCTTTCAGGTAGGAACTAGAAAACAATTTAAAACCATTAACTACTAACTGTTATTTGGCACAATACAACACATATTTGGGTTAAAAAGGTGTTTAATGCCAAATAATAAAAAAGGAGATATTTTAACGGATTTGTACGCGCCTTTAACTGACCCAAGGCACAAGTCCAGAGTGTTATTATATCTTGTGACGTATTGATAAAAGTTCCTTAGAGACTTCGACATGGTGCAGTTATTAAAGTCCCAAAGTATAATGTTGGGAGCATCGGGGGCCAGAGACTGAAGTCTGTGCGTAATGTTAGAGAGGGTCTCCGCAGCGTCACTCTCATTCACCTTGGGGTGAATGTAAACCACAATAACAAATACCTCCGGGAACTCCCGTGGCAGGTAATGAGGACGCAAAGACCTGTCAGTAATTCCATGTCCTTAGTACACAGACTCTCTCTCACCACAACAGTTTTACACCAATGTTCATTAATGTAGAGACATACCCCACCTCCGCGTGTCTGGCTGGTCGTTTGGGCATCTCAATCAGTGCGTAAAGGCGCCCCGACGCCTATTTGTTATTTATGAGAGAAGAGGGGGAGGTGCGAAAAAGGGGAAGTACTTCAAATCTGTTTTCCGAGCACCAGGGAGAGACTCATGTTTTTTTTTTCGTTTAGGGGAGGGGCATACTTCTGGCTGTATTTCACATTTATTTTACAACTGATTTTAAAAGATTTTTGTTTTATAAGACACTGAGTTGGCAGAGATGACACAAACCAAAATGTGAACTCTGTCATCCAGAGTGGGAGATGACCTGTAGCCTTGATCACTGCCCTGCAATGGGCTTTCAGGTAGGAACTAGAAAACAATTTAAAACCATTAACTGCTGACTGTTATTTAGCACAATACAACACATATTTGGGTTAAAAAGGTGTTTAATGCCAAATAATAAAAAAGGAGATATTTTAAATAGTGTCAGAGTTCAAAGGATTGTACCTTGTAACCGTCTTTCACATGTCCCTTCAAGGCCAGTATGACATCTGCCACACTCACTCCAGTGTTAGTCTTTTGCTCAAAGCCCATGATGTCATTAAAAATGAAAGAATAGCAGCTCTCAGGGTCTTTGTGGATTTTATAAGCTGTGTACTAGTTTAGTTATTTGCATCATTTTAGCAAATCCCAGACATAATTCAATGTCCTCCTGAGTCCTTGTGTCCTCATATGAGGACGTCACATTTCGGGTTTACTTGACCTTACACTTCATTCTGCTTAACTTACAGCTGTTGTCCTCAATTGTGGACACTTTTTGTGCCATCTAGTGGTAGTGAGACCACAATACACTAATCCATGTAAAAACAAGATGGCAGCCATCTCTGCCCAGTCAGTCTGCAGCTGATTCCGACACAAAGGTGGATAAAGTAAAAACTTGATCGCATTTATGGTTGAAACTTCTTTATCTAAGATAAGTAATGTTGTAGTTTAATATGGCAACAACTTTTACCAATTTTAGCAAAAGTAACAAGCTAAGACTCTGTTTATTATAAAGTACTTGTTTGAAGACATCAAGACTTTATTGTTGTCTCGTTTGAGGACACTGGGACTTTATTACGGTTGACAATATTTAATTTGTTATACCTATCAGGTCCTACTAATACCAAATAGCTAGGAGAAAAGTTCAGGTCTCCTTAAAATGTTAGCCCTTGGTTTTAAACATTATTTCCTATGCCTCAGATTTACTCGTTATGTTGCTCATTAGGTTATATATAGATATATGGATAAAAATCTCTATTTCGGTTCCCGAGGGCAATCCTCCTGGAACTGTGCACAGAGCTGCGGCCGTCCTTGGAGCTCGACACGGTGAGGAGCCATGCGCTGCCTGTATTCATAGCATCTCCAATTCACATTTGCATTCTGTGAAGTTTTTTCCCCGTCGTACTCATTCTTTTGTTTTAGTTTTCTGATCGTGCAGAGAGGAGAATCTCAGGTGCAGGGTTTCATTTAAATATGGTTTACATATTTAAATGGGGGCATGGACAGGGAGGGGTCAGGTACTCCAACATGTGCGCTCAATTCCACATTGATTGGGATGTACAAAGGAAAAGTACTTAGATTCATGCCTACGCACAGATTCATACATATGGAAGTTTTTGTGCGTACGACGTTTCTGGATTTAAGCGTACGCCATGTTTCAGTAAGAAATCCACGCAAGTCGTTTGTACATGAGGCCCCTGGTCTGGTTGCCAAGCAGTTCATTTTTGTAATAGAAGTTCTTCAGATGTATAAAACTGGGTTGCTGGCTTTGTCAAATTAGGTGTCCATTCCTTGATTACCCTGTAAGATATTCACATTCCGTCAGTCAGTACGGGTCCTCAGATCCAAAGAATAAAAAGTGTTTTTAATAAAAATGAATATAAGTTTTTAATATTGTTTTAATGAGATAATTGGTGTGTATTTCCTATCTTTGCTGAGCAGCAGTTTTGTGCTAAGGGAATGAAAGGCTAGTCCCAAATATAGGCCTCTTGATTTCAGTGATTTAACTAATAACAGCCCAGGCTATCAATTGAAGTTTAACAGTATTTAAAATAGATCTATGTCATTTTTTTCTGCCTATTTTTTCTTTACAAACATAATTTAATAAGCAGTGTAACTCTCATGGCTGGCCCCTCCACATTCTTACAGCCATTTCACTTTGTTCTGTCTTTTCTGCTGAAACGGAAAAATAATACTAATTAATTAAAAAATAACATCAAATTAATATTGTCTTTAAAAATGACCTCCAGTGAACTCTGATACTGTGAAAAAGGAAGGATAGAATATTATTTCATCATGACTACGAATATGATAAAATCTGTTGGATTATTTCACATAATGGTCGAATAATAATACTGTGTATTCATTCATGTTTATTTATTTCAGTGTCTTTCATTTAATCTTACACAGTACAAACAAGCATCATTTTTGCAAAGCCAGGTTTTGAACATGTTACATATACTTTATTCAGGAATTTCATCTACTAAACTTAACTAAAAGTCATGCAGTGAAGCCTCACATGATATAATACTGACATATTAGTGTCAAGTGATGAATGAATGAATTAATGAATTAATGAATCATTCAATCAATCACATCAAATCATAACACTCCAGTGAAATGCCCCCCATCAGTTCCTTCAACTTGTGCATTAAAATATAATACTTTTTTGTCTTTTTTGGATACAAATGTAACACTGTGCAGGAGAGGTTAAAAGCCAAAAATGATTAATGAAGATATACAAAGACTACATAATTCATCAAACTTTCTTTTTTGTTTTCATGCTTTGACTAAGGTTTGTGTCAGTCGTATGTTGCTCTACAGGTCGCTGAGGAAGTCGTTTCCAAAGGTAATCATCTGTCTCAGTGCGTTTAGTATCAGTGCATTCATGTCATCATTGAAGTTGGGATCTGGATCATAGTTCTTCACAAGAAAGATGCTGTTTAGTGGAATGCCCAGCAACATGTTTATTTGGTCGACCTAAGTATGGAAGGAACAGTATTTTAGTTCATCAGTAAATCACAAAGTGACGACCACATGAGATTTTTGTTTGGAAATACTGAGACTGAAGTTGGATATTAAATTCTAACATTACAAATCTGAAAATGATTTAAAAAACCCAAATACAAACTTACCTGTGCCTTCAGGTACTTGCTCTTATAGGCATTGTTTAGATTTTGTTTCACCTCAGGACAGGCTAAATCAACTTTGGTGAGAATAGCCAGTTGGGGAATATCTGTCAACACAGAAACCTAATCAGTATTTTAAGCATTTGTTTTGCTGGTATTTTGAGTCATAAAACCTCATCTGGCACCATTATTCCACACAGAGTAATAACTATGTGCTGTCTGCTCTTACCCAGTTTACTGGCTGCCAGTCGCACTTCTCTCATCTTCTTCACCACTTTATCATCTACTAAAGAGACTTTGTCAGCAGGAATGACACAAACCAGAACGTGAACTCTCTCATCCAGAGTGGGAGATGACCTGTAGCCTTCATTACCTTCCTTCAACCGTTGTGGGGGATCGAACTAGACAATATGAATGCAGTCAAATAATGTTATGTATGAGCAATGCAATGTATTTAAAAAAAACTGTTTCGTGCAAAATAGTGGTTAAAAGGTACCCTGTGGAGTTTATGACCTGAAATAATGCACTTATTGAAATAGTGTGGGTCCTGTTTTGTCTCATGCGAATGATGACACGTGTGCACACAGGTGCATGCTGGTCATGCAGTATGCATTCCTGCCAATGGTTTCACATTCTTCCCCTGATCTACAGGTGGCAGTAATGTATCAGAAATGCAGAAATGCAAAGGCAGAAAAGAAGAAGACTTCTTGCTTTGGTAGTTAAAAGAATGAGGTAAAAAAAAATGCATTTGTCAAACCTCAAGGATACACGCATTGGCCCTCTTTCATCAGTCTATCTTACAGACCAGCGCAGATCCAAGTGCAGGAATCATCTTATGATAGGAGTCATGACGTTGACCCTTTTCTTTTTCTCTCAGTTTCTTCTCAAACTCACTAAAGTCCTCAATTCCTTAAAACATTAATCAACCCAATGTTGACACACACACACACACACACACACACACACACACAACTGTTTTTCCAGCTTTGCAGTATACTTGTATTTGTAACATTGTTTTCTTTTGTTCTGATGTATTTACTTGGTCTCTATTTTTATTGTATGTCTCTTTCTTACTTAATGTAATCTTCTTATCTGTCTATACAGTGTGTCTCTACACCTGTTTTCACTTTGTCTGTTATCACTGCATTACACAAAAGAAACCAAAAAAAAACACAGGGTCTGCATGTTATTCATGAAACGTCCTTATCACACCAATAACAGTGTAGGAATGATCAAGTTTTGATAAATGTGGTGGATGAAAACAATCAACATGTACATATCCAGCCCTTTAATATTCTTTGTTTAGAGGCCTCACCCCTAAAGTTTACAACATGGAGAGACACAATCCAGCCCAAAAGAGAAACTTTTCTAAGATGGAAATTAAAATCTTTATGTAGCAGGTCCAATTTAACCAACTGGTTCTTTTTGGCACGCTGAACAGTGTCATCAAAGGAAGTTGGAGGAATGAATTTTGGAAAGAAATCACTGCTGTACTGCGAACAACATAGTTGAAGTGGACAACTGAACTCCAGCTGAGGTTGGACTATTTCATTCACAACAAAACTCCACAGGGCCCCTTTAATCACGTCAAAGTTCAAAGTACTGTACCTGGTGATTTTCTTCCACATGTCCTTTCAGGGCCAGTATGACATCGTCCACATCAACTCCTTTGTCAGTTTCTTTCTCAAAGCCCATGATGTCACTGAAAACGAAAGGATAATGGCTCCCTTGACCTTTTCTGATCTTGTAAGTTTTGTACTGTAAAGTAAGAAGGTGCAATTATTTGCATCACTTTAACAAATCCAAGATAAATATACACAATTAACTGCAATTGCTTATTTTTACTCAGCAAAGAAACCCACATTGACAAAATCATTTTCTTGGTGAGGAACAGAGGATGGAGAGGAGTCTTAGAACTATTGGAAGGAAGCTGCCCATTATTATTCTGGTGGCATGTCAGCAGATACTTTTGTATAACTTCCCAGACAGCAGTAGGGTGAACAGGCTGTGAGTGAGTGGGGGGGGGGGCTATTGTATACTTCTCCTCTGTGCGGGCAAACAATCTAACTGATATCACTTATGCTCAGTTTTGTTCTGGGCAGTTTTAATCAATTAAACACTGTTAACACTCAGAGTATATATGGATCACTTTGCTAGAATCTGATGTTTCTGCACACATTTCATTTATTTTAGTTTGTGCAGATTATAATTTCTTCCTCCATTTTGTATATTCCTAATGTTTTTATTATTTTCTTACACTAAACACACAAGCAATGTTTAAAAAAATACTGCAACTAAACTGTGATTATCATAGGATTAATGTGGTTAGCAATCCAAGATGCTAGTTAGTGGAGCCATAGTAAGTTATTGACAAGTATTAATAATAATTAATACAGACTTTGAAGAACTGTGGAAGATTTTTTTTTTTAAATCACGACAATCAACAGTTATAAATACCTTTTTGGTGTAGCTGCTCCCAGAGATTGCATCTGTTGGAGCTCGACCAGCAATTCTGCCTTGTAAAACAGTGTCAACAGAGTTGATGAAACTGGACTTGCCGGCACCAATTGGTCCATAGAGAAGAATTCTGAGATGACTGACGTCTTGGTTCCACAGTTTGAATGATTTCACAAAATCGAGATCTTCCCCTTTGTTCCTGTTTCATGATGGAAAATCGCTGCATTAAAACACTGTTACTTTTATTATTAAATCTATTAGGCACATTGTGATCGCTGCTCTGTCGCACACATCAACCAGTCAACACAGCAACAAAACACTTCAGTGATATGTCAAGGAGCAGAGCCAGACATCGAGGCCAAAGTGGCACCACAGACTGTATGTGTATGAATACTCACTGCGGCAGATTCCTCCACGGCGTACTCAAAAGTGCTGAGGAGCAAATAACATATGTTACCACACAGTAAGACAAAGCTGTATTTCAACACCATCCATTATTATTCACAAATAATATCATTATAAAAATTTTGCAATATTTGGAACATCATACGTTGAGGTGGACATGGTGATGAATTTCCTCCCCCCATTGCTGTAAAGAAGGACATTTACATGTAAATGTGTATGCATTCAAATCTGAAAGAAATCTGAAAGAAAAAATCTGGAGAAATGGCTTCTGTTATTTCCTAAAATCAAATGCTAATATAAGTTGGAGACTCTTATCTAAGTATTAAAATGTTTTTTTTATTTTTAAAGTGACATAAATCACATAAATTACATACTAGAGAATGATAACAGGAGACAAGAAGGAGGTAAAACCATTAATTAATAACAATTAAGTATTTTTGTACTGTAGAGCTCAGCCATTCATTTTTTCCCTTTATCTTTTTTCTTTTACATATTTACTTAACATTATAGTAATTATTGTCCTGACTTTTATTATTTATTCAAATTTGGAGGCTATACTTTGAAATACTTGAATTATGTCTATAATAAAAGTGTTTTTCTGTGTAGTGTAAATGTCATAAAAAGACAAGTAATTAATCTAAGCAATTAAATAAAACAAGTAAAACATTAGCAATAGGTCAAACTCAGGATTGAGCTTACATTTCCTTTCAATTTCTAGCTCTACAGAACATTTACAACTTTGAGAAAAGAATAATAACACCATAAGAGTAACTATACTACAGTAACATGAAGGGAATTTACTCACTTTGAAGGATTTTCTTTAACTGATTTGTGTTCTGTTACTGAGCACACAAATCATCACATAATAGACGAAGTGCACTTTTGCTTCCCAATCAGAACAGCATATTAAACTGAAGACAGGCATAACAGAGAGCTCTTACCTTTATGTAGCTGCTCTGGATGCAGTGACACAGCAGTATTAAGAGCAGCATCTTTTTATAGGGTCCTCCTCTTGCTTTCACTTCCATCCTCAGCAAACCACATGACTTACAGGAAATCTTCCCTCTTATTTACCAAGTCTAATGGACTTTTTGTTATTAATACAAGGCTCCAATGACAGGGAAAAAGGGAGGGAAGATTTCCAACTGCTTTTACTTTCATTTTCCAGCAAAACATGTAACAAAACAAACTTTCACTTTTCTTGACCAATAATACAACTCATTAAAACATTACTTTTGTTATCACTGCTGACTTGTACTACAACATCACATCAGTGGACTCATTTCCTTTCTTCCTTGCACAACAAAGCACATGATTAGGTTTAGAAATGTCATATGACATACGTCACTGCTGTAGCATGCTAAACATTCTAGCACACTATGTTGTTATTAAAATAACTCCACTGACATTTGGTTTCATCCAGGCCTCCTGTGTAGTCCAGGGACCCATCCACCTTCCCTCCCACCCACTCTTTAGGGACTATCTTATAGCTCCTTAAAGGGGCAAAAAGCAAAATCGTTTCACCGCTAGGTTTGCTGTTGTGCACTGCCTGTAGACCAGAACAAGTGTGTCATGAGCGACACCTCCCTCTACCTCTGCTCTCCACCCCACACCCCACTTGTCTCATCTAATCTTAGTTTAGCAGTTAGCGATGTCTTTCACTCACTCTTGGTCTCTGCTGTGTTTAGCTATTCCTCTGCCTACTTCAATGATGATGGTACCTGTAATAAATGTAATATATTTGCTGACATGGAGGCGAGGCTCAGTGACTAGAAGAACTGGTAGAAGCGCTCCATAGCTGTAAGTTACTCCAGTAGCCGGTGGCAGCTGACTCGGCTAGAGCCATCACCGGATCCCGGCTAGTGCTAACACCGGGAGCTAACTAGGGCTGTACCCAAATATTTGGATATTTGAATATTCATTTCTATGGGTAGGTATTTGTTATGGAAACTTGGTATTCGATATTCGGGGTTTTTTTTTTTTTTTTACATATTTTTTGGTGCTAAATGTAGTCTTTTTGTTGTTAGTAAATGTAGGTTATCAATAAAAATCAAAACTTTTAAATTGCATTGTTACAAATGTAAAGATATAGTATCGCCTACCAACAGAGCTTGAGCGCACGCCACGCTTGAGCGCATCTGTCTGAGGTTGTGGATCAATGCCAAGTTTAACCACTTTATCACTATTCCCTCTAACTTGTAGCTGTTTTTTCGTTATCTTTTGAATTTAATATGAATTATGGAACCGTTTTTGTCAAGGTGTGTTTCCCCCGTTTTGTACAATAAATTATTGTTTAAAGTTTCAACAAGTTTCTTTTGGAGTGCGTGACACAAGTGTGTTTTGAAAACGGCCGCAGACTGTCACCTGCTCAACGCATCAGTAGGCCTACCTTCAGATGCCATGACAGTAATAGATTATAGATAAATAGATTATAATAATGATGTCAAAATATCATTTACTGCGCGATTTAACAGACGATCACTGCTGCCCGACCCACAGGTCCATTTGCGGGTTCCGTGGGTTACGGGTCGACCCACGCATCACTACTCAGCTCAGTCTATAAAGGCTGTACACAACAGTAGACATTATATTCCATTCAGGCCAGCAGAACTAGCAGCGCATCGGCTCTACAGTGCACAACACTGCTGATTAACCATTTAAATTAAATTAACCTTTAAATTAGGTTGTTGCCACTGGCATAATGCTGTGAAAGGTGCCTTTGTGCATCAGTATTTTATGCAGATGTCCACTGACATACCACCAGTATTTCATAACTTCGTTGGTGGTAAGTGAGTCAACTACAAATAAAAATGGGCTATTTTTTCAACAACAGGAAGAACTTTTTTTTTTTTTTTTTTTTTTAATAAGAAAATGTCACACTGAACTCAAAAGCATATGCTGGAGCCTCATATTATTTATTATGCTGATATAAATTATATACAGACTGCAGTATATGTATAAAGTGCTTGAAAATTAAATCTTCTTATTGGCCAAGGATGTGTGTATAGCACATAGGTCTACACGGATTCTGGCTCTTGTTGTAAGCTGGTCTCAGTATACTTATAAATCCAAAAACAACTGACAGTAAGCAACAAATAAACATACAGCTAAACAAACACAAAACTAAGAAAAGATAAAAAATATAATGTACATAAAAGTTGGTAAAAAATGGATGCGTATAGAAATATACTGTAGGCCTATTAAAAACAGTGACAGGCATAATATATCATCAAAATATACCCTGCATGTAAACATTTTTTTAGAGGCCATTTTTCCACGTCTTGATAATACAATGTTTATGTCAGCAGTGTGTAGGTCTAGGTTGGAGGTAGGTTGTTGAGGAAGTCTTCTCCAAAGGTTAACATCTGTCTCAGTGCGCTCAGTGTCAGCACATCAATGCCATCATTCGGGGTGACTTCTGAATCATAATTCTTCACAAGAAAGATGCAGTTTGGTGGAATGCCCAGCAACATGCTGAATTTGTCGACCTGAGTAACAGAATTTCAGTCGATCAGTAAAAGCACAGTGGAGACCAAAGAAGATTTTTGTGCTGACTTTGTGGAAACCGAACCAAAATTACATTTCAATGATTTAAAGTTCAACTGTGTAGGATTTAGGGTGCTATATTTATCATATATATGTTCTGGAGAGGATGAGACCTTTACGGATAATTTAGCTTCGGAAAAAAAACTGCCAATAATTCCCACTAAAAATTACACCTTTAAATCTGACAACAATTACCCACCTGTTCCTTTAAATGCTTGTTCTTGTACCCTTTGTTTACATCTTTTTTGACTTTAGGACAAGTTTCATCAACTTTGGTGAGAATAGCCAGTTGGGGAATCCCTGTAAACACAGAAACCCAATTAACATTTTAAGCATTTTTTTTTGCTGGTATTTTGAGTCATAAAATCTCTGGCACCATTTTTCCAAACAGGGTTATAAAGACTGCCATGTCTTCTCTTACCCATTTCACTGGCTGCTAGTCTGACTTCTCTCATCTTCTTCACAACATCTTCACTTAGTAAAGACACTGAGTTGGCAGGAATGACACAAACCAAAACGTGAACTCTGTCATCCAGAGTGGAGATGACCTGTAGCCTTGATCACTGCCCTGCAATGGGCTTTCAGGAAGGAACTAGAAAACAATTTAAAACCATTAACTACTAACTGTTATTTGGCACAATACAACGCATATTTGGGTTAAAAAGGTGTTAAATGCCAAATAATAAAAAAGGAGATATTTTAAATAGTGTCAGAGTTCAAAGTATTGTACCTTGTAACCGTCTTTCACATGTCCCTTCAAGGCCAGTATGACATCTGCCACACTCACTCCAGTGTTAGTCTTTTGCTCAAAGCCCATGATGTCATTAAAAATGAAAGAATAGCAGCTCTCAGGGTCTTTGTGGATTTTATAAGCTGTGTACTATAGAAAAGAAGGTTTAGTTATTTGCATCATTTTAGCAAATCCCAGACATAATTTCAATGTCCTCCTGAGTCCCTGTGTCCTCATATGAGGACATCACATTTCGGGTTTACTTGACCTTACACTTCATTCTGCTTAGTCTCTATATACAGACTCCACATTCAGTGAATGTAGAGTCTGCAGGCAAACCCAGAGATCTTGCCTCCAGAAGAAGAGTGGAAGAGCCCTGGTTTGCAGTTGTAGGCTGTTTGTAGTCCGCGTGATATTGACCAATCACGTTTGAGCCGGCTGCAGTTGTTGCCAGGTTAAACGGTCCGTGCAGTAAACTAACGAGGCGGAACATAACTGGCATCACTGCAAACTCTGAATCCATCGCAATGGTTCAGCATATTTACTTATATATATACGGAAGTCGGAACTCTGCCCCCAGAGGCTGTATCGCGGTCTGACCGATTTTTTGGCATTCCGGTTTGATATAGCCGATGGGTTCCGAGAATGCATTTTGCTTCACTCAGACCTGTTGTCCTCAATTGTGGACACTTTTTTGTGCCATCTAGTGGCAGTAAGACCGAAATACACTAATCCATCTAAAAACAAGATGGCAGCCATCTCTGCCGAGTCAGTCTGCAGCTGATTCCAACACAAAGGTGGACAAAGGCCCAAATCTGATCACATTTATGGTTGAAATTTGTTTATCTATGATAAGTAATGTTTGTAGTTTGATATGGCAACATATTTTACCAATTTTAGCAACTGTAACAAGCTAAAACACTGTTTATTATAAAGTATTCGTTTGAAGACATTGGGACTTTATTGTCGTCTCATTTGAGGACACTGGGACTTTCTTACCGTTGACAATATTGAATTTGTTATGCCTATCAGGTCCTATTAAGCCCAAATAAATAGGACAAATTGAAAATGCATACCAAACAAAAGTTAGGGTCTCAGGAGCATATGTAAAATCAACCTTAAAATGTTTGCCCTTGGTTTTAAACATTAGTTCCTGTGCTTCAGATTTACTCTTGTTATGCTGCTCATTCGGCAATATATGACGTTATCGATAAAAATCTATATTATTTTGGCATGAGTTGCAGAGTGTTGGAGATATTGGCCAAAGAGCTGTCTGCTTTCTTTTGAGTTTGAGTTTGAGGTGAGTTTTCCAAAATGTATTTGGAAAACTCAACAGTAATGTCTCTTTCCAGAAATCATGAATTATTTAATTAACATAATCCAGTTGGATGTTCGGAGGGACCGACCCAAAGTTTTGGATCAGCCATCACCACATTAAAATAAAGCACAATGTTCTCAGAGCTGAGGCTGTGAGCAACACCCACCTGACACAGTCTGTATACAAGCATGCTTTGTCAAAATGAAACAGAAAGTATTTCTAAAAATATTTTAGTGTTGACTAACCAGCAGCTGCATGTTGGGTGTTCTGTAAAACACAAGACATAGAGTGCTAAGGACTGTGCACCACAGACAGCGCACACTCTGTGTGTGCATTTTGACCAACAACATGATGATGACCTGGCCAGTTCCCAAGCAACACAGTTCAGTACTATCACCTTATTGTTTTATCTTGTCTCAATATTTCATTCACGTCTTTGATTATGTATATTTTTACTTCAGAATTCCCACAAATATCAAACACATTTTAAATTAAATTTGCTCGGTTTTCACTGAGAACAATGTTCCCTCTAATTTTGAAAATTCCTGAGCAGACATTCAACTCCTCTGATCACCTACTTGAGTGACTGTGGACAACATCTGACACGTACACACTACATCCACACTGCAGTGCGATGGGTCCAATCCCAAGACCCTGCTTGCGGCTCTTTGCAATTTCCACAGCATTTAAATGCCTTTTTGTTCCAACATGTTGCTTTAGGTAGTCTAGTTTTCACTCACTCCACACTTTCCCCTCTGAAAACTCACCATATGTTTTTGCCTCATTGCAAGACTTGCAAACAACTCCATTCTCGCTTGAAAAAGAAAAAAAATTCAAAAGGTTTTCTGGTGGCGTTTTTTTTTTATCATCACTGACTGACAGTTCACTGTCACCTGTCACTCACTGCACAGACAAACAGCCACAGTGGAGTATGTATTTACTGTTCAAGTCACTAGAAAGCACATATGAGGGGAAAAAAAGAGAAACAGTAAAAACTGGTCAGGGATATTTGAGTGCGCAACTTTTTTGTCATCTGCGCAAAGAGGTGGGGAGGAGTGCGCAATAGTGCAGTAAACAGCTTAGAGGGAACAGTGACTGAGAAGTTGTTAAACTCTTTCTGGGGTTTTTTGTTTTTTACAGTCAGTAACACAAATAACTCCAAACTCTAAAGTTATGACTCACTGTTGCTGTCATTATCTGCAGTGCAACACTGGTAAGAATACCAATCAGAATCCAGAATTTGAAGTGACGATGATACAAAGCTAAATATCTCATGGGTGAAATATAATTATAAGGGGAAATGCACTAACGCAGGCATGTCTAAAGTCTGGCCAGGGGGCCAATCGTGGCCCTCGGACAGATTTTTAAAGGCCCATGGCATATCTTTCAAAGCATACTCTATGTAGCCCACCATACAATATTGGTTAATCAAGCAAGATCACTTTGTGTTTCTTCCGCTCATGGCAGGGCTATCATCCAGTTTGCAGACATGCAGGAACTAGAAGGCAGAACTACTGTTTTCATAAATAGACGATTAACAAGTAAACAAACCAACACATTCTCACTCCGACCTCGTCACATATTGACCTTTGGTCATGGGCTTTCCACATCCAGATGACACGCAAGGTTCCCTGGATGTGCTGGTTGTTGACGTTCTGGGACGCCGTGCCAATTTCTGCCTGTTAATGGTACAGTACACAGTACAACACCGCAAACTGACGTTTTTTTTCCCCCTCTAACAACTAACTCACATGGTTGGGTTTAGGCAACAAAAGCACATGGTTGGGTGTAAGACAGGGTCTCACAGGGTTTGGCTTTATAATCTTACGGAATGCAAACAACGCTCTCCCAGGCGCAGGTTGGTGTTTGTTGGGCCCATCTACCACCCCTCCTGCCCACCCCACACATACTTTTGCCGCCTTAAATTCATTCTTGTCCAGACGCCACCGGAGGCCATCAAACTTAAAAACGTTAAAGAATGGCTTTTTTCTGCGGTGTCTGACACTGCAAGTCACTGCCGGAGCACCAGATTTTGACAACTTCACAGTGGGAACAGGTTGAACAAGCAAAAAGGAATGGAATGTTGAATACTTAAAATGCAAGAAGCCGCTGGCTCCTAGGTTTTTCACATTATCTTATCTGGCACCCATTCAAAAAAGTTTGGACACCCCTGCACTAACGTGACCAGTTATCCAAAATACTTCTGTGTTCGATTCCATTAGGGTTTTAATGAGGTTTAAAACATTTTAAACTATTATTTGAAATCATTGTTATTAACAGTTTCTCATACGTTTCGTGTAAAGCTGCTCCCAGAGATTGCATCTGTCAAAGCTCGACCAGTTACTCTGCCTTGTAAAGCACTTTCAACAGAGTTGATGAAACTGGACTTCCCAGCACCGACTGGTCCGTGAAGAAGAATTCTGAGATGTTTGGCTTTGTTGTTTCGAGGCTGGTAAGATTTCACGAAATCGAGATTCTCCTGGCTGTTCCTTTAAATCAAACAAAAGACATTAGAATAAAATATTGCATCATTTTTATCACTAAATGCAGAACATGGTGACAACTCATACTCACTGCGGCAGAGTCCTCCATGGCT
The DNA here is from genome assembly GCA_026686955.1 of Epinephelus cyanopodus. Lineage (NCBI taxonomy): Eukaryota > Metazoa > Chordata > Actinopteri > Perciformes > Serranidae > Epinephelus > Epinephelus cyanopodus. Next base: position 13,311,662 of record CM048929.1, read on the forward strand.
GACTAAAATATGCTAAAGAGGAAGATGACATACAGTGAGACAAAGCTGTATTTCAGGACTTCATTAACATCAGGCATTATTTTTCCACGATTGTTAGCGTTCGCAATAGCAATATTTGGAAAATCTTACAAACTAAAATTGTAACAGATAAGGACTTACCTCCTCCCATTGCTGTAAAGTAAGATATTTACATGTGAATGTGCATGAATTTAAATAAAAAGTTCAGGAGGAGGAATTTATATAAAATGCCTAAAATCAAATCAAAGTGGGGGCACTTATCTCAGTGGTTAAGATAGTAAATGTTAATTTGATTTTATCTTTTTACAAATAAGTTCTGCAATAAGTTAAAAGTCCAGTGTGTAAGATTTAGGGGGATCCAGTGATATCTAGCCAACACATTCTCACTACCTCATCACACAGCGTTTGGTCATGGACTTTCAACGTCCAGATACGACGTGCAAGAGTTGATTGTTGATGCTCTGGGACACCATTCTGCCTGTACATGCATTGTTGTCTTTAAAGATACACTTCAGCTGTCACAGGTAATTTACTGTTCACATACAGTCTCTTTCAAAATAAATGCACTACTACATAACAAGACGGACATTAAATCAAACCAAATACATGAAATGAGTTACACATTACCCAGAGGACTATAATAATAATAACACCATAAGGATATAAGTCTAACTGTACTACAGTACTTAGACGCAAAGTTATGACAGCAGAAAATCCTTACCTTTACTTATGTGATTCGGGGCAGTGCCACTCCAAGTGATAAAGTTGACAGGAAGAACTTGTTTTTATAGATAATGTGCTTGCTTTCACTTTCTTTTGTGAATTTAAAATAAGACACAAACACATAACTTAAATGAATGTATTTTTTTTTATACAATACACCACAAAAATCCCCTGGCAGCAAAAAAAAACAAAAACAAAAAAAAAAACGAACTCAGACACACCAAGAGATACACAGTGGAAAGTACCACTGACAGATGGGTAGAGGCAGATTTCACTGTACCAAGTACAATGGCATACTGCAACAGAAACAAACACAAGCAGGGGCATGTGCAGATGCAGCCTTAGTTCTCACATGGTACTTCCCCTGCATTAAATACAGTAACAAAATACAGAGCACAGGAATTTAAGTTTTGGTTTCTGTTTAGTTTAGCTTTTACCACTGCCATGGGTCAGGATACTGGTGTAATGTGATCCTATTTTTTCCAAAGAAAGAAAATCACTCAAACACTTGTCACTGAAAAGCAATATGAAAAGACAAGGCAGATGAAACATGTTTTTATGTGGGTTTTTGTCATATTTGTTGGTTTATATCCCTTGTGTAATAAATAAATACAATTCCACTGATTGCTAAATATCATCTCCCGACAGCATGATGCTTATGACATATTTCATGACATCACTACACTGACATTGTTTACCAGAATGCTTCCAAAACAGGTATATATATCAGTTTTTCAGCATTATATGTATAAAAGTTTGGAGTCTCAGATAAAAATACAAGTAGCCCATTTACTGTTATAGGTCAGAAGTAACTATTTCAACTGGTTATAAGAACAGAGCTTCTAACGGAGAGATCATTTACAAAATCGAACACGTGATTTTAGCAGGACTGCAAAGTTTATTTCAGTCCGCAGTGACAGCTGGAAATGTTGCTATTTTTACACTCTGAGTCCATCACTGCAGCTCAAACTAACATGAGACACCGCAGTGATGAGAACTTATCACACTCACATAATCCACACATTTTTAATTGGCTTTTATTACTATAAATGCAACATTTGGGTCAGCTAGATCTCATCAGTCATTAGCTAGGCTTCTTTTCCACCCTTTCATTCAGTGGCAGAAACAGTCTGGTGTTACTTTAGAGTGTTTTATGTGATACAGTCCGAGCAGTTTTGTCATCATCCGACTAAATAGCAAAAAATACTTGTACTAATGTCACCTACAACCTCGTTATACCTTCATGGAATTTAAGTATCAGCCAACTGTGAATTTTTGGATAGTATTTTCAATGTTTCTACATTTTCCGTTATAAGATTAAAGGGTATTGTCTAATTACCGCCACCAAGTGTCCAAATAATGCAACAAAAAATATCTAAATAAACTAAATAATCTGCCAACAACAAACATAAATGGCTCCTACTACTAAGGCTTCCATTAAAATAGCATTTTAAGTGCTGTGTGTGATTTATACTTTGGGATTTATCCATAGCATGTTGTATGTATCTGGGTTTGTCTGTGAATGCTGCCAGTTATAGTGAAGCTGATGTGTGTACTTGTGTTTGAAATAGTGTCTATTAAGCCATGTTTAATGTGTGTTTTGGGTGTGTTTTGAATCAACTAGGCTGACCAAACGTCCTGTTTTGCCCGGACATGTCCACTTTTCATGTCCTGTCCGGGGCGTCCGGGGGGTTTTATAAACTGATGATAATGTCCTGTTTTCCGTGTGTGTGTGTGTGTGTGTGTGTGTGTGTGTGTGTGTGTGTTAGAGTGCGGCACAGGCCACATATTTCTGTCCGAACCCAACCCGAGCCCGACATTATTTAATGACCAAAGCACTGAGTTTGTGTCAAACAGTTGTTACAGTTACAGGGTATTTAACAGGACGGACGTGCGCCGTGGGTCTTTGAGACGAGAGCAGGAGGCGGGAGGTCCGACACTTCCAGCGAGAGGAGAGGGAGACATAAAACAAAATAAGATAAAATAGGAAAAACCTTTCTCACTCTTTTATTTTATTTTCAGCGTTTAATCAAGGAGGAGGCGGGTGGTGGAAGGTCCGAGACTTCCAGCGCCCCAGCCCGAATACAATTTATAGCTACATTTTTGACCAAACCCGGCCGACCCATCGGGCACCGTCGGGCTCGGATCGCCACACTCTAGTGTGTGTATGTGTCCCCTATTGGGTCCTGTCTGAATTTCTGTCTTTGAGAGATATTATTTTGTAATATAACTGAATTTTCTATCCATACATATACATTTTAAATATATTAAAATGATAAGGCATCTTTGGGTAAACTGCGAGTATCATTTAAGTCATTCACTGCCACATGACGAGTTTTGACGAGTTTCATTGTTTGGTTCTCACTGCCACATGACAAGTTTTGACGAGGATGCACTTTTTTACTGAAAACGCTAGATGGCGCTCTTTTGCACCCTGTGAATAAGTTTGGTGGCGTTGAGATGAAAGCGCATTTCTCAGTGAGCCAGCAAGTCACGTGATGTAAACAAAAGTTGGCCAACTTCAAAGGCAGCGCTGAGCACCTGCCCGTGATCACAAAGCATGAGTGGAATACAGTACAAATTGCGCACAGTAGGCCTACTAGAGACGGACAGACAAAGAGGGAAAGAGAGACACATAATGAGAGAAGGTAGTAGATTAGCACTAGCAGGTATCAGCAGGTAGGCTAGGATCCAACTAGGATGTAGTTTTATTTTATTTTAGTTAGTTTATTTTTGCATCATGCCGCTAAAAGATGGCACTGAGGAAGGCCAAGAACAAACCCCGGGATTCGGGACCGGGCGATCCACGACAACGGACGTTAGAAGATGCCGGCTTTTTTCGCCGTGTTGAAGCAGCAGCACCGTCTGATAATGAGGCCCCTATAGCAGGCTTGCCAGCCCCTGACACAGGATCCGAGATTTCCGGGTCTGATCAAGATGTGGATGCAACCGTGTGTCCTCGTCGCACTGAGCGGGTGACGAGGCGCCGTGATTATGTCGAGTCTCCTTTCACCACGTCTGCGCCATCATCCGGTTCCAACAACGATTTAGACAAGCTGGGTCATGAGGAATGGTTTCCTTTATGAAATTGCTCCAGAGGGGGCCCGGAACGAGAAAACTATGAGGACCATTTCATTGGTAAGAAGTATTTTGAGATGAAATGAATGTATAGCCTGTACTGCAAGTTGCACATGCCCAAATTGATTTTATGTTTGTGTACTGCATGTGTAGACTCAGACGAGTCATCAGGGGACAGGGGAGAGGAGAGGAGGAGAAAGAGAGCTAGAAGCCAACGTCAGCCTACTATACCTGTTGAATGTGGAGGTAAGTGTGTGTGTGTGTGTGTGTGTGTGTGTCTGTGTGTCTGTGTGTCTCTCTCTCTCTGTGTGTCTCTCTGTGTGTGTGTTGAACTGTATATCTAATAGTGGTGTTTTGCTGTATAGGGGGCTCACAGAAAGCGAGGGGATGTCCTAAGTCCAGGCCCGATTCACCTTCTCAGTGGTTTACCCCGGGTGAAAGGAGGTGGAAGCCAGAAGAAATAAAGTTCTCAGCAATGCCGGGTCCCATTGGTGATGCTGCTTGGGAAAACTAGGCTGATTGATTGAGACAAGTCAATTTGGTTTTGTGTGCGCACAACCTGAAAACACTGTTGTAATGTGTGGGATTTAGTGGCATCCAGTGGTGATGTTGGAGATGGCAAGAATGTAGGAGACCTGCTAAAAAGCATTGCAAGAGACTGTTTCTCAAGCAAGCATTTTCTTGTACCCTCTGGGCTGCTGTAGAAACACATCTGTGTGTGTGTGTGTGTGTGTGTGTGTGTGTATCTGTGTCTGTGTGTTTTTATTTTTATTCTTTTTTAATGAAATTTGTTTTAAAACATAAAGTACAATGTCATATAATGACTCAATTCAAAATTAAAATCAAATTAGATTTTTGCCTCGAAATATTCCCTGGACTTTAAACCTGTTTTTCTCTGAATTTTCTCTCAAAAAGGGAGTTTTGGGGGGATAGCAAGCTATATTCAACTGAATATAACTAAAGAGTGGGACATGCTATGAACTCACCTTTTTTTTCTGGGGAAAGAAGAGACTCTAACCCTTTCATTTGAGATATTCCATGCCATTTTATTGATAACACAGAATATGCAATGGACTTTTGAAAAGTACCAAAAATCATGAAAAGTGCTGGCAATTGAGGGACACTGAGCGATTTAATGCTGGCAGTGAATGAGTTAAATAGGCTACGTTGTGGCCGGCCGAGTGTCCTCTTTTTTGTAAATCAAAATATGGTCACCCTAGAATCAAATAAACTTTACAGCACTTCACAGAAACCTCTGTCGCCGACTAAAATGCTAACAACATGACAGGGTATGTGAATACAACCATAGATCCCCTTTAAGACGATGGCCGCCAAATATGACCCGTGATGGCGGGTAACTCACCCTCCCAGCTCCAGTTAGAGCGGCTCCTCACAGTAGCACTCAGCCATATGAAGAAAAGTCTCTCTTCCCTCAGTGCCACAGGTGCAGCTGAGCTTTACCTGCTCACCCAGTGCGCTGTCTGGTTTCCTCCACTACAGTGCTAGCTGACAGTTAGCACCCAAGCTAATAAAGTCCAAAGCCCACAAGCACTTTCATAACGCGTGGAATGCTAACGGCTAGCATCAAAGCTAATGAAGTCCAAAGCCGACACGTGCTAGCTCGACGTTAGCGCGGCTATTAGCTTAACTCTGACAGTCTTAACACACTACATTTAACTCACAGTAGCAGCGGCTGTAACTCACTGTGTCTTGTAACATCAACTTGACTCTTATTAAAGTTGGTAGACAACAATATCGTCGTGTGGACAAACTGAAACTAGGGAGATATTTTAGCGCCTGTTGTTGTTATCCCGCCCCCTGACCAATCGGAAACCAAGGAACTTGATGTTGCGTCTAGACTGACCAATTAAAAGTAGGCTCAATCAAATAGCAGTATAGGATGCAATTAGCAGGGTAGGTGTCAACGTGCAAACACCGTACACGCCAGTGCATTCACTGTCAGCAGTAGAAGGCATCACTCATAGACATTTAAACACATTTCACCCATTATCGTTATCGTTATCCGAAACAAATGGACCATTAGAACCTAGAAAACATTGAATAAAACAGTTTTACGAGTCTGCCGTGTGTGCTCAATTTATTTCTGATCCAGACATTCAGGAGGTTTTACTGGGAGCCAAATTATTCCCAGAAGTACAAAACAATACCTGGTGATTTCAAATGGTTGAAAACACTGAATAAAACACTAAAAAGCTGCTTTCCAAAACTGCTTGTCACAAATGGCCCTTTCCAGAGCCAGAGTTTATTTGTTCATTCTGGGATACCGTACGAACATGGTGGCGCAACATGGCGATCCCCACAAACAAATGGTAAATGGGCCTGCACTTGTAGCGCTTTTCTCATCATCTGACCTTTTTACACTACAAGTCACATTCACACACTGGTGGCCGAGCCCACCATACAGGGTGCCACCCGCTACTCAGTTTTTAGCACACTCACACACCGATGGGTCAATCATCTGGAGCAAGTTGGTGTTCAGTATCTTGCTCAAGGATACTTTGACATTCGGACTGGAGGAGCCGGGGATCTAACCGCTGATTTTATGATTAGTGGACAACCCACTCTACTTCTGAGCCACAGCTGCCCGCTACAAGGGCCCGCTCCCTAAATCCTGTGTAGAAAAAACAGCTCATTGTAAAAATAAACAAAAAACACAATGATTCTTATTTTCCAGTAATTACACACTCAAGAAAACATACTTATTATATTATATTAAACTTCTGTCAATATATCCTCATAAATAAAAACACTCCATCATCCATTATGACATTGTGTGTGTACTTAAGGTGAGGAACAAAGAACTTAAAGAAAGATGTCTTAAAGTAAAAATAAAACAAAGTTTCCTGAATTCAGGTGAGGACCAGCCTAAAGACATGAATCTGTCAGGCCTTTTATCATTCAGTGACTGCAGGCAGAGTTCAGACATGGATTCACTTTAACGTTACACACAGATTTCATGTACTTCAACACCACAGTGGTCACCAGTGTTGGGAATACAGTGGAAATTACATACCAAGGAATGCCTTACTGTAATTCTACTACTTTTGGCAGTAACTAAATAATGCAGTTACAATCAATGAACTTTAAATCATTACTTGTTACTTTACTCTTGATTACAGCAGACAAACACAGACTATCATCTAATTTTTTTCCATGGTTATAACTTGTAGCACTTTTATTTTATTAGTCCTGTAGTTATAAGAAATCACTGTCATATGTCTGAAAACAGTTATTTTGCTACGACTATTAAAAACTGACTTGTGTTGCCTAATTTGAAGGCATGTCAAGGCTTCAATAAATAGACTTATCAGAACATATAATGTGTTTCATAGTTCCACTACTCACTATTCATCATGACAATGGATACGCTCATAAATAAAAATTTGACCATTGTCTTGTCACACACTAACACTAAAATAATAAAGCTATGTGTGCCTTAATAATAGAATTTAAGCAGAAGTATTGCAAAAGTTACCAAGGCTTAAGGCAAGCGCTACCGTTACCTGGCTGTCCGTGAGGGCAGGTCAGGGAGACGTGGGTGCTGCTCCACAGGGCGATTGATTTGCCTGTGTTGACTGTGGTGGCTGTGACAACAAGGGACGTTAAAGCGGGAGGGGCAGGGGTTCGACTTAAATGCAGCTGTCAGAAATTACAGGAAGCTTTTTATTAAGAAGTGATGCCATGAGCCAAATTTGAAAACTAAAACATTAAAAAGTTGAGCGAAGTAGAAAAAAAGGGCACTTATCTAGTCAGAGGCCAAAAGGACAGGTGCTTGAGAAACCAAGTGAAGTCTATCTGTGCATGTGCCTGTTAAATGACACATTGGCTGTGTAAGCATTCAGAAAACATTTAACCAACACTAATTTCAGCAGATCATTCAAGGTACAGTTTCACACACACAATGTTTCTACAACGACTTAACCATCAAAGCATAATCGTCTATTTTAATCGCATGAGACAGTGTGATGATAAAAATAATAAGTTTATATCCTACACAGATCTTAACTGCACTGTTGCAGGTACTCCTGTCTGTTGGTCAGTAGATGGCAGTGTCGTCACATGGTGAAAAATGATGAATTCCTGTAATAACTTGCACGATTTACATTGTGTAACAATGGGAGTTGGCTCATTGCTTATTATTGCTTACTGAATTACAGACTGAGTCCCTGAATACTACTTCACGCTGAGACCTGTGTTAAAGAGGCAGATAATAACAGTGTATTTCCAAAGAAATGCATGTCTATGCTATCTAGGTTGGGTTTAATGTGATTTAGAGTCGCACACTGCAATCTGCATGTCTTTGGACTGTGGGAGGAAGCCGGAGTGCCCAGAGAGAACCCACGCTGACACGGGGAGAACATGCACACACGGGATCAAAACCGGCAACCCTCTTGCTGTGAGGCGACAGTGCTAACCACCACACCACCGTGCTGCCTTGATACCCTGGGTGCCTTGGTTGTTGATGTGCTGGGACACCATGTTAAGTTCTCTTCTTTCAAGACACACTTCCGTTTCGACAGGAAATTTAACAATGACATACAGTCTCTTTCAAAATAAACACAGTACGTCAGTACAACACTGCGATTTGATGTTACAGCAACAAAAATATGTGGTTAGGTTTAGGGGAAAACAACAGGGTTTGGCTTTATTATCTTAAGGGATGTGAACACCGCTCTCTCGGGTGAAAGCTGATGTTTGTTGGACCCACCCATCATCCTTGTCCTGCTGCAGTTCCCCCCGATGCAGCTGGGCGCCATTAAACTATAACAGCAATCGGCTGTGTATCATGCCGACGTTAAAGGATGCTTTTTTTCGTCAGTGTCTGACGGCACAAGTCACTGCCCAAGCTCCAGATTTCGCCGATTTTGGAGTGAGACCATGCTCTGGAAATACACTATGCCAAAAGAAGCCATTTCTACACAGTGAAAAGATTCAAAGTGACAAAATGAATGTTATATAATGTAATGTTGTATAATATACTTGTAATATGATGTTGTATAATCTACACATAAACCTTTTGCCAAAAAGAATATACCCAACAATCTTTGTAATCATTTTTCTCATATTGTAATTTAATCACATGTAACTACACCAACCAGCCAAAACATTAAAACCACTGGTGGGTGAAGTGAATAACATTGATCTTCTTGCTACAGTGCAATGTTCTGCTGAGAGACCTCAAGTTCTGGCATTCATGTGGATGCTACTTGACATGCTCCACCCACCTGAACACCGTTGCAGACAAAATAAACCCCTTCATGGCAACGGCACTTGCCAATGGCAGTGGCCCCCCAGCAGGACAATGCACCATGCCACATCACAAAAACTGCTCAGGCGTGACCCGAGGAATGGGACAAAGACCTCAAGGCGTCAACTTTACCTCCACATACCCCAGATCCCAACTGACTGAACCTTTGAGGGACGTGCTGTTACCCCAGAGGTACGCCGGTCCACCGTGGGTGCTTCTTGGACTGGTCTTGGCTCTGACCTGTTAAGGCATGGACAAAGAACCTCTGGAGGGTGTCCTTTGGTTGAGATCTGCTGAGTCTTGTGGGTTGTGAGGACAGGTACCAGCATGCCCCACAGATGTTTGATCAGACTGGGATCCAAGGTATTAGAGGCATAAACATAAATATTTTTTTTAAAAAAATTGTAAATGTAGAAAATGTATACAACTATTTATTTTACTATTTTTAGCTAACTGCGGGCTACTGGTCAAACTTACAAACATCATTTCAGAGTTAACTAGCAATGTTCTCAGATTCTACATAAATATGAAATAATTGCACTAAAAATAAAAAAAATATTAGCAAACTCTAGCATGTTTCACAATGACTTGTAATGAACATACTCTATTGTAAATATAAATGATTAATTTCATACTTTTCTGGTGATCAAAGTATCTGTCTTCCCCGTGAACAGGCATGTCCTCCAGTGTCACAACACACTGACGTAGGTACCAAAGCAACAAACTCTGAAAAAACACATTCTGCAAAATGTTTGATGTGGTGGTAATGACAGCAATATTAAAGGACACACATTCTGCATAAAATAAAAGTCACAAATTGTACCTATGTTAAATATTTGAGAGGAAATCAGTGATTCAACTATGTTTATGGCAATGAAAATAAGAGAATTTTGTTAGTTTCTACTGGAAAATTACAGCACCAAACATCAAAACAATGCTGAAATCCCAAATTAAATAAAAATGTAATTTTCCAAGAAAAAAAAATTAAGCATGGAGGTGAAATGAAGCATTTTAAGTAATAACAATATAAATAACAAGAAAAAACGTTTTCCTTCCCCCCCAAAAAAAATCATTCCAGGGACATAAAAGCGCCCAAAATCAAATAATAATCCTATACCTGCTAAATATTAGCATGTTAGCATTTTCTCTGTGAGCATGCTAACATGCTAATATGAGCATTTAGCCCCAAGAGCCACAACATCCTCACAGAGCTGCTAGCATGGCTGTAACTACACAAATGGCTTTTTCGAGAGAAAAAACATGGCAAGAGAATTGTAAAAATTCAAATTGTCAAACCAAACAATAAAAAATCAAAAATTTAAAAAAAATGATATATTCATAACAATATAGACTGAAAATTAGAGGATTTTGTTACCTTTTAACTGGAGAATTACAGCACCAAACATCAAAGCTGTGAAAATGGTGAAATTCCATTGAACAGTATACAAAATTAAATGAAAATGAAAATATTTCAAGAGAAAAATTAAGCATAGAGGTGAAATAAAGCTTTCTAAGTAATGATAATCTAAATAACAGGAATTTTTTTTAAAAAATCATTCCAGGCACATGAAGGTTCCCAAAATCCAATAATCACCCTATACCTGCTAAATATTAGCATGTTAGCATTTTCACTGTGAGCATTATGGCTGGAAATAAAACAAACGCCTTTCTTTCAAATGAAAAAAAGAGTAGGAGAGTAGTATAAACTCAAGCCGTCAAAAAAAATAATTAAAAAAAAAAGACAATGAAGCACAACAAGAGAAAAGACAGAAGGAGATAATGGAAGGGAAGTGAGGAAACATATATGCAGAAAATGTAAGACACCCACCAACCAACTGGAATCACAACTGCTGAAAACAGGTTTTTGTTTTTTTTTATTTGCATATTTGTTGGTTTATATCCCTTATATAATGTACAAATGTTGCACTGATCGTTTGATATACTGTAACTCCCCACAGTGAGATGCCTCATCACATAACATTAGCATTCAAATAATAATAGCGTGACAGAGATGCAAAATGGCAGTGAATGTGTAAGTACACGATTAGAGTAAGTGCATTTTGTGTTATAATTTTGATCAGTATCAAAAGAACGTTGCTGAGCAAGTAAGACTACACATAAGCGTTGAGGTGTTCTCCTCCATTCACAGTCAGTTTCACATTCGCTTGTATATGTAGATGACTCTGTTGCAGGAAGGACAGCTATGCTCCACATCTTGACAGGAGTCGACGCAGAACGGGATACAGCAGCAAAGAAAACACCTGGAGGAGGAAACAAAGTCAACTGTTACTCTCCAGTTTTGTTACTAAAGGAATGATAGCTCATGAAGCTGGATTTTTTTTATACATTTTTTTCCATAACATGGAAACCACCAGAAACTACTTGTGCGACAAGTTTCTACCCAAAAAAAATGTTGTTGTTTTTTTACCCAAAGAGGGCGAGGCCACCACAGATGGCCCAGGTCATCAGGCCTGCTTTGGGATGAGTCCGGGTGATCACTGTCTGCTGGCAGTGGGGACACACAGTTTGTCCTGGGACTTCATGCAGTGCAGGTTGCACTATCATGTGAGTCACTGAGGAGAAAATGGACAACACATCAAGGATTTGTCTCCATATTCACTTTTATCTCTTTATATCACAATAAAAGAAAGGGTTTGTACAAATTTGTAAATTTCTTCGTTTTTTGGACTGCCTCTCAGATGGATTTTGCTTTTTCATTTTGTCTTACTCTCATTCCCTCCACATACACTCCAGTCCAGCGTACAAATGAATGCTCTAGAATGTTCTGAATGAAGACCTTGTCATAAAAGAGGGCCCTGCACCTTTGTAAAGGTCCAGTGTGCAAGATTTAGGGGGATTTACTAGCATCTAGCAGTGAGGATTGCAGCTCGCAACCAGCTGAAATATCTCACATTTTGATTTCCTTCACTGTTCATTGTTCAGGAAGATTTTTTTTTTTTTTTTTTACCAGGAGCCAAATTATCTGCAGAGGTCTGCACGTGTGAAAATAAATGGGTCACAACAATTAAAGAAACCAGATGACTTGGTGCTTTATTGTTGTTGCCCAGAAAACGCGTCCAAAAAAGTTCTCCCTAGAGGACTCTACACTGCTTGTAAAGGAGGGTCTGCCAACTATGGCGGCCGGTGCGAAGACGCGAATGGCCCTATTTAAAGCCAGTGTTTGGTTCGTCCATTCTGGTCTATACTATAAAAACATGGCGGGTTCTGAGGACAAGCAGCTGATCACCATGTAGATATAAAGGCTCATTTAAAGGTAACAAAAACACAACAGTTCCGCTATTTGGTGATTATACACTAAAGAAAACATCTTCATTATATTCTATTTCTGCCAGTAAATACCCTGAATCCTACACACTGGACCTTTAAGTATGTCTTATGACATTTTTTTTTTTTTATCACATAATTTAATATGTGTTGTCGTTGCCAGCTAGTCAGACATTTCTGCTGTTGCGGTAGACTCACTTTGAGCAGCCATTACCAGGTTTGAGGATTAAATGTACTGACTGCAATGCCTCAAAAAGGCCAGCAGAGGATGACAACAGTGCAACAACTGTAATTTGATAAGGTGTCGCTGTTGTGTTTCTGTCTTTATGGAGGCATCAATACATAAAGGGTTTAATATTACAGGATGGCTCAGATTGTTCTTATTGTGTAGTGTGAAACTGTCATTGACAGACGGACAGTATAATGTAAAAAAATAAATAAAAATAAAAACTCCAAATTGATAGGAATTTAAATATAAGAACTGCAACACATTCTTCATATGAGAACCCCACAGCTTATACAAGCTGTATTAGTGTTTGGAAGCTAATGTATCTGTGATAAGAATCTTTATTCGTCTGTTACACTGAGCAGTACTCCAAATGTGACTGCACATCGCAAGAAGAATCCGTGAACAAAAGCTTTTTGTTATGGACAGAGGCCACAATACACCCTCTGACTTTGTGGGGCTGCGCAGTGGCAGTTCTCACTTCACACACACTGGAACTGAAACTCTCTGACTATCATTTCACAGGGGGTTCACAACATGGGTGGGTTCACAACATGTTCACTCATGTGTGCACTGTCTAATCGGGGTGTGAACGTGTTGTCGTTTGCATGAAAGATGGAGCATATCTGTTGTGCTGTGCATGGAGCAGTATTGTGCATTGTCTCACCTGTTGTAGCAGGTGCAGGAGCAAAAGCAACACCTGGCAGAGGAACAGATTCCATAAAACACTTTCCATATCATAAGTGCATTGCATTAAATACATGTAGGCAGAGTAGTGTAGACATTCTACATGAATATGTGTCTCATGGCATGATGTAAGAACAAAACTTAATTTGTTTCCACATTTCAGAAGTAACAGAATCATCTTTAAACAAAGGCAGGCACAGACACACCTTGGTATGCAGCAGGCGGAGGAGCTCCAGGAGAGTAGCCCGGCTGAGGCTGCATCCCTGGCTGAGGCATTGCACCTCCATAGTTCACAGGTGGCCCAGGGTATGGTGGAGCGGAGTCCTGTGGAGGGTATCCTTTTTCCATCTTCAGAGATCTTTACTGCATGTAAGAAATGCGAATCGTCTTTTTAAAGCTGATCAACTGGCGTCCAAGTTAATAAGTAAACATATAAACTGAGCTATAAAGGATATTGTGTTGTATTGCTGCCACAAAAACTCCAAACAGCATGTGAACACTTGTGCTTCCTTATTACTGACAGCTACATGGAAAAGCTTGTGAATGTGCGTTTTATATAAACACAAGCTGGAGCCAAACTACATAGTTCCATAGGTTGGTTGGTTAGAAATGTAGCCAGAGGGGGAAAAGAAAATGTTCCATCAAAGTTCAATGTCAGCAAAAGCAAGTTTAGGAACCAACACCTGCACCTCACAAACATTTCCTGTGATTAAAATCCACAAAATGTTTTTTAGAGATGATCAGATTAGTCTGACTGATTAGATTTAGATTTATTGATTGCAGCAACAGGAGGAAGTACAGCTTGACTTCATTGTACTAGCACTTAAAAAAGGAATAGCACTGCCTAACCGCATGTTCCACATCCTCTTTAAAGCCACATCACCAACATCTGCAAATGTTGCTTTTGGCCACTGGCAAATGTAAATGCAATATGCATGCTGTTTAGCTCTATAGCTGCTAAATGCTCCACTGTGTTCACCAGTGAGTTGCTAACTGTGTCTACCTGCTTTGTGGTGCTTTTTTGACAGAAATGAGCCCAGAGAGGTGAGGGTGAACCGGCGGGAAGGCTAAACCTTGACCTGAAACTATAAAGCTCCATAAATCCAAGAACAGCTGCAGATAATTCTGTATGTTCATCACTACGAGTGACCCCTTTCACATTCTCATTTGATACATGACTATAAAGACACCTGTTTTTAACGGTCATATGTAAAAGTAACAACACCACACTGTAACAACACTTCATTACAGGTAAAGTCCTGCATGAGACTTAAGTAAAAGTGCTTACAGTGTTGTCTACAAGACCACCTTAACCGAGACCAGAGGCCTGTACTATGAAGCAGGATTTGGAGTTAGCCAGGTAACTTCGGGGTTAACTCAAGATTATGTTCAGGGTATCAGATCACAGCCCGTCAACACACGACCTCTGACCAATCAGATCACTGAAGAAAAATGGATATATCCATGGATGAAAGTCTCAGGTAAAAAAAAGTGGCCTCTAATAGTTCAACACATTCTCACTCAGACCTCGTCACACTTTACGTGCCGACATTAAAGTGCAGGTCTTTTGTTAGAGGTCAGTAGTAGTAGGTCACTTGATTGTTCCAGGGTTCTATTTCCACTGGTCTTAAAACAGAACTTCTAACAAAATTGGAGAGTTTACAGCACTAAACACATGATTTAGGTTGTATTTTAACTTGACTGTTTGGATCATATTTTCAACATATCTACATTTCCGTAATGAGATCACAGAGTGTCCTTTACATCCAACTCAACTGACATTTAACAGTCTTGTAGTTGCAGACAGTTTTGGTACCGGTTCGTATTAAATGAGGCAGTCGACTTCATTCTTGGCTGTGATGACAGTTGTAATCAACAACCCCGCCTCTTTCACACGAACACACTCATAGCTGGTAGAAACAGATATCCAGACAGCCGATGTTAGGGTTAGTCAAACCAGATAAAGAAAAGACATCCCGGGTAAGCTGAATTGCTTCATAGTACAGGCCTCAAGTCATGACCAAGGCCAGAGTGTATCGAGGCTGTAACAAAACCAAGACTCTGAGGTGTTGAGACCGAGTCAAGACCAGGACCAGACCAGTCCGACTCCCACACTGCATTACATAACTATCTTAAACTGTGGAACACGTGAGCTGCAGGCACTCCTCAGACTGACGTAAAATGCATCCACAGAAACATGCATAAGTGCACCACGCTAACGTCTTGATAAAATAAACACAAGTGATTGCAGAGGAGAACTTAACATCTGGGTATTTTCCACAGTTTCGTTTTCAACATCCTTTTTTTTTTTTTTTTTTCTTCCCACAAGCGGTTTAGTGATTTCCCTGCAGTTGTGGTCTTAAATCAAAATCCTACGTCCTCTTTGTCTGAGACCAAAACAAGAAGAAGAGACCAAGAGTACAACACTGATTAGTGGCAAAATAATCAGTGTACTTACTGTATAAAATGCTCCCTGTGACTATTGAAATAAATAGATTTTAGTGTTGCTGAAGCATTTCACTGTTGTATTTAGTCAGGATGTGACCAATTTTGACTCTTTTATTTACTGTTACTAGATATTTAATCTATAAGAGATGTAACAACCTTAAAATAACTGTTAATAAAGTTGTGAGATAAATAGTGGAGTAAAACGTACGCTATTTGCCCGGGAATGAAGACGTATAAAGTGGCATAAAATGCAAATACAAATTAAAAGTACCTCAACATTCTGTTTACTTCAAGTACAATATTTGAAAAATGTACTTACTTACTTCCAACCACTGGGGGAAACTGAGCGTGACTTTAAAGAGATGTCAAACTGTTGTATTAGTAGAGTAGGTGGACGAAAGCAGTGGTTGGCAGCAATTTACCACATGAGAAATTTGCTTAGTGGGGGAGGCATGGGGCAATAGAGCCTGTGGTTAAAAGCACTTTGCTCTGATAATGTCACTCTGTACTTGTCCAGATCCTAAAAGCCTCTTTTAGTGATCTAACCAGCATGCATTAGTGCTGTATTTTGATAATATGGAAAAATGTAGAGCCACAATGTTGCCAGGCAGCCCGTCTCTCATAGGAACAGGCGCAGTCAGTCCCTGCAAGACTTCCTGTGTCTGAACATAAATCCATCCTAAATCAATTAGAGCAACATGAGCCACACACACTAATTCACCGCAGCATGCCATTATGCCTCGCCCTGTTTTGTTTGGATACTGTGGCTGGATAAGGATTACATCATCAATTTTTTTGACAGGAAAAAAAAAAAAATCACTTTCTTCATTTTCTTTGCATCTTTTTTACACAGTCATGGAATTATAAAATCAGCTCTATACATGAGATAAACTAACCTTAAAACAAGGCAAACACAAAGCTGATGACTCTAACATGATGACAACAGCAGCTAACTACAAATATATAAGATAAGATTTACCTACCTGTTACTTTCCGTCAAAAAAGGGAGAGTTGCACAACCTCTCTGCTGTAGCTGCCTTTTCCTGAGTGAAGCAAACACAGTATAACCAAGAGTGCTAACGGAAGACAACTAGGGGAAGGTATTTCCTGTATTTCTTTCGAGGTAATGGACTGACTGTAGACCCCACGACTTCATGATGCCCCCCTCCCCTTTTCCCCTCCCTTTTATTTCATGGAACTGGGTGTGTCTAACAGTAATCACCAGAAAAGTATAAACAGTGTTGATTGCACAATGCTTTCCACATAATATTCAATATGCAGCAATAAGAGTCATAAAAATGGGCTTGGCAAAAAGACAGGGAGATACGGATGTTGGCTAAGAACAAACGTTCCTTTGTTGACCCAATATAATGCATCATTTCACTGATCAGCCACTGTTTCAGGCAGCAACCCTGAAAAAGTCACATTTAAGAACACATACATATGTAAAGGACATAAGTGATACAAAACCACTGACTCAGACCACTTAAGATGGAGCAATCAAGACTGTATTTTTTTTCAGATGAACAAACTAAAATGCCCATTTGCACCTCTGCATCATTCGTGTCTTTTCTTGTCAGTAAAGTCCCCTTGTTTCCTGTGGTCTAACGCTATAGTGTGACTCACCTAATAGGAAACATGTGAACGTGTTAGAAAAAAGTTACAAACCAGCCCACTTTCTTTCCACAACAACTTTTTTTTCCCTCCAAGCCTGTAAAAGATCATGTGTGCAGTCCAGCTGTCATGCCTTTTTTACAATAGAGTAAGAGATTCCTTAGATCTTAGTCATATGGGAGCAAATAAAGGACATAATGAATCAAATTTTGAAAGCCACTGAACACTTAAAGGAATACCTCACCCCCAAACTGATCTTCTGTGAATCAGTAAGTCATGTTGTGGTACAATGAGTTTGTGAAGATAACTGTTTTTCTTGCATGCCTCCATGGAAAACTGCAAACATTGATTTATTGATTGATTGGGGACCACGTTAAATGGCAAAACCCTGACAATACATCTGTTTATAAACTCTCACACGACTCCTGCGGTATCGTCTCTGTAAGTCTTTGTTATCTTGTCATATGATCAGTACTTCCCCAAAACATGGATGTCACTAAAATCTTATGACTGAAAACTGAATGGGAGGTGAAAATTGTCTATTCTGCCCTTAAAGCCAGACACCAGTACTAAGTACCATTTTCTGTGGAGGCATGTGAAAAACACAGAGTTTCCTTCATGAATTCAAATGGTCATTTTATGGGTGAAGTGTTCCATTAATACTGAAATTTAAATACTACGCTGAAGTCACAGCACTGAAATATTTTACTTTGAAAACCATGTATCTGAATTTAACTCTTTGAAATTAGTCTGGAATTTCTTGATTTGCAATTTGCATTTCTTCCCCAATGTTCACAAATTCAGATCCAAAAATTCAAGTTTCAGATTTAAAAAAGAAATAGATTCAGGTTGCATGAATTTGACCCAATTTGACATTAAAAAAAAATTAAATATAAACTAGATGGCACATAAACAGCAAAAACTGGATGGCTTACCAGAGCCTCGTTGTTCTCTCTGTTACTCATCTTTAAGTTTCAATTTTCAGACTTTCAGACTGCTGTTTTGGATCACATGACACTCTGATAAGCCAAAAGTCGGTTTGACTAAAACAAGCTCTCCTGCCTGTCCTGCACTGTGTAGCAGAGATATTTTGCTATCTACTCGTTGTTTTTTTTACTTTTTTTTTTTTTTTTTTTTACTATTTTTAGATCTGAATTTAACCATTTTTTTCAAATTCTGAAACCTGAATTATTGAATCTAAGGGTGATTTCACACTTGGTCCTTTTCAGCCATGTAAACAGACTCAGAGCAGTGACTCAGCATTTTTTTTTGCATATATATGTGAAAACTCCAAGAGAACCTCTCTGAAGCGAACCGAACCGGAGTGCGGTTCACTTAACCTATGCCTTATGAACATGAAGTGCTCCAGGTTCACTTTGCTGTTTGCCTTTGTATTGAGCCCTCTACATCTCATGCTGTTGACAAGCAGATGAAACCACGTCAGCCTGAACGAGGAACACTTTGGTCCACGGAAGATCCTGCACGTCTCCAGATGTGGAATGTAGAATACATCAGACAGCAACAGTCTACCTCACAGTAACGCTAAGGTTGTCCTACAATTTTACATCCATCTGAAGCGAGGGACTTCATAACCGCGCTGCAGAGCCACGTCAGAGTAAAAACAAAACTATGTCAATATATATTATATATAGTGTGAACAGAAAGAGGTCGTCTTTCAAATGAACTGACAATGTGAACACAAAAAGAACTGAGTCTCTTTTCTGTTGGTGCACATTAAGAGGACTAAATATGAAAACACCCTTGGCCTGAATTTTACCAATCAAATTTGAGCAACCTGAAACTCCTTTTTTAATCTAAGGGTGTCTTCACACTTGATCCTTTTCAGCCCTCAGTATGACCCTTGACTCATTTTTTGTGTATATGTGAACACTCCAAGAGAACTCAGACCCCTCTGAAGCGAATTGAACTCGAGTAAAACCAAAAAAATATATATTATATATAGTGTGAACAGAGAGAGACTCCCGTTTCTGTTGGTCCACTTTTTGGTGCACTTTCAAAGGACTGAGTTCAGTTAATTTGAAAAGGACTATATGTGAAAACATCCTAAATTTGTAAACAGTGAAAAAAAAAATCCAATTCAGCTTTTAAAACTGCAAATTGAAAAAAAAAAGTATATTTTAATTTAAAACCAATTCATTCAGATACATAGGTTTCAAATTAAAATATTACAAATCTATTAATTCAGTTATCTTTAACTTTACATATAAGTATATATCTATATCTATATATCTATCTATATATATATTAAGTATTCAGTGGCAGTTAAAATTCAAATGTGTCTACTTGCTTCCACGCAGCTAAAAGGTGTGATTATGGTAAAGGTGAGAAGTTGCTTGCATGCAAGTAATTTTCCACGGTTATTTAGTTATTGCATCACTTCACTTTGACATCACACTGCACATTAACGGTCTTGCCAAACAGTATGAGTCATGTGACGGAAACTGGCCTCAAGCAGCAGCAGAGCAATAGAATAAACTTTATAGTATCTTAATAGTTTTACAATGTGAAATTAGGGCACGCAGATCTCTGCCAAGTGGCCACATTTTGGCTGCTCAAGCTGACTGGGGCCAATCTAGATAATTCTTGTAGCTCCACCAGACTAGCCTCAGTGCATTTCAGAAGAAGCTGCGCAAGTTGAAGATGTCCCATAGATGTATATAATAACCACATACCAGCCCCCAGTCTGTCTGCCTGTATTCAACCCACTGAATATGGGCAGTCGTGTGGCCATCCCCTCTCTCTCCCCCTTTCACACTCAATCTGTCCTGTCCTGTCCGATACAGGCATAAAAAAATCCCCAAAAATCTTAAAGAAAACAACTGTATTGAGAGTTTGTCAATTCAATGGAAAACAATCTGTGAACAGTTAGGTTCTACCCGAGCAGGATTTCTGTCAAACCTCAGTAATGAGAAATGTCTCATGGTGTGTTTTACGGAAACTTACCACACTCTTACACAATACCAGATGCTCCTCAGCGTCTGTGTAATCATTCTTATCCAGGCTTTCTCTCTTATACATGCTCAGTGAGTGTGAATGATCCACCTCTAAACACATGACTTTGACGCATGATGGCCTGGCGACAGTTAGACAGTGGCTGCAGAGATGGAGAGGTCACAGGACTATCACAAGGACTTCACATATCACATCTGGAATGCACTGCTTTACAGCCACCCTGAAACTTACAGGCAGACATGGGAAGGAAGGAATTGAAGGGAAAATAACTGCATGTTTCCGTATGTAGCCACTGGAGGTCAGCAGACTGCAACCTTGTAATGTTCCGCACCAGTTTCCCCTCCTTTGTGAACAGGGAGAGCAGAATTCGGGGTCACCTCAGGACACTTCGGCAGGAAGAATACCAGAGCACAGAGAGCTTCCAAGAATCCTGTCCAGGAATTCAGACGTGCAGGCTGGACTTTAGCTGAAGGAAACTGAGTTATGTATATGTATGTTCATTTTAATCTCAGTACAGGTACTTCTTTTATAACTTGGATGTTTTTGTTTTAACAGCAAGAAAATTTGAAACAGAGAGGAGGAAAGAAAATAAAGAGAGAAGGGAAGAAAGGTTGTCTCGGAGGAGCTCAAAAAGAGAGTCTAAGGTGTTTGAAGAGATTCCTATTATCATATTATTTTGCTAAAATGAAGAGATGTGTCATATATCTACCAGGAAATTTATAACTATCAGGGTTGTGTTGAAGTCTGGAGCACCTCTGTTCCTGTGCAATAACTATGTATCCTCTATAACAAGAGTGTGTGTTAGAAGTTTAAGTTGCAGCTGGTGGGAAATGATTGAAGAATATAAGGTATGACTTTGGGTGAAACTATGAGAAACCTGTTAATGGCTACAGTCTGTGTTACTTCAAAGTTTCTCTGTGTGATGGCGCCCCCAGGTGAGTGAAATTGTAAAGGCACATAACCTTATATAATTCCTAACCAAAAGACACTCCCATTGAATTCCTTGATTTGATTACTGACCAGTCAGGGACATTAGGAGGAGCGTAGAATGTAAAGTTTTTTCTTGCATTTTGAATCCAAACCCCTCGTATTTTTAGATCTGCATTATGCTTTTTGCAAAAAAATATTGTAGTTAAGAACAAGTTTTTAGTTTGTCTGTGTCTCAGAGCTTGATTTTCTACAAATCCATTTAGTTGTTATTAATCTAAAGTTTAAGAAAACCAAAGAGGAATATGATTACTGTAGTATTTAAGGCAGATGTTCTTTCTACTTTCACTTCCAACTACATCTTCATGTTTCTTTTGTGTAAGTATAGAATATTAATTTAATTTGCCCTTAAAGGGACAGTTCAGATTTTTGCTTTAAGTGAGGTTGTATGGGGCACTTATTCATAGACAGTATATTATGTACAGCAGATGTCAGTCAGCATGCCCCCAGTTTGGAGAAGCAGGCTGGAGTCCATCACAGAAGCTAAGCAATGTAGTGCCGTGGAGAGGTCAGCAACAAAATGTATTTTAGTCCCCTAAAAAAGGTCCCATCTAAAAACAAAAAATATCACTTAAGGTGTACGCTATATGAAGAGTATTTTCGGTGCTTCATTTTAATGTCAGACAGGTATTTGAAAGGAAAAATTAAGCAATTATATTGCTCTTTCAAAGCCAGATTCCATTGAGATAAACAGTGATTTAACATTGCTGAACACAGGAGCTGCTGGTCTACTGCTGCCTCATTCAGTTATTTTGTTTGGATTATTGTGAGACTCTGGCATTTAAAAGAATTAGCTCAGGTTCACTAAAGTCACACATTAACACAAACTCACTACCTGATCAAGGCAGCGGTGGACCAGCAGCTTTTGTGTTCAGTGAGCTAAAACTTCTGGTTTTGTCAGTGGAGTCTGGTGGCTTTGACCAGAGCATAGATGAGGAACTGACGCCTTTAACTGATTTCCCATCAGAACAGGCTGTCTGACAGAAAGGTAAAGCAGTGAAAATACTTTAAATATAGCATACACTTAAAATGATATTGATTTTTTCAGGTGGGTAGCTAAAATACATTTTGCTGCTGATCCCCATCCACAGCAGTACATTACTGAGCTTCTGTGTTGGACTCCAGTCTGCCTCTCCAAACTGGGGGTGACATCTACTGTGTATAATACACTGTCTATGGACAAGTACCTTGTGCAACCCCATTTCAACAAATCTCAACCATCCCTTTAAAACCAAGCCTCTTCATTCCAGATTGAGGGAGAAAAAAGCTTTTAAAACAAGAAAAAAAGTGTTTTAACACATGCAGCTCTCACACTTTCAGGTTCTCAACTAGGGGTACAGGGACCCAAAGGGGTCCTTGGGGCTATGGCCCCTTCCCTACGTTCTATCATGCTATTTCCAGCCTCCTTGCTCAGACCACACCCATCTTCAAACTTGACCCTTGTTTCAATCCAACAACTCTCTGCAAAAGTTTTGTGACTGCATTCTGCACAGTTGTGACGCCTGGCAAAATACTTGAAACCACTTCTGTGGTGGTTACACGTTACAATTGCTGTCACCACATTACCCTTTCACTAACAAGGAAATTTCTTTAAGGGCAGACACACCCAAAAACAGATTTCTTAGCTCACTTTCCTGCGTCTTTGCAGTGAACTTTCTTATGAAACCAGATAAATAATCTTTTTACAACATCATCGCCGCCTCCTCTGTCCTCCGCACACCCTGACAGCTGCTCCGCCTCCCTCTACCTTTTCATTTATCTCTTTGTGTCTTCAATATTTCATTCCACTTTTTTCTTCACAGCATACCTTCCACACAAGTGCTGGTTAAATAGATGGTGTTCTGAAGGAATAAAAGATAAGCGACTGTGAGGACGGGACAAAGGAGGTACAGAGGCGGGGAGGAGGGCTGAATAGCAGCACCATCGATCAAAATCCAGGTTCAAACAGGGGTGACAAAACCGGGAGTGTTTTTGTCAGATAGGAAGTCTTTTCTTTTGAAAGTATAAATCATTTAATGTTGGCCTCAGTTCTACAAAGAAACTGGCTGGTGTTAATGTTAATGTACAATAACATCATCCCCAGTGTCAGCGTTTTTTTTTTTCTATTGAAAAATCTGTAGAATCTATTAAGGTTAAAGTAAAATTGGACACCTCAGATCAACTCGCCAATCTGGCTCTGTGTGTCTAAATGCTTGCAGCTTACCGGCAAAATGGCCCTCTGTTTTGGAGAAGAGGAGACATCTGTGGATAATTCGGCTCCCAGTAAAAGCCTCCTAAACAATGGGCACTGAAGAAATTCAAACCAGGAGTTCACGCCTGACACATGGGAGAAACTTCAGCTGGTTGCAATCTGCAGTCCTCCCTGCAAGATCCCACTAAATCCCACACACTGCTCCTTTAAATGACGTTGACTTTTGATTCTCTAATTGTGGCTGCTGGGGTCAGCTGTCTTATGTATGAATAGTTCTGGTGCACTTGAAGGAAACACAATGGCACAACAGCAAGAATATGAGCTAAAATACAGCAACAACCTGAGGCTGTAACGTCAACCTCTGCTACCTCTGCACTGCTGAGGTTGTGCTCTGTGGTCCACAGGGGGGAGCAAAAGAGCAGGGAGAATAGTGCCAGACTACTAGAGGCTGCCAAACCCAAAGCACTCCTCAAACCTTTTAACTTTCCAGCCTCTCCTCCTTAGTCATGGCTGGATATTTGATGACTTTGTCCTCAACTAGCCCCAGTTCTGCTGTAACAGTAACTCTCCGTTCCATGTCCTTACGTGCTGTTTAGTGTTACTTTACTGTATGTGTAGAGGAATACAGAGATCTCTTCATAATGACAATCAAAGTAACTTATCTTTCCCTCTGTGTTGCAGTGCCATGACTAGAAAGCCTCTACTATCAGTACGATAAGAGTTTATCTTAAATATAGTGTGTGCTAGTCTTCTGATTTTACAAACATTAACAACTATAGCCTAGCAGAATAAGCCGTGTTTGTTCACAGTCATTTAGTCATAGAGGCGAACACATGGCTTATACTGTGCAAGATAACACACAGAACAGTGAGTATTATGCTGTCAAAGGAGGAACACCCAACGGAAAAATCTTTTGTGGTTGCGATTGTGGCATTGGAGAAGTAATTAAGCTTTTGATTTTGTGCTCAGTGTTTGTAGGGTGAGGAAGATGGGGACGGCTTCCCTGTTAGTTAACCATTGCTCACTGGCCTGATCTCAAAAACATCAGTCCAAGTTAAGTTACTCATGTAAAAATTATGTCCACACCCCATTTTGAGTGTTGGCATGAAAGTTCAGCAAAACAATTTCTTTGTGTAAAGTTTAGTTTCTTGCTGAAAATAGTGGGCTGTGTTTGACCTCACTACGAAAATTCCAGGAGAAACCAAGGCAAATAACTTCACTTAAAGGTCCAGTGTGCAGGATTTCAGGGGACGAGTTGGCAGAAAATATAATATAATATTCATAACTAAATTTTCATGGGTGTATAGTCACCTGAAAATAAGAATCATTGTAGTTTTGCTACCTTAGAATGATTTATATCTACATACCATGCAAGTCCTCTCCCACGGAGTCCGCCATGTCGTTCTACAGGAGCCCAGAACAGACAAACAGAACACTGGCTCTAGACAGGGCCATTCGTGTTTTCATGTTTTTGCATTGGCCACCGTATTTCTCCTGGACACTGCACACAAGAGAGAAATTTTAGTTAGTTGCAATCTGCAGCCTCACCACTTGATGTCACTAAATCCTACACACTAGACCTTTAAAGTGCTCTGACTTTGTTTAATTGCACAAAGAATTCTTTGTTTACCTACGTATGAAGTCATTGTTTTTGGTGTTGTAACTTGTTACTTTGAGGGTTAGGAGGAATAAAATTGTAAGGTTTTTTGTTTTAATTCAGTACAAATATCAGTTTACCCAATTTGGTCCTAATGATGTGGTGAGTAATGTACTGTACCATCAAAAGACAACCAAAGAAAGTGGCTTAAAAAAAACCCTAAATATTATTTATATTATTATTTATATTCTATCAAGTGGACCATAATATATATCTATAGATATAGTATATCTATTAAAATACAGTATATGGCTTACTGCTTTACCGCTTTTCTAATTTATCAGGGAGTTTCATGACTGTGGGAACCCCGTTATTATAATCAACAACAAAGTGAGAGGTTAAATGTAAACTGATTCCTTTTGGCTTGTCATGACCCATTATTATTTTGCAGGCAATGCAAAGGTAGAGAATCTCAACTTCCGAATAAGGTCAAAGGTCAGGTTTGAACTCAAGACTTTTATGTGGATAAATAATTTAATAATAAGAAACAATTGCCACATTTTAAATATTATGCTTAGAATTCATTTAGCTGGGCACCAAGACAAGATTAAAGTCATTTTTCTCTGGTGTTCTGCACTCCGGTGAATTAAGGTCTTTTGCATTTATCAGGTGTTTCTAAGGATTTATGCCCACAGCCATACTGCAGTCCCTGATGGCACACGCACACAAATGTATCAGAAATTACAAGCTGTTTAAGAGTCAGTTCACACTCTCTTTCCTCCAGGTTTCGTGAGACCACTTAAGCCTTTCAATATTTTTGTCAGCAGGTAAATCAGCTTTGTTTAATTTACATATCTCCACTGTATACCTTGACACAAGACAATTACTCTGTCTGAGATAAGAACCTGACTCACTCTAACAGGTTCATTTCACGCTTAGACGTTAAATAGCTCTTTCAAAGTTGGACAAGAGAATGACTTTCAGAATAAATTATTAAATGTGCTCGTGTGTGTGTGTGTGTGTGTGTGTGTGTGTGTGTGTGTGTGTGTGTGTGTGTCTGTGTCTGTGTGTGTGTCTGTGTGTGTGTATGTGTTAGCAGTTGGCAGTAAAGTGGTTTTAATTTGTTTTAATTTGGAGTTGTAATTTACAGCCGTTAGTAGATTTGTCTCCTAAATCTTGGATCTTGTGTCCTTTTCATTTCCAGACAAAGCAAATATAATATCCTAACATAAAGAAAGCTCCTCCTTCTGTTCCTCCTAAACTGCACATCTCATATTCTTACACTGTAGCACCAAGGCCCAATTCCTCTTAGGCGTCCTGTAACACATTTACAGATTTGATCTATTGATGGGTGGGCGAGCCGTTGAGATAGCAAACATGACGGATGAGAAATAGGGTGAAGTGTCAGACTGTAATAGGGTGAAGTGTCAGACTGTGTCATAAGGTGTAGTTCCTGTTGTAGCTGTAAAAAATTTGAATTATTTTATTGGCCATGCACACAACTGATAAGCAAATGGAAGTGAACAACAGATATTGTGCCCTCCTACACAAACACTCCCATAACCTATGCACCTGCGCGTTAAATATTTGATCACTGGTCTTTTGAGGAAGAAGGTCTGAAAGGGCGGAAACAAGGGAGCGGCCAAAGGTTCACAATCACCTCATACTTTCTCTGTCTGACAGTTACATTAACAGGATGAGGGGCGAGGACTGACGAAAACCAAAGAGCTAACAACATAAACACAAGCTGGTGAAAGATACCTTTCAAGAGCCACCGTTAACAGACCAAAGGGTTTCTAATCACTATGGTTACGCTGGACTTCAGGACGCTGACGGTGCCCGTGGGCATCGTGCGGATACTGGAGGTGATCTTCACCTGTGTCTCCTTCAGCCTGGTGGCATCAGTGGGCCACAGCACGGCATCCTTCTGGACGTGGTGCATGTTCACCTGGTGCCTCTGCTTCTGCGTCACCCTCCTCATCATCATCCTGGAATTCACCAGCCTCAGTGCTAAGCTGCCCATCTCCTGGGATGACTTCACCACCGCTTTCGCCATGTTGGCTACTCTAATGGTGTGTACCATTTTTTTAACTCCCTTGATATTTGTCTTTGACACAGATCAGTGGCAACCACCCTGTTTTAATGTTACATATCTCTACATGTTAGGTGATTTACTCTTCTTCAAATAGGCTGGTTGCTCTTTTCTTTAAAAAGATAAATCATTTGAAGGAGTGCATTGATTGTAAGGGACAAAACATTTACCCAAAAAAAGCCCTGTCACTTCTAGGGGAGACTCCTGGGTGCCCATAGAGCCCATTTTCATTTAGATATCTCTGAGGTGAGAGTCTAAGGGACCCCTTTGAAAATCGTCATGCCAGTTGTTCCCTGTTAAAATGGAGCCAAACTTTGGAGAACTATTTACCCTAAAAGATTAACATACATGGCTCTCAATTGATCTTTCGCTAAGCCCCGCCCCTTTGTGATGGTCCAACAAGCTGTCGCAGTAAGCATGGAGCCCACACTGTAACTAACTGCACTCCCTGAAGAAATATTATCATATTTTTAGAAAAATGAAGCAGTGATTCCAGAGAGAAGCAGACAGAGGGGTCTACAGTGTGTGTTTGAAGGATATATCCAGGATGTCAAACTGACTCAGCAGCAACAACAGGTTAAAAAGACAAAGATAGTTAGAAGCTAAAGCCCAACTATAGGCTACAGATCACAGTGTAAAAGTGAACCACCACATCACTGCTGATCGCCACACAAGACAATGAATATAAAGGGAAACTTTGCTGATATTGAACCAGACACAGTGTGTGCAGATGAACTGTGTTTGGCCTCACCGCCGTGTCACTGACAGCACCCAGACCTCCGCCGCCGGACAGGCAGGGATCTCCAGGGGAAAACCAAACAACATTCTTCCGCGCACAATGTGATGACACACAGCTGGTTGAATATCAGCAAAGTGTCCCTGTTTCTCTTCACTGGTTCCTGTACAGCAGGGTCAGCCTTTGTTTCACTGTTATAATCATTAAGAAGCAAAAGCAGCATGTGTATACATTCAGTAGGCTGTATCTTCAGTAGCTAGCGAGCTAACCCTACACTTTTCAGGGTTTGATTTTAGTTTTGGAACAGGGAAGAAACGTATATCTTTTTCCAACCTCTCCAGGTAACGAGCATCATTAATACACGACGTGCCCCAGACACAACATTTAGCTCCAAATCCACAAAACCAGCCTGAAAATGAAGGAAATATGAAATGACTGCATTAGAGTCAATGGAGCACAGCTGTGTTGTTGTCAGACCCTGGTCTGAGCCGGCCTGATGCTACGTCACGATTGTCCAGTCTGTGTCAGGGGGTGGGACTTAACAAAGGGTCAGTTGCATTCATAGTCCAAACTTGGGTCATTTGTAAGTACTGCACAAGAAAAAAGTAAAATTAAACATCTTGAGGGGGGGGTCGTCAATGTTTTTAAGGCTAAGGACCCCTTAACTGTAAGCGAGACGGAGCAGGGACCCCCTGCTACATAACAAAATTGAGTTGCATGTTAGAGCGGGCACACAATAATAACGTGTAGTGCAGCCTAAAGTGCCACGTAAAAACATGCCTTTTTATGGTGCATACAATGCCAAGCTAATTATTGACAGATTCATATATTTACGCATGCTGATTTAGCGTAGGTTAGCTAGCTCACATGATCGCAGAATTCATCGGTAGCAGTTAGCCTCTCATCAGTGTTGTGTACTGTAAATTAAATGGGTTGTTTTTTAATAAAAAGGACGGTTTATCTTTGCTAACAATATTTTGGACTTATGTTAATGTGTTTTTTCATGTATATTATAATAATGATGATAATGATTTAAAAAAACCTTGAGGAAATTATCAATCAATAATTTGGCGGGAGCCTGCAGTAACTCTAGGGGCCCTCTAGGGGTTGCGAACCCCTTCTTGAAGACCCATGATCTAAAGTGTATCATAATGACGGAAAAATTTCACTTTACTTCTGCTCTTTCTCTTATACAGGTGCTGGCAGCATCCGTCATCTATCCCGTCTACTTCACTTGCCCCAGCTGCGGCAAACAAATTGGTGCCAGTGTTACTTCCTGTCTGACCTTCATCCTGTACGCTGTTGAGGTCGGGCTGACCAGGGCTAAACCTGGTGAGATCAGTGGATTTCTGTCCACAATCCCAGGTCTCCTCAAGGTTCTGGAGGCCTTCGTGGCTTGCATCATCTTCATCTGCTTGGACCACAGCCAGTACACTAAGTACGCGGGCTCCAGTGGTGCGTCGCCGTCTACTCCATTTGCTTCATTTTTGCCCTCCTTGTCATCATTTTCACCATCTGCCGCCTTCTGTCTCTCTTTCCCTGCACCGTTTGACAAAGTCCTGACAGTCTGCAACGTGTTGGCGGTGTTGATGTACATCACAGCTTTGGTCATCTGGCCACTGTACAGCTTTAAGAACAATCCCAGGCCGAACTACTGCTCAGGAACAGAAGATGTGCCTGGGATAATTTAGTGGTTATCTCTTTCATGACGCTTTTAATCTGGGTGCTTACATTGCAGATTCTGTTTATTCTTCAGGCTGGTGTTCTTCATCAGCAGAACATAAGTTCTAAAAATGCGTCATGTCTCAGCTGGCGAAGCAAAGATTGGTACATAAGCAGGAGAATTAAATGTAAAGTATCTATTGTACAACTTTTGTTAGACATTTTATTTCACTGTTGTTTTCGTGATGACTCCAATGCACTCTGGTTTGTGGTGGATTTCAATGAGGATGTCTTTTAGCTGTCATGCTGACGCTTTCTCTGAGGACATGAAACGTATGTGGCTGTGTCCAAGGGTGTAAGTTTTGTCTCAACATCCAACATTGGGGGCAGACATATCAAAACACAGGGTTTGGCGTCCTCTGTAAGAAAATGTTTGCATCACACACTTAATTTCCTGCAGTCTGGTGAATTTTATGCTTCAATTTGTGGTGTAAATGTGTTAAATTCTGTCAAATAAAAGTCCCCTGCTACTCTTATGTTTGTATTGACGGGGACTAATGCACATGTTCTTAATATACACCTATGCCTGCGTCTAATTTTACCATCAGATAGACAAAATCCTGATTCTGTTTTTCCTTTTTATTCCTCCATGATTTTTATCTGATTCTCTTATTTTTGCATCATCAGTGTGATTGTGTCACTCATCTCAGGCATGTTCTTGTTAATCTTAGCATGTGAAATATGATAAAAATGTAATTAAAGAGTGGAGTTATTGTGAAAGCTTACATCACCAATGGCTGTCACTGTTATATTTGGTTGTTTCAGCACCTCAGTAACAAACTAAAATCATGACCGAATGAGTGACTCATAAATGAGTAATGAGTTTAAAGTTTAAATAATCTGTTTAATGGTTAAACAGATACAGTTGGGCCGCTCCTCATCTGCTGTAAGGATGTTTGCAAAGTGTGTCACAGTGTGCATACCCTGGAAAACACAGTAGCTATTAGTGATGGGCGGACCATTTCTTTCCACAGTAGTGGTTCCTTTGGTTTCCTTTTTGAGTCTATGTAAATTAAATTTGTTTTAATGCTTTGATTCATAATTCCACTTGTATGTAGGTAGTCTGTGTGAGCGCAATACGGTTTTACAGAAATGTCACCGACCAATGATCTGTCATTTTTTGAGGGGCGAGTAGCAGCCTCTGCAGCTGTGTGCTGCATTCTTTTCTTGTGATGTCTGAGTAATTGGAAAAATTAGTTCCCAATCATATTTCAATTGATTTGATTCTTTCCCTCATTGTTAGAAACGTGTTGTTTAAATGCTCTGAGCAATCAAATACAACACATCGTCTTTGTAGCAACCATGTTGTTCCCACATCACAACTTAGAGCTCATGAACACGCTAAAGTCAGGAAAACTACCATCCACAGAGCACGTGAATGCACCATTGGCCTTGGTTGGTGGAGGTCTGTTTTGAATCTGATTGAATTGCTTCTAGTTCACTCGCCAAGGCAGACAGCATGTGGCTGGTGTCTGCACATCCATAAATGTACAGATGATGCCTCTAGTGTCCAATGTAAGGATGTGCATTTCTTAGAAACCCCATAGCCAATATCTGCTTGGAACATTAACAGAACAAAAACAGGACTAATATTGCATGGCAACAAATAAATAAAGCTGTTAGGCTGCCGGGTGTGTAGCATGTTTTGTGAAATATTTAATTAAAGAGACGTATGAAGGGCTGAACGAGTCATAATGACAATCTGATATATTACTTATTCCTTATTATTAGATTCACAGTGTATTAAAACTAGATACACAAGTTCTTTTTAATCATTTCCAAATTCACCTGACAATCAACACAGGTAACTGAATTTAGGTTCAATTTTTTTGAAGGTACTTGAGGCAAATTCCACACTGAAATATTAGGGAGGGGAGGAGTTTAGCAGGCGCATCAGATTCCCATAGGAATGAATGGACTTCTGGTTGACTTGTCTCAATGCAATATCACTACCTCCTCCACGTCACCTCATTTGCTGTGTGGAGCTTTTAATTCTGCTCTCTAGTGCCATCTATTGGCTGTATCTCATGGTTTTCCAGCAAGTGGAAAGGTTGGACTCAGTGAGCACTCAGATGTTTGATAAACTGACCTGGTACATACCTATCAGAAAAGATTTGTTCATTCATTTTTGCCCACCATTAGCAGCTACAAGTTTCAACTTCACTCCTGTCTGTATTAATTCTTGCAGGAGGTTTGGCCTATAGATTGGAGAATGTTTTAACGACAGTCATATCCCACAAAATCACTCCTACTTTAACACACGTCATTTGTTCAATATGTTGCACTCTCCCTCTGGCACAGTCCCTGAATGTGTTCTCTCTGTGGACACAAAGAAAGCTTTCAACTGCGTGGAATGGATGTACCTGTTTGCACTTCTGGAAAAATTTAACTTTGGACCAAATTTTACCTCTCTGTGTTGCCATATTTAATGATGAAAGGAAAAAATAGAGAGTAGAGAAGGTTTAAGTACTTTTATGTTAGCCTTCCTCTAACAATAAAACAAAAGCAAATGTGTAATTAGTCAGGATTAAAGCCTAGTTTCTTTATCTTTATGACATGTGGGGAGATTAGTTACTTAACCTTTGACCAGTCATGACGTTGCTGCTTTCTACAAAGTCAAAATGAGAGGGAGAAAAAGAGGAAGTAAAAAAAAGACAGAGAGGAGGGGACTGTAGAATAAAGCCCCACATCTATTTTACAATAAGTGCTTCTGTTGGCACGTAGTTTGGCTTTCGGCTGCAGGCAATTTAAATGCTGATGTAATAAAATATGATCACAAAGGCTACTGTAATGCGGTTTCTTGTCTGTTTTGGCGATTTTAAGGGTCTCTAATAAAGATATAAATACTTAACATTCAATCCTTTTTGGCAGCTAAAATGGAATCTTCATTCCATAAAATCCATAAAAATCCATCCTCCAAACTCTCCCATTTATATTATATCACCCATTAACAATCAATCAATTAAATTAAATTCATATCGTCCAATATCACAAATCACAATTTACTTCCAGCATATGACACCCTCTGTTGTTGGACCCTCACAGCAGGTAAGGAAAACCTCCCCCCAAAAAAACCTTAAACAGGAAAAAAAATCCAGTGATCTAAAGGACAGGATAGGAGTGGTTTTCCGTAGGATGTGACCTACACCCCATCATTGTCTTGGAGATTAGCCTCTGAACACGGCCTGCACTGAGGACCAGAGTCCAGTGTGTGTGTCCTGAGATGAACATGATAACACACCCAGCCAGTATCCAATCCGTGGAGAGAAACAGGGGCCATAAACTGTGCAGATAAACCCAGGAGGCTCTGTTTGAGTTTCAGTTTCAAAGAACACACCTGCTCGCTGCTCTCATGGATTTCTTTAACAGGATCTGGTTCGCTGTGCTGAGGGATGCACTGATCGGAATCGACTGACTTTGGAAACATTTTTTTTTTAGGTCAGAGACTCATCCTGTCCAGCCATGATCCATGTGGACGTGCGTGCCCTCACTCAGCCTGTGGGCGCCATGCGGATGATGGAGGCCGTCCTCACCTGCATGTCTTTTAGCCTGGTGGCAACAGTGGGTTACGTCCCATCTCCCTACTGGACGTGGTGTATGTTTACTGGTGCTTCTGCTTCTTCTTCACGTTTCTTATTCTCATCCTGGAGTTCACAACCGTCAATGCCAAGTTACCTTTTGCTTGGGATGATTTCACCACTGCCTTTGCCATGCTGGCGAGCCTCATGTGCCTCGCCGCCTCTGTCATGTACCCCACCTTTTTCACCTGTAAGACCTGCCACCGCCAGATCGGTGCCTCTGTGGTGTCCTGGTTCTGCTTCGGGGTGTACGCAGGTGAGGTGGCTTTGACCCGCCTTCGTCCGAGTGGGCAGAACAGCGGGTTCCTCTCCACGTTGCCTGGCATTATGAAGATGCTGGAGACGTTCCTCGCCTGTCTCATCTTCACGTCCCTGGAGAAGTGGCAGTACTCTGGCTCACCAGAACTGCAGTGGTGCGTGGCAGTGTACTCTTTGTGCTTTATCTTTGCCATCATCATAATCCTGCTCACACTTGGACAGCTGACCTCTTACTTTCCATTCCCCTTTGACAAGCTTGTGATCGTCTATAACATATTGGCAGCAGTGATGTATGTGACGGCTATGGTGATCTGGCCACTGTATAGTTTCCGCACCAATAAGAGACCCAGTGACTGTGGCCATCTCTGTGCCTGGGATAAACTGGTGGTGGTCACCTTCATGACAATCCTCAACGTCATTGTTTACAGCCTGGACACCGCCTACTCTATACGTCTTGTGTTCTGTGTCAGTAACCAGTGAGGCTGCTGCTCATCAGTGACATGAACTGAGAACAAACTGTGTCCAGGGTTTGAATTGTTGTATTAGACAAAATGTTGTATG
Organism: Epinephelus cyanopodus; assembly: GCA_026686955.1. Taxonomy (NCBI): domain Eukaryota; kingdom Metazoa; phylum Chordata; class Actinopteri; order Perciformes; family Serranidae; genus Epinephelus; species Epinephelus cyanopodus. Next base: position 13,345,705 of record CM048929.1, read on the forward strand.
CTGTATCTATTTCCTGCTAAGGCTGTCCATCATTTATTAACAAAGATAATCATTACTATAATAAAATATTGGGTGCCAAGTACATTGCCCTGTCTCCTAGAAATTCTGCTTTGTATACAACTAATTTGAAATAGCAAAATGTTTTTTAAAGGAAATGCAATGCAGGCAAATTTTCTATTAAAGGTACAGTATGTGATTCTGGAGAAAGACTGTTGATTCATTCCCAAGTTGTCAGATACAGAGTCTTTGGGTTGATAGTCTGATTGAACCACCAACCCAAAGCATCGGTAAATGACGACTTAGGAAGGAGACAACAATCAGGTATCATTCTCCAGGACTGCTTTATACTGCACCATTAACATAATACAACACATTCTCACTCTGGCATTGTCACATATCAACGTTTGGTCAAGGACCTTCCACATCCAGATACGATGTGAAAGGTACCCTGGGTTTACGCTCTAAGACAACATGTCAATTTATGCTTGTTACATGCATTGTCGTCTTTGAAAATACACTTACGTTTTCACAGGAAATTTAATGTTTACATACAGTGTCTTTCAAAATAATGCACTACACTGGTAAAACAAAGCCAACTGACTTTTTTCCCCCTCCAACAACCAACACATGTGGTTAGGTTTAAGCGACAAAAGCACATGGTTAGGTTTAGGAAAAAAGAGCAGGGTTAGGCTTCAGATGCAAACACTGCTCTCTTGGGTGAAAGTCAGTGTTTGTTGGACCCATCCACCCCCCCTCCTGCCTGCCCCACGTGGACTTTTGCTGTCTTAAATTTTGTTCTTGTCCTGCCGCATTTCCCCCTGAACCCGCCATAGAAGCATTAAAATATAACTGCGACTGGCCACATACGGCTTTTCTTGTAAGTGTCTGACGCCGCAAGTCACTGCCCAAGCGCTGGATTTCAACGACTTCAGAGTGAGACAAGGCTTCATAATGAGGAAAAATGTTTCTCTTTATCAACAGGCAAGTCACAAAAATGTTGATATTGAAAGTATCAGCAAGATTTAGAACACCTTGAAACGCCCACAGGGCAACTTAGAAAACGCTACTGGGGAGAGGGACGACTGGATTACCTTGCTTATGCGGGATTTATACTTCTGTGTTGAATCAACGGCATACCTACAGTGTAGCCTCTGCATCTACGAAAAGCCTACACCTTACCGTACGCTAGCTTGATGTGCACCTCCTCAGAAATGTAACTACACGTCGCAGTGACACAGACCTCCTGTCTGTTTTTGTAAGCTGAGACCATTTCCCTCAGTGAAGCTTTTATTTACTTTAATCTCACAGATAAGAAACAATAAATTGTGAAGACAATAAAACCTCCACAAAATAGCATTTTAAGTCTTGTGTGTGATTTATCCTGACTTCATATAAGGAGAGGAAATCTACCCTCGTCGATAGGCTAATTTATACAATGTAAAATGCCATAGGCTTGTGCTAAAAACATTAGCATGTTGTATTTGTGGGGAAAATGTGTCCAGATAAAGTTTGCCTGTGAATGCTGTGAGTTATAGTGAAGCTGATTTGTGGACTTGTGTTTGAAATGGTCTCTATCAAGCCATGTTTAATGTGTGTTTTGGGTGTGTTTTGAATCAATTAAACTTTACAGCACGTCACAGTGTCATGCACTTTGTATGATGTCCACCAACTACCCTGACCTCCTCCCTGTGAATCCAGCTCAGTACATAATCCAGGAAGTGATAACACTGTCGCCACACTGTAATGATGAAACAATTTAGTAATATTGGTCATTTCGAGGGGACACGGTTGTAATGGTGTCTGGGAAATAAAAGTGGAGTTGGTTAATGATTAAAACTGTAGTTCACTGTCATAAATATGAAAAAAAAATAGCCCTGGAGAACTTTGGATCCTGATACACAAAGAGTGAACAAACTGTGCAGGAAATGATACAGAGCTCAGCTTATTGCACTGTGTTCATAGTGAAATTATTCCGCATATGAGTCTGTGTCTGTTTTCACTTTAAAGCTTGTCATTTCATGGGTGCAGCAACATGCTGACATTTTGGGTAACTGCCCCGTCAACCCATCATTCCTTTTTTATGTACAGATTAAACAAATCTTATATAACATGTTAATTAGTGAGCTTTAGTGGTGCTGGTGGATGTTATTACCTGAGCCAGGCTAGCTGTTTCCCCTTGTTTCCAGTTGTTATGCTAAGCTGAACTAATGATGTTAGCTTTGTGTTTATCATACAGACATAAGAGTGGTTTTGATATTCTCATTTAAATCTCGACAAGACAGCAATTTTCAAAAATGTCACACTATTTCTTTAATCCTAGAGGCCTGACATACACTCTTGAGGGTTTTTTGTGATGCAGTAATCACCTACAACAATGTAAACTGAATGCAGGACAGTGTTTGATGAGAAGGAACAAGAGAGAGAAACAAAAGGACAGAGGATCGGATGAAGCAGAGGCACAGACAGCTGAAGATTTCCAGACTTTGGAGAGGTGTGTGGGAAAAGTGAAAAAGCAAATCCCCTAATCAACAGGCACAACAGGCAGTGTACGGGGTTGGACTTGTTGCATGGTGTTACCTTTCTCTTTTTTTCTCATTTAGCATCTTTTCTCCCTCGGTGATGTGGCGAGCAGGGGTGGAACGCTGCAAAAAGTGTGACGCCAGTTCATTCTTGTCTTCTAACCAACTGGAAACTTAACAAGACATCAGACAGATCTCACTTGTAATCCTACAGCTATTGTGCTACCTGGCACACCAATCTGTGTGAGTGAAGTCGGGTCAAATGGAGCAACTGGAGCAACTGGAGCATGGAAATTCTGCTTTTCTTCTCATGTCAGCCTGTCAGAAAGACAGAGCAGGTTTAAGTCTATAGTCTATATCTGTCAGAGACAGCAGCAAAGTGCAGGCAGCAGGGTCCAAAGATGAAGTGCCATGTCAAAATGTCTTAGCTAATATCCACAATCCACAATCACTTATCAATGCACAGCGGTGTCTGTGTAAAATGTAAAACAGGTGGGAACACAATTACAGTCATATCAAACTAATATCAGTACAAAATGTGGGGTTTCGTTATTAAGTGCATTTGAAACTCAATGAAAAACCATAACTTTCCTTGGTAGCAGTTAACTTTGAGTCCCCAGTTTAGCATTTATATTAAATATCTAATAAAGGATATGAAACACTTTAATGTTGCATTAGGCAGTGTTTTAATGTACAGTATTTGTCAGCCATTATAACTGCTCCTATGAAAACATATTTTATATCAGTGGTTCCCAACTGGTGAGTCGCAGGCCCATCCCGAATGGACCACAAGTGACTTGCAAATATGTCCAGTTATTAAAAAACAACAACAACAAAAAACCACTATTTTTTCCAGCACATAGCTTTTATTATGAAGTGTTGTTTCCTGCTGTAGAGTGGGTGACAAACAGACAGCTACGTGACACAGACCTCAAACTAATGAGTTTTAAATTTTAAGAACCGTGTTTCACATGACAGCAAAAAAGAATCCAGTTTCCTAATTAACGATATTTATCTCAGAATTCTGAGAAAAAATTTCATGAAAAGAAAAAAATCTGCTCGTAAATTCTTGTTTTTCTGAATTACTCCGAATATTATTTTGTTAATTTAAAAAAAAAAGAATTAAGAAAAAGAGTAGAATTTTCTTTGCATGGAAACTTCCTCATAATTCTGAGATAATAATTTCATTCATTTTGAAAAACAGAGTATATTTTTAATCCTGAGTGAATGTATTGCTTCCATATTATTGTCATTTATATCTGTTTATATATCAGTCTCCACATGAGTAGTCATTAACAAATACATTCATAAACATTTAATAAATGTTTGTTTATTACCAAAATGCAAACAAACAGATAAAAGATTAAAAAAAAGATATAAGATAAAAAATAATGTGCTAATTTGCTTTCAGTGACATGTTGTACGTGTGTTATAATGATCATTTAATTCAATTAAAAAAGAATTACAAATTATCTTAATTAACTATAATTATGACATTGTAAAATAATAAGAAAATGTACGAATTAACAAGGGATCACCAATTTTGAAACTGCTAAACTTGCTAAACAGGGGGACCTAAAGTGTTGAACTTAATTTATTTTTTTATTTAAAGGCAAATCAAATTTAATGTATTTGAGTAAACGGTTTACTTCTGAGTTGTCCTTGATTGTTGAAATTCACAAAGAACAAAAGTTTTTTAATACCCTATAGTTTACTTCAATAACGCAGTGTGCTCACTGAGCTAAAAGGAAAGCTGGAACTGAGGCTATTTCCAATTATTTCAAGGACATTACCAATAAAACAATAAGTAACATTCCTCACTTGATTTATACCAAATTACTTATTCTAAAAAACATGAAGAAGAGACCTGAATGATTTAAATTACTTAAGTTGGCAGCAGCAAACAAATTACATTACTATACATCAGGTACAGGTGTATAGATATTTAACTTAATGCCCCTCATTACCCAGTAGCCTCTGACTCATTTTAAAAGTCACCTCACGTTTCTGTTACCAAGAAAACAAAGCTTTCATGAGCATTTCATCCTCACGCTCCAAAAATAATGCGGATGCCCTTTAGGCCAATCAGTGACAGGATGCATCGCGCCTCAGGATGCAGCAAAATTGGGCTGGGTGCTGTAATTATGGTCTTTTAAAATTACAAAACGTGACCTTCAGTTACAGCAGCCCATCAGGCTCATCAGTGCGGGTTTTTAAACACCACAGCTCAGTGCCAAAACGTATCATAAAGGCAACTCCAATCACATTTTGTTAAAGTTGGCTGCGTCTCAGATATTATATATGAAAGCAGCCGCAGGAGAGCATCAGTTTTCATATGCATTTAATGACACATGGACCACAAATCTGGGCAGTATTTCAATATCCCTGTCCAGCCACATGCTGGGATCCACTGAGGTGAACACACTGGATAATAGTTGTAAGCGTGACAGTGGATGAGTCACTCACATTCACACCTCCTCTGTTTCCCTTTTTGTGGTCATTATCTTGTATGAAACTTCTCTTCTGATTAGTGGCCTTTGATTCAACTGTGCAGCAATCAGAGGAGGACGTCGTGGAAATGAATCACCGCTACATTACTACACACACACGTACTACTGATGGACTGGCAATAAGCTGCTTCAAGAGAGTCAGGGGGAAAAAAACCAATGCATCTTACATTTGAAAAATGTGCACATGTTGGCACTGTACACTGTGCATGTAAAGTCTATTATAATGTAGTTCACTGTCCAAATAATGAGTATTTAAATAAATAGTATTTAACCTTTTAAATACATTCACTTAGGTCCCCTATTATCTGGTCCCCTACCAGATAATAACTTGTAAACTGACTTTCATAACTGGTTTACCAGAGATACCAGATACCTCAGGTATCCTCAGCACAGGGATGATGTATATGTTTTTTATTTATTTGAATATTTTAATTTTTTATATCTTAAGTACTGGTGTTAAAGACAGTACCGTAATGCACATTTTATTTCTATTTTAATGCACATTACATTTTTATTTTATTTTGATTTAATTTAATTTAATTTAATTTGACTTAATTTATTTTTTTCATTTAGTTCTATTCAATTCAATTCAATAATTTAATTCAGTTTAATTAAATTTAATTCAATTCAATTCGGTTCAATTCAATTCAATTTATTTCTTCATATTTACATACTTATATTTCATACTCTTACTTCTTATTATTCCCTTTACATCGTAACAACTGTAACGAATCAGAATTTCCCCTTGGGGATCAATAAAGTATCTCTGACTCTGATTCTGAAGTGATATTTTCCATCGTGCCTGCATCCCAGACAGTTGGATGTACAAACATCTATCTTCAAACAAATAGTAATGAAGTAACATAAATGCTTTGGGAAAATGTTTTGGAGTAAAAATATACAATTCATTTAGGAAATTCAGTGGAGTGAAAGTGAAATTTGACAGAAAATCAACAAAGGATAAAGTGTTATTACTTTGTTACATTACACCACTGCAACCTACACAATCTCTTTCAAAACCATGATTACAACTACTGTGTAAGAGAAAAGTCATATTCTATATATGTGAAAACTAGTTCATGGACGGGGCTAACCTTGAAATGTCTTGGTGTTCCACATATGTGTGAATAAGTTTCTACTTTTGCAGGTTTGAATGACGGATTTTCTGCTCTGACAGCAGCTCGTCATAAATCACAGGCCAGCGTCCAAGACCTGAAAAATCCAGCCGCATTTCCAACCAGCAACAATTGAATCATGCTAACCCAGTTATCTAGGTACAAGAGCATGGCCCAGCTGCTGGATCTAATAATACTAATAGTGTGTGTGTGTGTGTGTGTGTGTGTGTGTGTGTGTGTGTGTGTGTGTGTGTGTGTGTGTGTGTGTGTGTGTGTGTGTGTGTGTGAGATGCACGTAAGCTCCTGCATGACATATTCCTTGTCACATTCTCAGTGAGTTGTGTTGTGATCTATTACTGCTTCTGCACAGGCAATAACCCAAGAATTAGTTCATATGTCAACAAGTGTCTGTTAATTTAAAAAAGATTAATTGATCTAAATTGAAGCCTTCAGTGAGTTTTTTATTATGTCTGTAAAGATCATGTCACCAATTAGATGTGACACAACACAGCTGACCGAATGGGAGGCATCTTATTTAAGAGCAAATCCTCTCAACTAATCCTCAGAGCTCACTCTTTATAAAGTGTAACTGCTCGGGGACAGCGTTTCCTTTCATCAACCCAGACACTTGAATTGCTGCACTTTGAAAAAAGGAACCTGAGCAGTGTCAGAACCTCAATTACTCATGTCACTTCAATTGAGCTGTTTCATTTTCTCAGCCATTTTATATTAAACCTGCCAAAAAAATTTTTTTGAGTTATGAAGTTATTCTTTCATTTGTCCCTTGTGCTTCTCCGCAGAAATATTTTCCACCAATTTCACAGTGTATCTGACAAGAGAAACGATTCAAGGAAATAAATTCAGACATTCCTGTTCCCCAGTGTGTTAATCACATATTAACATAAAATGACAAATTACTGTTGCACAGTCTCTGTTAGCAAATGGTAAATTTTAAGGGTGCTTTCACACTGGTTATAAACGAACTCTGGTGCGTTTGGTTTGTGGTGAGAACGTGTTCTGACCTGGATCTGAACCAACTGCAGTCACATGACACATTGTTTGGGTTAAACATGAGCATGTTACAGTCCTGGAGGATTATTAATGTGCACCTCCTCCTGTACTGCCTTAATATGCACATTCAGCACATCCAATGCATCAAAACATTGTTTTCTAGTTGGAGCCGCGCCTCGTTTTCAAACTGTATGGTTTGACTAAAATGAACAATGACAGCAATATAGTCCACGATGAGCAGCGCTAAAATCAACCTGCGTAGTTGTCCCTCCATTGTGACATTAGAAAGTGTCACATTTATCTTGCATCTATCTCTTCTTCAATGTTTTGTTTACTTCCTGGAATTTTCCCACATGGAAATTCTGACCAATCAGGAGCAGCTTTTTCTCACAAGGCATTCGATCTGGTCCGCTTGTAAATGCTGCCGTGAGAATCCGAACCAACTCTAGGCAATTATGCAGCTTTGAAACAAAATTAGTCCCTGATTCAAACCAAAGCAAACGAACGCTAGGTCTGAAAGCAGCCTAACTCTCCAGACCTCCTGCCTCCTATTTTCCCATCTACCTGGTATCCCAGATTTTAATCAGACAAACCTTAAGGGCAACAACGTCTTCTGGCAGATTCAAGGACAGTAATTATTTTCTCCTCTAGCTTCCTCCTCACCTTTGGGGACAAAGGTGTGTGTACACTGACACACGAGTGCTGCTATATTTTCTGTCTGCCAATTACTTGGAAGTCTTTTTTTCTCGCATGCACACACCGGATGTCTGGAGCGGTTATTCTGAGCTTCCACTCTGTGCAGATCCTCCCTCTCTGCAGACAGGGGGGTTAAATGCAGGCTGACACTGTCACTTCCACAAAAGCCTAATGTTGCCTTAACGCTTAATGATATGTCTTTTTTTGGAAAATTCTCCCCTCATCCACCCAGTCCTGGCAAGTTATAATCATGATTGTCAAACCGGTTTAATTTAGTTATAAAGTGTAGCCTTTTGGCCTTTACTAATTAACTACTCCGAATTATCCCTTAGGGGGAAATACAAAGGAGCTTTGTTAGCAGGAACATTAAAAACTGCAATTTATCAGCATTATGAAAAAAGAAACATGGCTGTACACTCAAACGCCTTCAATCTGAAGATTTGTGCAGCCTCTAAAAGAGAGGCTTTGATGATTGAGTGATAGTTTCCTGGAGAATAATTAATCCATGTCCAAACCGCTCTATCAATTCCATTTTTTATGGATTTAATAAGGGAAAACAAAGAAATATCAGCTCTCTATGCAAAATAATAGAAAAGGAAAAGGGCTTACAGAGCTCAAATTCAGATGAACCTGAGGAGTGTATTTCCTCAACCCAATCTCCAGATTAAATTAAAAGATCATGTTTTGGCTTAAAAACTCAGTTTGGGAGGCATGTCACCAATTAGATGTGACACAACACAGTTGACCATGTAGTAGGCATCGTATTTAAAAGCAAATCTTTTCAAATAAATCCATAAAACTCTACTCTAAATATGCTTTAGGAAGTGTAACTGCTTGGGGACAGCGTTTCCTTTCATCAACCCAGACACTTGAATTGCTGCACTTTAAAAAAAGGACCTGAACAGTGTCAGAACCTCAATTACTCATGTCACTTCAACTGAGCTGTTTCATTTTTTCCGTCGTTTTATATCTTTTTATTTTTTATTTTTATTTTTTTGAGAAATATTTTCCACCAATTTCACAGTGTATCCGACAAGAGAAACGATTCAAGGGAAGAAATTTAGACATTCCTACAAAATACAGATGCTTTTAGTGCCGCTATCCCGGCAGAATATGCAGTGATGCCTTTGTGAATAAACACCTGCTGTACGTGATACTATCCTCACTGTAAAACAGGGACGGGTCGGTAAAAACACCACATCTGGAGGCTAAAAAGTTGCAGGAAACACAGTGAAGGTCATGTTTGGCACCAAAAATTAAAATCTGCTGGAATCACAGCAATGAGTCACTAAACAACAACTTTGTCTGTCTCTAACGGTGGCCTGCAGATTGGCAGGAGTCTCGGCAAGGTGACACGCCATCCACCATTCCCTCCACGTCCCACGGACAAAGCATCCATTTAAGTCACCTCAGAAACATCTGGTGACTGGGCTGATCTTCCTCTACAGCATCACAGCGACGATCCCAAGATAATAAATCCCAGAGGCAAAGGGGAAACAATGCAATCTTTCTTTTTAGTCGTATTTTTTTAACCATATATAGGTATGTGAATTTTGTAAAAGTGAAAGTGTAATAACCACTAGGATCTCGGTGGCACTTTATTTGCACATTTAGGGCTTCCTTTCCTTTCAGCAGCCCCGGGTGTGTTTGAGCTTAAGGAAATGAAAAATCCTGTCATTATCCACAATCAAATCACACTACATGTAACTTTTCCACATACGATTAACGGGGCTCAGTCACAGCTCATGTTGGCTAACCTGACAATATGTAGCCAAAGGGTGCCCGCAAAAGGAGCATCCATGATTGAGTTACCACTTAATCACCACCCCACCCACCCACAGTGACCAAAAATAGTCACTAGTAGCCCGTGGCGACAGTCTAGACAGTGATGCGAATAATAGTGGAATCACATTGGAGAAAAACATATTATAGCCTGCAGAAACAAACACTTGAGCCACACATGTGGTCGTGTACTGCTGACAAGCCAAAGTGGATTCTCAAATTCTCGTTCTGGTACGTTATTTTGTAACTGTGGTCAAAATTGATGTATCCACGGAAATAATCCTTCACACACAGGCTTTTTGCACGCAAAGAAATACGTGTCAGTTAGCTTGCAGCATGCTAATGGCACTAGCAGCAAAGGGATGCTGCCTCCCTGCATGTGGAGCGCACAGCAGTCAACAGCTCCATCTGGAGCCAGTGTGCAGATAAATACGACACTATCTGCCTACAAAAATGAGCCTATATGACTCTCCTGATGCCACTTAGTGATTACTTCCTTAATTAACAATGGAAGTAAACAACATTAAACAAATAAGTAGCCTTGTTGGTTGGCTCCATAAAGACAGCTATTTTCCCTTCCACAACAGACAGCCCATTGCCTACAAAATGTAATTAAGACTGCATTAAAGGATGTTAAATGGATGTATTATGATAATGAAAACTCATAACGGCTTTAAAAAACTGACTGAATCGTGGGTGCTGTTTCAGCAAAGTGTTCTTTTTTCCAAACGGCCAACTTATTTTAAATTCTGTAGATTGAACATACAACAACAGGCACAGACACCGACTGATTGTTCATATATTCTGTCCATGAATATATTTTAACCATTTCATCTTCTGACCTCAACACACAGCGTCAGCCACAGAGTCGCCTTTCTGGACATCATCTCATTCATTCTGTTCTTTGTCCTCCAATCAACCCTTCCCTCCCCACACAAACACAAACACACACACAGCGTTCTGTCTCATCTTGGTGATCAGAGGTGGAGTATTGATTTCCGCTCCTTTGGGCCACAAACACCAAACACATAAGTCGCACTCCTGTTACCTTGAGAGAGTTCTCCGATCGATCCCCCCGCCCGCTTTCTGTCATTGGCCGGACGAAGTCAGTGACCGACACCACTCGGATATGATCTCGGTGCATGTGCCCGTAGAGAGGAAGCTTGAAAGGCAGGAGGTGCATGCAAACTGCTTCATCATCTGAGCAAGAGACAGACAGAGCAAGGAGAAGCACAGGACTGGTAAGAGAAAAAATAATTCATCTCTTATTTTCGATATAATTCTCTTAGAAACCTTGCAACAGCTGGCAGACATGGTGGAAATGAAATTAAAACAATGAAGTCATGTCTAATTAATGCAAAGTACAACCTCTTTTTTCCAAAATGTGCAATATAAAGTAGCAAGTACTCTGACTGGATGACACAGAGCACTGGGCCTGTGCTACAGTCTACTGCAGAAGCAGGCTGAGCGTTTCTGGAGCAACTTCACCTTCCTTCAAGGTGCATGGAGAAGGGAGATAAATCAAAGGTGCTGAAACTCCGGCAACACTCAGTTTTTAGAACTTCATTGTCAGATCAATGCGTTTTAGCTTGTGGCCTTATTCTGGCATGACCCTGATAAAGACCACAAGCCGAAACCTGTTGGTTTTGCAGTGAAGTTGTTCCAAATACTACAAGTGTTGATGTTTCGACGCCATGCACTCAGATTCATCAGTTAGGACTTGGTGTTACAATCTTTAGAGTTTCAGCACACCTCGTGCCAGAGCCATGAGCACCCAGCAGAGCCACCCAGGCAGTTGTACACCCCATCAACATCACTGGGTGTTTCGGCCTTTATCACAAGACACCCTCCACTGAGGCAGGTCCATCACAGGCTGATCAGGTCTGGGTGTGTCAGCAGGTTGGCCCCTCCGTGGTCACCTGGGTATGCGTTTTTATTTATTTAGTTACGACTGATTTTATGTGACTGTTGCCTTGTGTGTGTCAACCTTGTTGTTGTCATTGCTGTTTGCTGCTGTTGTTTTTATTGCTACTGCGGCAAAATCAATTGCCCCTTGGGTACAAATAAAGGTCTTGAATCTTGAATCTTGGGGCCCGGATGGGATCTTTTCTCTTCAGCCATAGCCAGTGACTGCACCTCTCAGCTGTACTGGCAGATCCTTGGCCTGCCCATTAATCCTGATTTCCTTGAGGAGCCTAGTGGTGGATCAAGCGAGGAAGCCTCTGCAACCCACCTTGATCGGTAGCACCTCAGTTTTCCAGCCTCTAGTCACCGCTTCAGTTACGAGGTCAGTGTAACACAATCTCTTGCATTCAAAGGCCTCCCCCATGGCATCACAGCTAGTTCCATGAGGAAAGCACACTGACAGGGACCAGAGAAAACAGGGAAGCTTGCTACCTCTTTTTCTCCCTCCTGCGCAAACACTGCAGACCGTTGGAACTTATCCTGGGGTTTGACAGCCGTGATGTTGGTGGTTACCCTCTTGGTCTCAAGCTCAGTACAGTATACAATATATTTTTCTTGTCGAAGTGATCAGCAATCACTTTTCTGTAATTCAAGTCTTACAACATGTCTACTGCAGCCCGCACACAGCCGCCTGATAAACTAAAGCCACTACACTGACACTCTCTACGCATGGCTCAGTAACCCTCCAACAGATAAAAACTGCATAGACCTGTGTAAGAAGAAAAGTGAGTACAATCTGTTTGAAAATGATTAAAATAAACTGTATCAGAGGCATTGCAAAGCAGCAGAGCAATCTTGTGTGTGTTTTTACAGTTCACATTACAAGTAATCAATGAAATCAATGCATCCTCTTGTTCTAACAATCCAGTTAATTAATTCAGTACCACTTAATACAACATATGCCTCTAAAACCTGCTTAGAAAACTGCATTACTACTTGGCAAAAGTCAGTATGCACACAGTGAAGCTGGCCTCACGGTACAAAAAGTGAGTCTCTCTGGAGACACAAGTTTTTCTGCAACTGTTTCTACATATGCAGGGGTACATTCCAAGACCTGTAAACAGACTTTGATGTGTGCAGAGCTAGTGCAGTTCAATGACTTATTTATGAACAAGACTCGGTCAAAACCTAGTATATGGCTGGACCAGTCTGTGATGCACGTCCCTGTGTGACTGCTGTGGAAGCTATGCAGCCATCAGTCACTATCAGAGCCAAACTCTGCTGATAGCAACAATTTGTGAAACATCCTACTGGTGTTAATTACCAAGAGGAGCATTTTTTGATATTTTAACATGTTATATTCACTTCAGTTTCAATTAGTGTCTTTTTTCCCCACCTTATTCTCATAGTGGTGATGGTACCTGCTCTGACATTGTAACACGGTATAGTCAATAATGTTTAAATAAATTTAAGGCTTGTGTCATACAGACATGAAGTGACCCTCTCTTTCTTCTGTACAAAAATGCCATTTCAATCGTGCCTGGATTGTTAGCTAGCTTGCTTGCTTATTCCACCATGCTTTTAACATTAATGTAGAGTCACTGTATTTCTGACGTCACTGTATTCTGGCCTCTTGATCGTTTGACGTAAATTATTCTAATAAATGCTGCCAGGTCACAGATCAAATAAATTTCTGTGTCATCATTTTTTCTTCCTTTTTATCTTTTGACGATCCAAAAAATATCTAACTCATTCATTTGAGAAAAATCAGGGTAAGTTTCCAGTCCAAGAGGATTTTGTGACCGTGAGAGCTTGTGTTGGCAAAATACTATTTTCAGGCTGATTTTAATAATGATAAAGCTCATATACAAAGAAATCTTGAATGGTCATACAGTGTGTTAGGCCTCACCTTTTATAAACTTACTGTACAAGTGTAGATGTGACGTTACTTCGCCAGACATGACAGATAGCTATCAAAAAAATGGAGAATAACTACATGCAAGTTTTTTGAAACAACCGTTATATTGTATTCAATAGAAAATAAATGCTTTTATAGGATATGAAATGCCTGTTGTCTGGGATACTGTGATTTGAAAACAGCACGTCTGGAATACAGTGAGCGTTCACTGCAGTCTGGACATCGTTATTCTTGGTAGTTTTTTTAATGATTTCTCTTGAATAATTGGTCCAAGCTGTGCCAATCAAAGACAGTGTCTGAATTACAGTGAGTCTAGGTTACAGTCAACACATTCTGTAAAAGATATGATGTGCAAGGTACCCTGGCAGCGTTGGTTGACGACGTTCTGGGACGCCGTGTCAAGTTCTGCCTGTTACATGTAGTGTCTTTCAAAACAAACTCTTGTTTTCACAGGAACCTTACCGTTTTCATACAATGTCTTTCAAAATAAATGCACTACATCAGTACAACAATGCAAATTGACTTTTGCTTTAATCCAACAACTAACATACGTGGTTGGTTTTAGGAAAACAGAACAGGGTTTGGCTTTAGAATCCTACTGCTGAAAGTCAGTGTTTGTTGGACCCATCCACCACCACTCCCACCCTACAGCACCGACTTTCACCACCTTAACTCTTGTTCTTGTCCCACTGCGGTTCCCTCTGACACTGTAATGCTCAACAGTCGCATATTACGCCGATGTTAAAGGACAGCTTTTTTCGTCAGTGTCTGACGCCACAAGTCACTGCCCAAGCGACGACTTCGGAGTGAGTCCAGGTTGTAAGCCAACAAATTTGCTACTTAAATAAGGTGCAAAGGCAGGCAAGGGTCAAAACCAGAGAGGAAGTCCAGAACAGGCAAACAAAACCAATAAGGGGCAGGAAAGGCAATCCACATCCAGAGGTCAGGCAATAAGGTCCCAAACAGGAAGGCCAAGCAAACAGAAGGCTGGGAAGCTATAAAGCATACAAGACTGCAGAGGAACAATGAATCTTAGCTGGTGTCGTGATTGGCTGATGAGGGAATGAACTCTCTGTTATGCTTAGTTACTGTCCCCTTTTGTCCGGTTTAACACCTTTACAGTGCGTTTGGCACGCTCTCTGTAATGCCAACAGCTTTTGTTGATCTCTTCAGTGAACAAGGTAACTGTTTCAGTTTGGACAACTGAAATTTTATGACTGTTGTCGTTTTAACCTTGAAAATGGGAGCTGGCATCGAGACAACACAATGTAAATGAGCCTTATCATTTTCCTGGCAGTGTCACTCCACACGGCTGTCCCCGCAGGGCAAGCCTCTATACACAGCTGTGAGACAGTGTTTACTTATATACTCAAAAGTCTCATACATCTGCACGTTTGGCCCGGTTAGGACCAGTCCGACAGGGCCCACAAAGTATAGAACGTCATCAACTTCCCATTGTCCCTTCTTAACCCCCTTTGATGCTTCGGACTGACGGAAAACGCATGATTTGAGTACTGTAAACATGCACACAGACACACACACACATTTTGGCGCATGACCGCACACACACCTCCCTGTACCTGATCCCTGGCCAAAAACACGAGACATGAGTGGGTCATTTCTTCTGTATGTGTGAGTTTCTGTCTGTTGTGGCCTGTTCTTAACGCTGCAGTGATCTGATGACAACAACATGAAGCTAATGGCTTAGAAGTAGGCAGCTTTCCAGGACAGTTACCATCAAATCTCTCCCTCAACGCGCAATCTCATCCTCCCTCCACTGTTTTTCCATTTCAAGCTAATTTCTCTCCCTCTGTCTCAGATGCCTCAGGCACCATCAAGGTGATTTATTCCCCAATTTGCACCTGGGCACTGCTCCATCCCTCTCTTTGTCTCTCACACACACAGTCGGAAAAAGTTAGTATCACTTTATGATTGACTGAAAGCTCTGCAGGGGAGGAAAAGAAAAGGGGGCTACACTGTGTGCTTTTGGAGCAACGACTGGTTTTGTGCTGTGAGGTGATTACCAGTCATGGGTGGGACTTTAACATCCAAAGGCGGGGTGACGTTTTCCATTTATATACCGGCAGTGCGTCGAGGCGCTACCTGTGAGAGACTCCTCGTCAGCTTTGGGACGCATCCTCCACGCACACACAGTTTCCCTCAGACCTGACCTGTGAGCAAAATCCTGGAGATGATGTTGGGTTTTGCAACTCTGGGAAAGGACTTCTGACACAGAGAAAATGCCTCAAGATGAAAAGTCAAGTGAAAGAAAAAAGCGAGAGTTGATTTTGACCTCAGAGTCACCGCACGTTTCCAAAACCGCATGAATTCCGCGGGAGACGCGCATCTCGGCACCGGATAGTGGAGAGGATAAAGGCGCACAGGAGCGCACAGGTAGGATGAATCTCTCTTTGAATGTCACGGCATTTTAAAGAAAACAATATGTGTGTGAAATTAAATGACATTTGAATTCATGAAATATTTTTATTTTAGTCATTTATGTCCTAACAAACGTGTGTCTGCGCATTAAAGGTTAATTCGTCTCATTTAGATCTAACGAGCCAGCAAGCATCTCATGACTGTGGGCTACAGCTATTATAGTTTGGTGGACAAAATGTCAAGCCACGCAGCCTGAAGGGTACACAGGCTTCAAGTGTTTGTTTTCTCAACAACATGCTGCGGGCTGCGCGTCATTCCCGTGTTTTGAAGCGCGGTTCAGTGAATCTTCGCGTCACACCATTTATTTGTGCAACACATTTTCACAGCCTCAGGTTGCAACGTCTGACAAGTGACTGTTATAAGGTTATTATTATTATTTTAGGTCACCCACAAGGCACCAGGTGGGGGCAAATATGGAGATGCACTCTCTCAATGGCTGCATGGATTTAATTACCAGTTGGCCAGTTGCTTTAATTTTAGGCTATTTATTAATGCATTTTTTTTAAAAAAATATGTCTATAATATACTGTCAACATTGAGATCCCATACAAAACATGATATGTTTGATATTTTATTTTATTATAGACTTATGTGCAGAATGCATACAATTATTATCAATAGACGATTCATTGTTTTTGCAGTTTACATGAAAAAATATTAAGATGTCCTTATTAAGTGTCATAAATCTATCAACATTCAGTTTCATTATAATCACTGGTGGAATGTAACTAATTAGGTTTACTCAGGTATACCTTTAAATACAATTTTAAGTACTTTACTTGAGTATGTCCATTGTATGCTACATTATACTCCATCACATTTCAGAGCAAAATATTGTAATTTTTACTTTAGATATAGCTCATTTGCACATTCAGATTATTAAGTCAAGGTAAAAATCAACTAATAAATTAAGATAAATTGTCATAGATGAAGCAGCCCCACTGATCATGGAGTAATTACAATAAGCTCCACCTTTAGCTGCAACATAAAAATGATGTACACATAAAGCATCAATGATAATTCAGTATATACAGTATGGACAATTCTGCTTAATAAGTATTTTTACATTTGGTACTTTGAGTATATACTTTTGTACTCTCACTTAAGTAAGATTTGAAATGCAGGATTTTTTTTATTTTTATTTATCTTAATCTAAATTCAGATTTAATTTAATTTGATTTAATGTAATTTTATGTGAAACAGCGTATCTTTACTCTGTGGTATTACTATTTTTGCTCATGTAAAAGATCTGAATACTTTCTCCACCACTGATCAGAGTGCACGGCAAAGTAACAAAAGTAACAAACGCGGAGATGTGAACAGCAGAGATGCAAATTCAGAGGAATTCAAGGCAAAGACATGTCGACTGGAGCTAAATGTTTTTTTCAGCTTGAGTTACAATTTGCTGTTATCTCAAGCTGTATGACTGCATGAATGCACAAGAGTAAAATCAGAGCACACATCCATCCTCTCAGTCGTTTAAGTTTCTGTGTACTTAATCTCCTGTTGAATCTTAATGCACAGTGAGATGGAAACTGAAGTCCATCACTCATGTTTCCAGTTCGGGAGACAAGAATTATTATCTACTGTGATCCAACTTTCATCTCACTGTGCATATAATTACATTTTTGCAATGGTAGAATATATTGCAGTGCTGTATTTTACAAAATCAATAACTTTTGCTGAATAAGTTTGGTCCAAAAACTCACTTTAACACTGTTAATATATATTTATCATTGTGGTACTGTAGCTCGTAAGGCTGTCGGCTGGTTGCCACCTGGCTGCAGGTTTTTGTTTCTGTCCCTCCATCATGGACATCTAATCCAGCGGCAGTGAAAGTACTTGAAACCTGCTTAACTAATGTCATCTTCTTCTAAAGTGCAACCCCCATTAAGAGAAATGGCACGTTGGCCACTGGCCCAGACAATTCAATGGAAAATGCTTCTTCTCTGCTGGCAAATATGGGCATCTTGCCCAGAAAGCCCCCCGTCCATGTGTTGTGAGGTGGAAAAGGTAGATATAGCATGAATTCTCTGAGCAGACATTCAGCCTTAGAACAATCAAAATACTCAACTACCATTATGGGTTTTTTTTAGCATGGCTTGTTGTTAAAGGTAAACTGTGGCGATTTTCAAACAGGTCTTTGTCACCCCGACATGGACAGTGGTGTCTGGCTTCCCCCCGTGCTGCCCAAAACTCCCTGTTCATTTGCCGGCAGACTTTGATGATACTTTTCAGATCACCTGGCAGACATTTGTCAGGGAAGGGGAGCACAGGGTAAAACCAAACACTGTTCATCTTCACACACTGCGACGACACAGAGCTAGTTTAAAATCAGCAACGTTTCCTTTCTGTAAACGTGTCTTTCTTTTCTCACATGAGCCGTCTCCTACTGTAATCCAAACAGACACCAGCACTCCCACCTTCAACATGGACGGCTACTACAACTGGACGCTGTCATCTGAGAATGGCAGCATGTCTTCCTCCAAGCCCTACCCCAGGGACCACACCTATAACAATACCTCAGAGGCTGCTGCGCCAATGCCCTTCAGCACAGTCACCGCAGTCGTCTACACCATTGTCTTCATTGTGGGTCTTCTGGGAAACACGCTGGTCATCTATGTGGTGGTTCGCTACACCAAGATGAAGACTGTAACCAACATGTACATCCTCAATTTAGCGTTGGCAGATGAACTCTACATCCTGGGAATACCCTTCCTTGGCACCAACAGTGCACTTTCCTACTGGCCGTATGGGGACTTCTTCTGCAAGGTGTGCATGGCGGCAGATTCCATGAGCCAGTTCTCCTCCACCTTTTGCCTGACGGTGATGAGCATCGATCGCTACCTGGCTGTGGTTCATCCTATTCGCAGCTCCAAATGGCGGAAGCCACAGGTGGCCAAGGTTTTTAATTGCATGGTGTGGGTCGTGTCCTTTCTGATTGTGCTTCCGGTGACGATCTACTCACATGTACAGGAGGATTTCAACACCTGCAACATAACCTGGCCTGAGCCACGGGAATTGTGGGCTATTGTCTTCATCCTCTACACATCCATCCTGGGCTTCTTTGGTCCTCTAATTGTCATCTGCCTCTGCTACCTGCTCATTGTCATCAAGGTAATGAAACAGAATCAGTGTCTAGCTTTTTATTGGTGTCTAAATACTTTTTTTATATGGCTTTGCTCTCATAGTCTCATAAAACCTTTTCAACCATCTCACTTTCAGGTGAGGTCAGCAGGTGCGCGTGCAGGCCTGACTAAACGGCGCAAGTCGGAGCGTAAGGTGACGCGCATGGTGGTGATCATCGTGTTGGTGTTTGTGCTTTGCTGGCTGCCCTTCTACACTACCAACATCGTCAACCTGTTTCATACCATCCCTGAGAACAACACCACCGCTGCAGTCTACTTCTTCCTGGTCATCCTCACCTACGTCAACTCCTGCGCCAACCCAGTCCTCTACGGGTTCCTCTCTGACAACTTCAAGCAGAGCTTCCAGAAAGTGCTCTGCTTCCACAAACCAAATGGTGTTGGCACGACAGGCCAGGTGGGAGGTAGACAGACTTCACCCAAGGAAAACCACAATCCTGTTTTCTCACCCAGAAACCCAGCGCAGAATGGAAAACCGCAGAGCATTCAGGTATTGTGCAAAAAGTATTCATGTAATCCATGTGATTTCTGAACTAGGGGTGTTAACAGTTAAATCATTAATCAGTGCTAACATGCTAAAGGGGTTTTTCTATGTACCACAGCAACACCACGCCATCCCCAGGGTGGCATTATTAGCAGTAATCACCAAATGAGCGGCACCATTAGCTAGCTCCCACCAGACCCTGGTGGTGTGCGGATGCAGAGTGGATAAGGCTAACATTAACTAACCAGTAGAGACTTGAGGTTGGGCTGTGGCCACTGTGTTTCCCCATGTTACCTCGGCTAGCCAGCTTTCTGTCAGCAAAACCAGCAGAAAATAAAATGAAAGGCAAGACATCACAAAACATTCAAATTTCACCACATCGAAATGGAAAACACTTTGAAATGTGACACTAAAGCTCACTGAATAAATGGAGTGTGGGACTTTAAGGAAATGCCTCTCATATTTTACTTAATTTTGTGTTTTTATTGTTATTTTTTAAAATAAAAGTAAGCTAGTTGGTTGCCGGTTTATGGGTGTTATCGAAAGCAGTAATAACCAAAACTAGCATCCATATTCTAAATAAAGGCAAACATTCTTCTTTATTGCCACAGTCACGGTTGTATTTACACTCTTGGACTGTACACAAACCAGATCTGCAGTGTACACATGCACAGCTGCCATCAACAGTCCCCACTGCCAAAGTGTTCAGTCTCCCTATGCATGACGAGATTTTGCATTTCTGTCCTGCTTGGCAAAAATCACCTTGTGAATTGTCTTCTTCTCCTCTGTGTGAAAATGTGACCTCCAGATGTTTAGGACTTCCTTCATTAACAGCAAAAGCAACAGCTTATGTCAAAGTTTGTCATTGTGTCTTTACTGCATCCCTAATTTGTCTCTGTGATACTGTTTCAGCAGCCTGTCCAGATGGAGGTTATTGGAGACCTTGACAGTGAGCCTTTAACTTTGAAGACTGAGTTGAACGGCCAGGGATCAATATGAATTTTCAAGCAGACCCACCGTGTAAATGAGCGACAGAACATGGGACTCCTGGACCTTTTCTTGAGTGGTATTTACTGTCTTTATTGCTGATCCTCCCACTCTGACTGGAACATTTGTGGAGAGGACCAGAGGAACAAAGTAGGAGAGAAAACGACAGACATCATATCATCACAAATCTCAGCATTTTTGTTCTTCTTTGTACTGTATCTAGGTTGGCTGTTTAGTTTGTGTCAAGATGAAAGATCTCACTACAATACAGTTATGACACTTAAAAGTGCTGTAAATTTTCAAAGTGATTTACTTAACTACAGAGAAAACTAGACTTTTATTTTCAAGCAGACTTACAGTTGATCATTTTTTAATACGAAACCTTGTTTTCTGATCTGTTTCATTTGTTGGTGATACTTCTTGCTATTAATTCAAACTCAACGCTTCTCTGTTATCTTGATAAATTCAGTAAAATGTACATTTCACAGCACTAACACACATCCGTGCAGGAAAGTGTTGACAGTGGGATTCAAGGATACAATACAGGATTGAACAATAAATGTCGCACAAGCTAGCTTCATGCTGAATGACTAGAATTAATTAATAAGTGAGGACAGTATTTCTGGTCAACGTGGTCTTAATCCGAAGTCATTAAAAACTGGCGCTTGGGCACTGACTTACGCCGTCAGACACTGAAAAAAAGCCGTCCTTTCAAATCAGCATGCTACCACCAGTTGCCATTTTTGGCTAGTGGCAACCAGTGGCATTAAAAGGGCCGGGACAACAACAGAAGTTAAGGGGGCAAAAAGTCTGACTTTTGTTGGGGTGAGTGGTGGTCTAACAATCACAGACTTTCCAACCCGGGCTCACTCCAATACCGTCAAAATCCAGCGCTTGGGCAATGACTTGCGGCGTCAGACACTGATGAAAAGCCGTCCTTTTACGTCGGCATACGTGGCCAGCTGGTAGTTTAAGGGTGCTCAGCTGCGTCAGGGAGAAACGTGGCAGGACAAGAACGAAAGTTACGGTGGCGAAAGTGCATGTAGGGCAGGTGGGAGAGGCGGTGGATGGGTCCAACAAACACAGATTTTCACCCGTTAAGATTAAAGCCAAACCCTGTTCTTTTTGCATAAACTTAACCATGTGCGTTTGTTGTTCAATGAAAAAAAAAACACCAATTTGTGTTGTTGTACTGACGTAGTGTTTATTTTGAAAGAGACTGCATGGAAACGGTAAATTTCCTGTGAAGTGTATTTGAAGAAGACAATGCATGTAACGGGCAGAACTTGACAAGAAGTCAAGAACAACCAAACACCCAGGGTACCTTTCACGTTATATCTAAAGTCCATGACCAAACGTCGATATGTGACGAGGTTGAAGTGAGAATGTGTTGTTCTGTCAGAGCAATAGCTCAACATTTTTGGAAATACGTTCTGGCGGATAAATCGATGAAAAGAATACCACTCTCACAGCTGTCTGTTAAATAATCTATAAAGCTACAGCCAGCAGCGGGTTAGCTTAGCTTAATATTAGCTGGATGTACACACAGTTCTGAAACTTCAGGACAAAGGCAAGCCAGCTGTTTCCCTGTTTCCAGTCTTTATGCTAAGCTAAGCTAACCGGGTCACTGGCAGTAGCCATATATTAATCACACAACTCAATGAAAAGATAGAAAAGAAGTTAATTATCCATTTATCCCTTGTTACATGTAAGGTGTCAAAGAAATAGAAATGTATGTACATAAATAGATCCAGTCAAGTGTAGCTAATGTTGTCTTTCATATAAAATATACTGTATAATACATGACATTATTTAAGCTAAAAACGCCTGTTTAACTGACAGACATGAGAGTGGCATTGACCTTCTAGCTAGAAAGCAAATCAGTGCTTTTCCTTACTTAAAAAAAAGAGAAACTAGAACTGGAAATGTATGTTCTGCTAAATTTAGAAGTTATTTTAGCACAATTAATTTCACACTGCTCAACATTTTATCGCTAAGCCTTCATGGTGCATCGGGTTTTCTCTTTAATTTGAAATTTACAGTATTTATTTGTGCTGCTTTCACTACAGGCAGCCTGTCTGTTGGTTAACTGTAAAGCTTGTTGAAATATTCTTGCTGGTCATGACAGTTATATTTCTATGGGCTTGTTAGTTTTGGCTTTCTGTGACATTTTGACTTTTATGTTACAAAGCTGTGAAAAATGCTTCTTAGTGGCTCAGCCCAGTGTTGTGGATCTGTCTCTTCTCTCTCACATTTCTAAAACAACATGTGCTGCAGTGGGTGCCATGGTGAAGTAAAGTCATTGTTTAGCTGCTGCACCATGAGCTTTGACATTTGATGCCAACATTTAGGATGTCGTTAGACAACACTGTTGCATCTCCATACTTGTAACTTGATGTTAACGATGTTTATGGTCAGGTTTGAGCTTATGAAAAAGAACTACTCTGTAAGATGGACCTTACAGGAGGCATTTGTTATGTGTAGCCTATTAGAAACACTGTGAATTTTAAAACAATAGGTTTTTGTAAATATGGAGTCTTGTGTTCCATGACATAACAAAAAGTCTAACGTAATCATTTTGTCAAAGACGCCATCATGAATAATAATAATGAATCGACAAGTCTGTTTTGCATGTTGCATTAATGCTAAGTCCAGTCACCAGAAGAAAGTGTTGGTATTGTACTTTTCTCCAAACCATAGATATGTTACATGTTATGTAACATATCAACGTTTCAGTGTAACACAGTATATCACTTGACTCTGATGTAAAGTTGCGGGGACAGGATGGCTCAGCACCAAGACGACATGGCTGCCAAGCTGCAGCAACCACTGGCCATGTTTCCAGGAGCTTTTGGGCAGCCAAACATGGGTGTTTTTAGCAACGTGCCGCTGCCTTTCCAGGGTTTCTGAGCCACCAAATATGGGTATTTTTAATGACTGGTAGCTGCTTTTCCAGCAGCTTTTTATGTTGCAGAATGGAATAGCAACCCTTTGCTGCTTTTCCAGCGGCTCTTGTGCCACAGAATATAGGTGTTTTTTAGCAACCCATGGCTGCTTTTCCAGCTACTTTTGTGCCACCAAATAGGGTGTTATTTAGTAAACCATGACCTCCTCTCTAGCAGCTTTGTGTCACCAATTATGGGAATTTTTTTAGTGACGCTTCGCCACTTTTCCAGCTCTTGTGCCATCAAACGTCAGTGTTTTTAGTGGCTTTTGTGCCGCTGAATGTGGTGTTTTTAGTGACCAATGCTGGTTTTCCGACTCTTATGCCATCAAACATGGGTGGGTTTTTTTAGCCACCCATCACTGCTCTTCCTGAGGCTTCTGTGCAACCAAATATGGTGTTTTACAGTAACCCATCACTGCTTTTTGGCAGTTGTGTGTATGCAGCAAACGTGGGTGTTTCTTAAGCAACCCTTCACTGCTTTTCCAGTGGCTTTTGTGGCGCTGAACATGGGTATTTATTAGCGACCTGTGCTGCTTTTTCAGCACCCTTTGTGTCACCGAATGGGGTGTATTTAGAGATCCTTTGCCCCTTTTCCATCTGCTTTTGCCAAACGTGATTATTTTTTACTGACCCTTTGCTGCTTTTCCAGCTGATTTTATGTCGTCAAATGTGGGTGTTTTTTAAGCAACCCATCACTGCTTTTACAGTGGCTTTTGTGCTGCTGAACATGGGTGTTTTCTAGTGACCCCCTGCCGCTTTTCCAGCCGCTCTTGTGCTGCAGAACATCAATGTTTTACAAAAGCTTGTTGCTGCTTTTTCTGGGCCTTTTGTGCTACTAAACATGGGAATTTTAGGCCAAAACCTGACCTTTTTCTAACCATAGTCAAGTTTTTGTGCCTAAACATAACCAAACATTAACCACAGTGTTGTTAGAAATGCTTCAAAGTATCCTGTATGTAATAACGTACTTTCTAACATATGTGTCATTTGTGAAATGTAAAATGCCAACATTTTTTTCTGGCGATTGGGTTGCAGTGCTACACATTACAATGTAAGGCTGCTGACATGAGCCTGCATGAAACAAAGCTCTTCTATTTGTACCTCTATCCCATGAACAGACAGTTAATGTTGAATGTCACTGTGATTTATCAATATTATAGCAGGTTTCTTTGTCAGACTAATGCACTTTATCGTTATTTCCAGTCTGGACAGAACAGTGGCAGCTTTATGCTTGAATGTTAATGTCTCTCAACATAAACCACTTTAGTTTCAGTTTTTGGAACTGTCTGTAAATGAAATTAAAGTAGTTTCAATACAAAAGCAGTAAACAAGAAGAAGTACTATCTTTCTCTCTCCAGGGCAGGTCATTGGAACAGACTTGGGTGTATTATGTGCTAGAACTTTAGAACAATGGCTTGCCACAAAAATAAATATACACGTAAAAATCTGATGCCAGCAAAATGAAGAGAGGCAGTTAAAAGTTTTCCTGTGAGCTGACTTTTTATTTGTTGTTAATGGTGGCGGGCTATTGAATCTTGAATCTGAATTGTTTTGTTTTTCTCAGATTAATGATCCAGCAACTGTTTTATTGTTTCTTTAATAATGCAACCATATCAAAACACAGTGTGGCATGCAAACTGTTTAAAGGAGAGATCTGGATTGTTCTGAAGTCTATCTTAACGTTGAAAGAGTTATTGGTCACTGCAGTCTTTATTGATCCCTGTGCTGGTTGTTAAGTGATCCTTTGCAAATGAAACTGCAAGACAGGAGATAAAATCCACAGTCCTCATTCTCAAGTTAAATAAAAACACATAACACAAATGAGCTGTTCTGCGTACACCAGAAATATCTTATTTTAAGCACCAGCTTCAGAGGACACACAGAATACAGAGCATGAAAAGCATTCAGATTAAAACTATGAGTAATAAGACAAAAGAGAATATGGTTTGCCTAATAAAACATTCTCAAAGGGCTGTCCATGCTTGTATGTATAGTAGTGTATAATGCAGAACAACAGATATATTTCAAATTCAACAAAAGCAAAGACGTTAACCTCTTAAACCTGCATAGCTGACTTTTTGGTCACTTGGATGGCCATTATGAATATTCACTCTTGCTAAATTTTGACTGTGCCAGTGCAAGAATTGAGGGAGAATTTTAAAGAAATTGAAGAGCAACTATTTTTGAAAGGATCCATACTGCTTTCAAGATTTTTCTTGCATTAATATTCATATTAACAATAAAAATAACAATACACTTTATTTCTATAGCACCTTTCATACAAGAAATGCAGCGCAAAGTGCTTTACAAGAAAGGCATTACAAGCACTCCATGCTTCACATGAAAATAGACATAATGGGCATGAAACAGTGATTTATAAAATAATAGAGTTGTAAAACTATAATCATAAAATCAAGTAAGATTGTAAAAAGAGTTGCAGTAGCGTGAAGCGTAAAAAGAAAGAGTTTCAGACCTGTATCAGTAAAGTCAGAGCTAGTTAAAGGCTAAAGTGAACAGATACATTTTTAGCTTTCTTTTAAAAGTATTCAGCCTCCCTGATATCTACAGGTGGTGTGTTCCATAGTTTGGGGTGTAACTGACAAAGGCTGCATCCCTGATCTTCTTCCAGCTGTTGCTGGGAACCTCCAATAAACCAGTTGTTAATTAATTAGTTAGTTAATAATTAATTGTTAACTAGGTTAACAAGGTCCCAGCCCGTGTAGGGCTTTGTAAACAAGGAGGAGGAGCTTAAAATCAATTCTAAATGTAACAGGAAGTCAGTGCAGAGCAGCTCAGACTGGCCTGACGTGCCCGCTCCTCTTGGTGCTGGTTAATAGCCGAGCTGCAGAGTTTTTTGCAATGAGCTGAAGTCAATAGAAAATGTGTCTCTGCATCTTTTTCATTAGAAATGGTCGTACCTTGGCGATGTTTCTGAGTTGGAAAAATTATGTCTTCACCCCCTTGTTAACGTGGGACTTGCAGCTTAGCTCCGAATCAAGGAACAATGAATAACTGATAAAGTGTCATATAAAGGAAGGAGGTCAGCTTGCGACAGATCTTTAGTTTGTTTCTCTCGTGATCACTGTGTTAGAGTTTTAGAGATGATGCAATAATTATCGATCAACAAGTTTTATTCTTATTTAAATTAGAGTTTTACTAATTTTCCAGTGTTTACAGACCTCTAGACAGTACACACACAAGCTAGTAAGGCTATCAAAGCGATGCCTTCCTCTGTCTCTGTGACCCTCACCTTGCAGGTCCTGGCGGTCTGTCAAAAGACTCTCCCACAGAGCCACACCACTAATGTGGCCAGAAATAACTGGAGCAACTCACTCTTTTGGGATTATGTGAGGATAAAATATGCATACTGTGTTGTCTCTGAACTGGAGAGCTTCAGACCTTCTATTGTACAAACCAAAGTCAAAAACAGCCCAGAGCATTAGCAGTTATACAGTATATGGTGTGTGGGAGTTATTGCAGATTTATGCCGCAGATAATTGATTCACTCTTTTAAGCTGATGGGAGTTACAAATCAATAGCATTCTGCCCAGATATAAAAACACCTCTGAGGTTTGTTGGCTGATTAGACTAATCTCTTACTCATGTAACAATGGGAGTTGATTAGGAAAATGTAGAACAAGTGCTTGTATGTGTGTCTGTGTGTGTACTACATTTATTATTATATTGAGACACAAATTATAATGGGTATTTCCTTATGATCAAGTATTTGGCCGATTGTTCTCAAAATCACCCGAGAAGCAAAAACAGCTTTAGTGTAATGTCCTATTCTCTCTGCTTAATGATAATACAGGTTCTTCCATTTGACATTGAGGTCGATGGAACAAAAGCAGCACCGCAAACACCAAGGTAACCAAAAGCTGGAGAAGGCACCGAGCGTGTTTCTACCTCCAGCCACAGAACTGGTTGTCAGTAAACACACATCAAATAAGGGCCAAGGGGAAAAAAGTACAGTATATGTTATAGAAGCAGAGTGAGCAGTGTACAGGCAGATTGAAAGAGCAGTGAAAAACAGGAAATAGCTGGAGAGGAGGAGAAGATGATTTGGTTTTTATGCTGTATTTTAAGTCTCACTTAATCAAATCCTGTCAAATACATATATATATATATACTGTATTTACTGTATGTAGCAGGCTGTTCTCACACACAGTATGAGGTTATGTTGTATACTCACTGCACCTCACATGCAAAAACAGATTGCACAATTTGTCTTAAAAATCAGTGCTCCCGTTTTGTCATCTGAACCTGCATAAACTAACTGCTGGTTGTGCAAATATGCAACTATTTGCTAACACGTTTTCCATATCAACAACTTAAACGGTGATGATGTGTTCATTTTGTATCCACAACTTTCATCCCAGGTGGTTAAAAAGTCTGCTTCTGTGCGGAGTTTGCATGTTCTCCCCGTGTCAGCGCGGGTTTTCTCCGGGTACTCCAGCTTCCTCTCACAGTCCAAAGACATGCAGGTTAATTGGTGACTCTAAATTGACCATACTGTAGCTGTGAATGTGAGTGTGAATGGTTGTCTCTCTCTATGTGTCAGCCCTGAGATAGTCTGGCGACCTGTCAAGCGTGCGTCCTGCCTGTCCAGCAAGAAGTGGATGGCTTGGTGTAAAACTTATTTCACATATTAGAATAACCTGACTTTGGTGATCATTTGACTTTAGAACTTGCACCACAAAGAGGTTGGAAAATCTACGACAGGATACCTCTAATGACCGTTAGCCTCTTTTAGATTAATTCAAACATTGCATGCTAACATGTACTGTGTAATCAAATTTTAGTTATGGTGCTATTTTCTTGGGTCGTAAAGTGATTCATTCAGTCAATCATCATTTATTTATTTATTTTAAATCTATTAATATGTGTTTCTAATAAGAATATATTACTTTTTGTTCTGGCCTGTTATTTATTTTTTTATCTTATTTTATTCTCTCTCTTTTTTTATTCTCTTATCATTACTGTTTATTCTGCTGTCTGCCTTATATTAATTGTACTTGAACCTTGTCATGTATTATTGTTGTGTGAATGGTTGTAAGATGGTGGACTGTAGAAACTGAATAGAACTTTCTGTATCTGTATTTTCCATCCTGTTGGGGGTCGTGGGGGCTGAAGCCTATCCCAGCTGACACTGGGCGAGGTTTGAAGCCCTCAAGCTGGGTTCAAACCAGGAGCCCTCTTGCTGTGAGGCGACAACGCTAACCACTGCACCACGGTGCCGCCAAGTGTTACATACAATTACTTTAACACAACCGGACAACATTCTGCCACACTTTGTGTCTGAAGATCACATTAACATCCTCATTAGCTATCCAACCAAAGCTCATGGGAGGTGGTGTCTCATATGTGGTGGTGCTGGTACATTTGGTGCTTTAGGCGAGACCACATCCCCGATGTTATTCTCCAACAGTGCTTTACAAAGCCTCTGAATGCAGTAGCCTATAAAAGGATATGAGGACTTACTGGAGAGCCCAAGTGGAGGAGAATAGCTTTCGCCTGCTGAGTCAACCGAACTTTAATCACACAAAAGGGGACAAAAACACAGCAAGTGTTAACTAACTGTTAAACATTATTTGCTAACTGTTACTAAGCCTTTGAGCTGTAACCGTGCCACAGTGGGCGTTTTCTCCCAACGGCTGCAAGGGGCAACAATAAGCCAAGTCCAGACTTGAAAATAACACACACAAAAGTGAGATTTATGCTGCTTTCAAACAGTATTTTCCAGTTTTACAAGAGGAGAGACTCAAAGGATGAAGACCTGAACTGAACTTGTTTGGGAGACATGAAACACAGCACCTCACAGCACACAGCAGCTTCCCAACACAGAGGACGAGACAACACTGAAAGAACAGTCTGCTAGAAACAATATAATAAACATCTTGATGCTGGCAGATACAGTCCTCACATTATGGCACTTACGTACATGTAGTGCAGTTTGTTAGTCTTGCGGTCACATTCTCATAATAATCCTTTTCCATTTTATCACATCAGCCCCAGACCAAGAATCACGTGATTAAAACATTTCATATCAACGTCGGCTGGTGAACCATACAGTACTTAACAGACACTGACATACTTATTTGTGATAAAAACATGAAATTATACTGAGCATATTTTCCCCATATTAATGTTTACCAGTCAGTCATGTAATAACTTGTGAATTTAATGTATAACGTTACGCATTATGCCATTACAGCACAACTTAGAGCCAGTAGTGAGCCAGCTTGCTTACATTAGCTAGCATTATTAGCACTGAAGACAACCAGTTTATTTTTATCTCTTTGTGAACCGACGACTACACAATAAACTGATCATTTATTACATGGCAAAGAAAAACTGGTAATGCATGATGGGATATAATGCTTGGATATAATTATTACCACTATATATTCGGACAAGGTGAACTCACTATATGATGGACTATACGGTGAGTATGATTTCACCAAACAACATGCAAGTGTCATCATCTTCTTTTACAAACCTCACTTCTCAATAGTCCTGCTTTTTTTTTTTAGATGCAGTCTATTTTAATCCATGATGTACCCGGAATAAACGCTAGAAAGCAAAATTAATATTGTGAGTCAATTTCTGCGCAAACCACATCTGGCTTCCATCACACTCTTTGCCTTTTGACTTGGTGTGACCACTAGGCACACACACCCATACACACACACACACACACACACATTGTATCATTTTGTGTTATAACTACCCTTCATCACATCAGGTTAAAAAGAAATCATTAAATGTTTGAGTTATGATGCAGCTTGTGTCAGTTTGCATATAGAGCAGGTGTAGGTGTGGATGATGCCCTTCTGTACCTGCTACACAGAGTATATAGTCATCTGGAACTAAGTAGTGCATCTATTAGAATAATGTTTTTGGACTCTAATGCTTTTAACACACTGCAGCCACAGGTTCTTAGCTAGTAAGCTTTTTCATTATAATCTCAATAGCTCCACTATTGCTTGGGTCACTGATGACCTCACAGGCAGGCCTCAGTATGTGAGGCTTCATGGCACCACAGGGTACAGTTTTATCTCCGTTTTTATTTACACTGTACAGTCTGACTGCAGGCACAGCACTAATTCTTGTCATTTACAGAGGTTTTCTGATGACTCTTCCCGAGTTGGCTGTATTTTTAATAATGACAATGCAGCCTATCAAAAAGAAGTGGACAGTTTTGTCAGTTGGTGTGAGGAAGCCAGAAGCCAGATTATTTTTCTTGAGGAAACTCAGATCATTTGACAACAGCAGATCTCTTCTAAATGTTTTTTTTTATAAGGGTATTTTAGCAAGTGTCCTTTTTTATGCGGTTGGTTGTTGGGGTGGCAGCCTGACATTGGAGGACAGGTCCTTCGTTCCTGCAGCAACCAGGCTTTTTAATTTGGATTGTTGATGTCATGTCTTGCTGCTATACTAGTTCTTGTACACTGCACTTTAAATTGCAGCTACACTCTCTTACTGTTATAACCTGCTGCTATACTCGTCTTTGTACATTGCACTTTTAAATTGCATTTGTACTCTTTTTATTCTTTTTTTTTTAATTTAATTTTTCTGGTCATTTTGCTATTGTCGTATTGGACCACTGCACTCCTAGGTGACATTATTGTATATGTATATTTTGTCTGTGTCTTATTGTTGTACTGTATGTTGGCCATGGTGGCAATCCAGTTTCCACTTGGGGATTATTAAAGCTAATTCTGATCCTGATCCTGAACCTTACTTCTGATAATTCGTCATTCTTTACATCAGAGCAACTGATCGATAAAGTATTTCTGATTCTGATCCTGACTCTGAAACATAAAGGCAGCACGAGGATATGAGTTTTAAAAATATTCTCAATACCTCATGAATTTTCTTCATTTAGGATATATCGCATTCATGAACACTGATTCAATTAGGTTGAGAAGCTTTTATTAGGTTTTCATGTTCATGTAATGCCACACTCATTCTCTGGGTTCAGCATCACTTCCAGGAAATCACTCTGATTCATTCTAAGTGGAAGATGATATCAAGTGTGGGACATATTGTATCATCAATAATTTAGAGCTTTCCAGGAAGACATAAATCAGGCACTGGGCAACTGACCACACATGGCCTCATGGACACACAAGATGTGTTTGTTGACAGGTCATTAAGATGTGGAGGAGGGCGAGTGTTTTGCCTCAGGACATAAACTACATGTCAGGCGATGTAGTGACAGAGCAGAAAGGAATTTAGGCATTTGTTTTGGTGGAGGTGAAAGAGTTACTGATGTCTGAATAACACAGTGTGAACCAGTGCTGAACCAGCACATGGTGGGACGATTTGGAGAGTCAGAATGT
Organism: Epinephelus cyanopodus; assembly: GCA_026686955.1. Lineage (NCBI taxonomy): Eukaryota > Metazoa > Chordata > Actinopteri > Perciformes > Serranidae > Epinephelus > Epinephelus cyanopodus. Next base: position 13,377,509 of record CM048929.1, read on the forward strand.
TATCGATAAGGGGAGGAAGGCAACTTTCACATGTCCAGAGCATCACTTGTATCTTTGAGAGAACTTGTTCATCCTTATATCAAGCCTGCGCACTTGTGTTTTTAAATAGAGTTGGGAAATATCTGTTTTTAAAAGCTCATGTTGAGGAGGACACACCGAGTGCTATTAAACTAATGACATTCACATCAGCCTCAGCTGTTTTTTGTGTTTAGTGGTAATTAGCTAATTTCGGCCTGCTGACAGGCCACATGAAGATGGTAAATATGGTATGCACACCTGCTCAGCAGAGCGTTAGCATTAGTTCAAAGCACAAATGTGTTTAAATAAGGCGTTATAGACTTTATGCTTTATGCTTAAAAAGTTGCTATAGAAACTGGAAAAATAAATTCAAAAAAAAAGGGGGGTTGTTGCTATAATCTTAAACGCACACTTGCGTTGAAATCCTCAGGTACATCACAACAGACAAATTCAGTGAGACTCAATATAATGAAGTGATAACTGTAAAAGCATAGAGGATACTAAAATATAGTAGAGTATAGACACATAAATGTTATTTGATTTTGTAATTTGCTGCGCCTGAACCGGAGACCAACCAGACACTGATGCTGGAACATGTATTACAAACCAATACTGAGGTCAGTTTTCACTACTGCAAAGCTTTGCCTGCTCAAGTTGAACCCATTCAAGCAGCTTATTGTTCATCTGTGTTGCACTGCAACAAAACAACAAACCAATTACAGCACAGCCTGATCTGAAACTGTGTGCAGCTTTTAAAAATCAAATAAACCCAAGAACACCTTCTCTTACAGTTTGCAGCGTTTTGGCTGCAAATGTCGGCACATATAGAGGAGAGAGGAGCATGGAGGGGATCAGAAGTGAGAGAAGGAGGAGTGGGTTGCCCTGTGTGGCTAATTAAAGCTGAGAGCTTTGCCCTTCTCCACCCCACAGAGTCTATTCCTCCCTCTACCAGGGGGAGAGGCAGGATGCCTCTGCCCATTTCAATAATGTATGAGCGGTTGTTGCTCCAGTAAACCAAACCCAAGATACATGCACGCTGCTAATCAGTCGCAACATACTAAAAACCACGATGTCCATGCTTTCTTTGTTTCCATCATCACCTGACCACTCGCCCTACCTCCATGTTTGCTTTAGAGGGAATTAGACAGAAAAGGTCAAAACATTTATTAGGAAACCATCTGGAGAAAATTGCATTCACAAGCTTGATATAACAACAAACTGGAGACTTTGGACTATGACACCAAAATAGCACTTTCCTAACAAGATTTCTTTCACACCTATTTGATATTTGGGTGACTGAATATGCCACAGTGGGAGAAGAAGCGCAGCAGGGGGTGCATCAGTGTGTCAGTAGCAATTAAACCAGCTCAAAACCATGTGGCAGAGTGTGTTTATGCTTTTCCTTCAAACCAAATCGTGCTCATATAAAAACACAAAAGCTTATAGAAATCATTTTGTGGATGATCATTTGGACATTTTGATGATAATACAGATCCAACACACTGACACAAACAACTTGAGTCAATGTGTCGCTGACAGCCATCAGGATGTGCCGTGGCCCGCAGAGTGATGACATTTTTTCCGGCAATACGCTCTTGGATGCCTGGTGCTTAGAGTCTGGCACCTGGTCGCTTTTTATAAAGTCCCAGCCTCACCTGAGCACTGTGGGGCTACACATCCATAAACATACCAAGCACAGAAAATGAGAAGAAACTCAGACAATACAGGCAGAGCATAGAGTCTCTACAGAAAGATGCACTGCCAAAAACCTCTAGTGGGTCGTAAGTGATGACTGAGAGAGATTATGTCACACTGAGTCTGTGCTTGGGTAATCAACACATCATCACAATATTTATTGACCAAATACCTCAATATCAATAGTGCAACAATATTGCAGGGTAGACTGTTGGTGCTTTCATGAGATATTTAGCCCTTTCATGCATGAAATATGACTACCTCACTCATGATTTTTTTCCGAGGTGTTTTTATTCCTCTTTAGGCAGGGAAAAACAAAACTTTGAAGTGAATTTCTTCCCAACATAAAATCAGTACTTGAACATTTTAACAGCTGCATTACGTCTTAGATGTTACTTGATGTTTACAAATTGTATTTACCTGCAAGGGTCTCCTGTTATAGTAGGATTGGTGATAAATTCCTGAGCTGCACAACATTTTTTGCCTTCTGTTAGCCATCTTGGTTTTTAGAGATTTGTGTTGCACTTATAACACCTGGCCACTGGGTGGCAGTGTGTGGCAAGACGCACTGTGGTCCATGGCAGTGGTTTTTAAGGCCCTGACACACCAAGCCGATGGTCGGCCATCGACCAAAGTCGGGCTGTCGGTGAGCGTCTGTCGGCCTAGTTTTTGCAGTGTGTCCTGCACTGCCGGGCCTTTGGCGTCGGCAGTTTTTTGGCCGATTGAGCATGTTGAATTGGTGGCGGAGCTAGTCGGTGAAAGAGAACACTCTGAATGGCTTTTTAGGTTTTATTTCCTCGCCCCTGGTTTATTAGTTAGGGTAATGTGGGAAGAAGCAGCGGGAAAATCGGGCAGCTGAGTGACGTGGAGCCTGCGAAGGAAACACCGGGACCGGCTGAATGTAATAGCCAGTGGAGGTGCCGAGGTGCTCGGCTGCACAGATAGGTAACACCTCAGCTGATGAACCACTCTGTCACCCCGCTCTCTCTCACGCAGTCGAAATTTTTGATCAATAATAATCAGTAATATGGACACAATGACTAAAGGAAAAGGCAAATAATGGAACAGTTACAACACTTTGGTAAGTTCAGAAAATTACATCACCTTACTGTAATGCAGCCTTTAAACCAAGAGAAGATAACACTTAGTTACGATATCACATTATCTAAAATCTAAGACGTTATCTAGTCTCATATGTTGATATTGATATAATATCAATATATTGCCCAGCCCCAGTTTATACATTGTTTTTTTAGGAAAATTCTGCACAGTATATCTTAAAGTAATGTTTACAGAATGAATAAATTGCAACTTCAATCTGTGTCGGGGAACCTGCTAAAATTAGCAAACATCCGTTGTCACGTGCCTAAAAACACCAGAGCTCCTTCATAATATTGTCTGTTTTGGACATTGTGTGTGTCCTGTGTGTTTGTTGACTCATGGAGCCATTTAGGTGTAGACTAAACTTGGACCTTCCTCCAGGGATTATCCTCTGATGGCAGCCCCTGTCTCCTTTAATCTAAACACAGGGCAGCTGAGCCACATACCTCGAGATGCTGTTAAACAAGCCTTAAAATGTGTGTGTGTGTGTGTGTGTGTGTGTGTGTGTGTGTGTGTGTGTGTGTGTTGTAAGATGCTGACAAATGACTGACAAACCCATCCATTACCTTTAACAGAAAAAGGACACCATCTTACAATCCCCATCTGCTTTTCTTTACATTTGCAGGCATTCACTTCACTAACCTCCCCTTTCACCTCCAGGAGCTGTCAATCTCACACACACACACACACACACACACACACACACACACACACACACACACACACACACACACACACACTAACTCCCCCTTCATCTCCCCCCATTCCACCACAGACCAGTTTGAGGAGAGGCGCTGATGTGATATCAGAAAGAGAGGATGATTATTGTCTTTGTGTTAGCAGGAGAATGCAACTGGAAATTAAGAGCTCTTTCATCACAATCAAGGCTCAGCAAACAAGATTAATGTGACCCTTACTATAATTGACGTTTCATCTTTTATCATTTTGCCGGCTTGTATGATTTCATGTATGTCTCGTAATTGATATAAACCTTGTGCTCAGGATGTCGGGCTGCCACTTTTAATCTCCCTTGGTTCTCGTTAAAATACACAGAGCAAAACAATGAACAGCTCGAACAAATGTATCAGGCCACTGAGTTTAGTCTTCTGGTTAGGGCTGCAACTTAAAATTATTGTCATTATCAACTGACCTCCCTCTAAGCCCCGCCCATTTATGATGGTCCGACAAGCTGTCGCAGTAAGCATAGAGTCCACACTGTAACTAACTGCACTCCCTGAAGAAATATTATCATATTTTTAGAAAAATGAAAGAGTGATTCCAGAGAGAAGCAGACAGAGGGGTCTACAGTCTGTGTTTGAAGGATATATCCAGGATGTCAAACTGACTCAGCAGCAACAACAGGTTAAAAAGACAAAGATAGTTAGAAGCTAACGCCGAACTATAGGCTACAGATCACAGTGTAAAAGTGAACCACCACATCACTGCTGATCGCCACACAAGACAATGAATATAAAGGGAAACTGTGCTGATATTGAACGTTCATCTGCGCACACTTTGATGACACACAGCTGGTTGAATATGAGCAAAGTTTCCCTGCTTCCCTTCACTGGTTCCTGTACAGCAGGGTCGGCCTTTGTTTCACTGTTATAATCATTAAAAAGCAAAAGCAGCATGTGTATACATTCAGTAGGCTATATCTTCAGCAGCTAGCTAGCTAACCCTACACTTTGCAGGGTTTGATTTTGGTTTTGGAACAGGGAAGAAACGTATATCTTTTTCCAACCTCTCCAGGTAACGAGTATCATTAATACACGTCGTGCCCCAGACACAACATTTAGCTCCAAATCCACAAAACCAGCCTGAAAATGAAGGGAATCTGAAACGACTGCATTAGAGTCAATGGAGCACAGCTGTGTTGTTGTCTGGGACTTAGCAAAGGGTCAATTAAACTAACATTTTTCTCAAAAAACTGATTAGTCTAGAGACTGTCAGAAAACAGTGAAAATGTCTGTTTCCAGTTTCCCAGAGTCCAAAGTGAGGTCTTATATTGTCTGACTTAAAGATATTAAGTTACCAAAGCAGACGAACAGAATCTCTAAATACTCAGATTTGAGAAGCTGAAAGCAAAGGACATTAAAAAAATGACTCAACATGATAAAACGATGTTAAAATTATGGCGACTTAATATTCTATTCAACTGATCTTTGCAGCTCCACTGCTGGTTGTTCATTCAGGGACTCATCATTTTTTAAAAACAAAACAAAAAAGAAATTAACAGGGTTTATCACATTTTCAGCAGCAGACATAAAAAAAAGTGTTTATTCCCCGGAAGACCAACCTAGAAATAAAGTAAACTTCCAGGTAGAAACAATAATAATACAAAACACTGTTGCTGTCATTGTGTTGTGTCTGCTGAAATTGAATTGACTCCCACCATAATAAGGATGATGATACTTCCTGGCCTCATTGACTGGAACCTGATGCATTAAACGTAGCGGTCATCAAGATTATAGACCATCTATCAGCGAGTGGCCGTCTGTGTAAAAGAAAAAGTGAGCAGTACTCCAGAGTAGACAAACACTGATTTGCTTGTATGTGCTCCCCTGAGGGGCTGATAGAGGAATAGACGCTCGGAGCCAGCGGAGCCATAGCTGAGGACAGGAAGATCTGTAGGATACAGTAACATAATGGGAATAAACTGAGATTGGAGCTTTAGTTTTGATTACAGTAAAGCTGTTCTTTTGTATTTATAGACACTGTATCTGAGGCTACAATTGACTTTTAGCCATATTTGCAGTCATTATATCTACACAGTGGAGGAAAATGTTCCAAAACACCAGTCGATGGAGGGGTTTTTGTGAAGTGCTGTAAAGTTTAGTTGATTAAAAAAAACAAAACATTAAACACACATTAAACATGGTTTAATAGAGACAATTTCAACACATGACACATTTTCAAATACAACTTGCTAACATTATTAGCACAAGCCTATGGCAATTTAAATAGCCTGGTTGCTAGTGGACTTTCCTCTACTCAACTGAAGCAAAGGTAAAAATTCAGCTCCATAACAACACACAATTCACTGACAAAACAACTGTCTTATAAACATGTTTTCCAAACAAAATACAACATGCTAACATTATTAGCACAAGTCTAAGGAATTTAGCATTGTATAAATTAGCCTAGCAACACACAGATATTTCCTCTGCTCATATGAAGCCAGGATAAATCACACGCAAAAAAAAAAAAAAAAATGCTGTTTTGTGGAGGCTTTATTGTCTTTACAATTAATTGTTTCTTATACACACACACACACACACACACACACACACACACACACACACACACACACACAACACACACACAAACTTCCAAGATGAAAACAATTTCAGCCACACACTGTCACTGCTGCTTAACTATCACCAACACAGACAATGTGGGCATGTATGTAAACAATTTCCAATTTCAGAGCAGCTGCAGCCACAAACACACATATTACAGTGCAAAACAAAACAAAAAAAAAGTTTTTATCCACCACCCAACAAGCAGACAACACTATGTTGCCAACACAGTGGTTGTTTCTCATCTGGGGAAATTTAATGAGTGTGTTGCTGTAGACCCACTCCCCCGTCTGAATGTCACTCTGCCAGTCGTGCCCACCTCAGAGTCCTTCACAATCTGCTCATTCATTCTCAAAGCATTATAAAGGCTAACCAGTCCACTCAGCCTCTCCATCTGTCTCTTCAAATTCAAAATGTGTTGGGCTCAATGAGGCTCTGCAGTCACATCAGGGATAATGTCACAAACAGCAGAAAGTCCCCACAAACCTGACTGAAGGTAAAAGTTCTTCAGTTAATGGATCCACTTGGAGAATTTTAATATTTAGTGTGTTAGCTACACATGCCTGAACATTAAATCAGTACTTAATTAAGGTCAATGCAACTTTAAAAAAAAAAAAATATATATATATATATATATATATATCAGCATATTCAGCATATATCTACCCCTTGAGCTCTCCATGCCAGTGTCACCCTCTTGATGAACACACACCAGACAACAGCCGTTTTTACACAGACATCACACAATAGACCCGCTACAAAGTCCCTTCTTTATTCTGCCTTTGCATTTTTACACAGAACCAAATAACGGCGGCATCATGCTGCTCCAGTGTGTGATTTTAGACAGCAGTCAAAAGAGGTGCGACAGGTGTGACATGTAACACAACAGCATCGGCTTCTAGTGTGACATAAAACATACACGTCTGTTGTGCTTTATGAACAATAACCACTTCATAAACATGGAAATAACAATCATTTACTATCCCTGTTATCCGGTGGCTGATCTTGTCCTCTGCTCGGTGGGTAAGGAGTTCATGAATCTCATTCTTTTCCCAGTTTGCGGACATTGAAGGCCACAGTCGTTCCTCTTTGAGTTAGCCTCTAACTGCTAACAGCTATTTTTTAAATCCCCTGCGGAGGGTCACACGCATCACACCCATGATCCCGTCCTGCTGGCTCCTGCGGCCCAAAAAGCATTTTCTCAAGAGAACATCATTGTAAAAGAGACATCTGTAAAACTTGACAGAACGCTTTGAACTGCAAACAAGATCAATTATGAATCTTTTTATTCTGAATTTTTGAGCCAAAGAGGTTTTATATTTGTAAAACTTTCCTTGAGCCAAGAAAAACGATTTAAAAATCTGTGACATCATCACAATGTAAAGTCTATGAACCAAGTGGGAACTTGCGAGCAGGACCAGCGAGAGAAACATTACTGGACATATTCAGTGGGCTGCATAGCCTTGTAGGCCTTCTCCAAGAAAGCCCTTTCTGACAGAAACCTATTCATCTTAATCCAAACCATGACTTTGTCCCTAACCTTGAACAAGAGATCCCTCTCTGGTAGAAAGCCTTAAAAGAAAATTTCTCCCAACTGTGGGCGCGTACCGCTGAGGTAAACCAAGATACTAGTAAAATTTTGGCATCCATTATCTAGTTGGTATTGAAATCTATGCTTAAAATGGATGAAACACAGCTAAGAGCAGGGACACATGCATCTGTCACCGCCTGGAAAATGCAAGGTGTGGCGCTGAGTGCCACTCTAGCAACACATAACACACAATCAGCATTGTATCATAGCTTACGTACCAGAAATTCTTTCAGGTGTTGATTTTTCAGTGTGTATTAATATATTGTCCATGGAACAGATGTAAAGCCTGGCGTAGCCCTGCACTAAAAGGATCAACTTCTCCTCCATATTTATGATAGACTGATGTTTATGGACGAAAATACAGACATCTGGTGGCAGTGATTGGTTGGTCTTTGTCACATTACATCCAGTGTGTGTTGCTGCATTCTAAAAGTAGAGCTTTGCTTATCTCAGGGTGCAGCCGTCATGCCCTAAAAAACAGGTGTTTGGGAACACTTGTGTGAAACGCACCTTCTGTGCCACTATATTGAAAACAATGGATCTGGAGGCACACAAAAATGCAGCATGTGTACAGGCCATAAGGCCACTTATGGTGATAACAAAAACTCAGAATGGCAACATCCTTAATATTTACTGTACTGTATTGTTGTTCATTTGCTGTGCATTTGTTTTCTGCATTCTGGCGAATTATAATGCACCAATTTGTGCTAAATGTCTTTATTTTGCAAATAAATAAATATGAGAAAATAAAGCTAAAAAGAAAAAAACTCTTCTGCTACTTTCTTTTTTCTTATTTTGTTGTGGGAACAAATTCACATGATCCTAAATATTGAGCGGGGGCTGAGAAGTCGCACAGCTCTCTCTAGGTTGTTGTTATTTTGAAGGTTTTAACGGGAAGTGATAGTATGATATTGTGTCTGTATCTTAAACTTGACTAAAGTGGAGTTGGTGGTTGTTAAAAATTTTGGAATTATGAGCGGTCACTGCCCTCCAGCAGCCTTATGAGGAACTGCAACAACACATTAGATTAAAAAACAAAATTTGTATGTTGTTATAATAATAAATTGATATTGTGTCATTACAACAAATTTCAGCAACATTAGAACCAGAATAATATATTATATTATATTATATATATATATATATATATATATATATATATATATGTTTTGTTATTGACAACAGTACTATATAATATATGTGACATGTGACAACTCAGTGGTCAGGTATCCCTTAATATACCTATAGGTTTAATTATCATAAACCTATTACAGTACAGTACTGTAAATTTGCTTACTTTGAAATACTGTGGCATTGCCCTAATCAGTTCACTGACCATTTCCTGCCACCCAGGGGCAGTATCGTATAACTTTGAATCCTCTGTTTCTGCCCCCAATATTTCACTCTCCTCTCAGAAACAAACAGGTAGCCGGGGCTAGAGGGAGGTGGTGCTATTGCGCACAAAGCGCTAACCCTGCGCAAACTACAGCACAACTGCGTGTATATTCCCTGACCGGTTGTTATGGATAAATGTGGAGGGAGAGGTGAGCGTCCGGGGATCATTTCGACTTGAACACGTCTGCAGTAACATCAGTGATGCTCTATTGGAGGCTCTGAAGTCTGTGCGCGCTGAGACGGATCAAATTTGGAGTCGCCAGCAGCAGTGCGCTTCAGCTGGACACAGGACACACGATCTGGGGGACTGGTCGCATCGTTTTCTTAAAGTTTGCTGCCTTTTTGCATTTTTTTCTTCTTTACAGTGTGCATTTGGAGCTGTTTAATTCTGTGTTTCTTTAATATGGGGGAAAGCGTGCGTATCGGGCTGATATGTTTTGGCTCCGTGGAAGTTTAACCCTGCGCCCGCGCTCCTCAACTCTCATCTTTGCATTTTAATTATTATACTTTAACTGGACACTGCAGGAGGTTTAAAACGACGGAGGGAAATGGCCAGCGAGCGGAAACCGCGGCTTTGTATCATGGCAAAAGCGGAGAACGGGTATGGATTTCACTTGCATGGCGAGAAAGGGAAGAGCGGACAGTTCATCCGCAAAGTGGAGCCTGGATCCCCCGCAGAAGCGTCGGGGCTGCGCGCCGGGGACCGTGTGGTGGCAGTAAATGGAGTTAACGTGGAGAAAGAGACACACCACCAGGCAAGTCGATGTGCAGTCATATTTGTGGGTTTTACTTCGTGTTACAGGACGAGTGTAAGTCGCCTGTGCAGGGGTGTATCAACAGGTCACAGTGGCTGGTGCGTGCATCCTGACCCAGTGTGGCGTGGGACGGGTTCAGCCAGGCACCCACACCGCCCTCCTTCTGGTGTGGTGGGCACAAAACATTTGAAACTTTTCTTAATGTGAAACTTCTTCTTACCCCCTGACACTTTGCCCACATAAAACCACGTGTTGCTTTAAAAATATCTTTCCCATAGTGACACTTTCACATGATCACCTGACTGAGCTGCACACTTTGGAAAGCAGGTATGCAAAACAAAAGAGGCTGGGGTGACTGTGTCTGTGTCAGACAGACAGCAGGCTCAGATAATCATCTTCCCAAGCTCAAAGACACAGAGCACCAACGACCTCTGTGTGGTGTCTCTGTAACCTTGTTGCTGCAGAGATACAAACACGCTGATTACTGTGTGTGAAGCTCTCAGAAGAGTTCTGCTGCCCTGGTGCTTTTCATTAAGGTTAACACAAAGCATGACGGGGCATCAGTTGCTTGTGTTGTCACATAATGATGTTCGCCAACGCGTTAATTGATAGAGAGGCTCAATATGTTGAGGGATGCTTCTACAAAACTGTTTATACTTTGATTAATGATATGATTAGGACTGATTCAGAGCATGTTTGGGCTCATTATCGATTCCCAGAGCCCATCACTTCACAAACTGACTTGTTTTGTCGAACAGTAACAACCAAAGACAATCAATTCTTTATATTAAGACAAGGAAAAGCAACAAGTCTCGATATTTGAGAGGCTGGAATCAACAAATGTTTGGCTTTTTGCTTGATAAATAAGTGCCTTAAACAATGAATTGCTGTTTTACAGTACATACAGTCTGATATTTTGGTCAATGTTTACATATTTCTATCACCACCCTGACAGACACTGTACACCCACATGTCTAAGCAAAGTGTGAATGTGTTAAGTACTTTGGAAAGATGTTCTAGCACCGACTAGATGCTTCCAGAGACGCTTCTCTTAGATGTGATTGGACAGTCTGTAGTTGTAGCTGAGTTAATTTGTGCATTGTGCAAACACAATAACCCGTAAATACCATCCTGTTCAATTCCTCAGGTGGTACAGCGGATCAAAGCTGTGGACAATGAGACCAGGTTGCTGGTGGTGGACCACGAGACGCACGAAAGTCTGCGCAGCCTCCGCCTCACAGCCACAGAGGAGATGGCCGTCCTCGGGACCGGGCCTCCTTCCTCCTCCTCTCCCCCAGCCTCCCCCTCGCCTTCCCCGTCCTCGGTCCCATCGTCCCCCAGCAAGAAGCGGGAGAACGGCTCAGTGTCCAAGCAGCCGGTGGCGCTGAGCAGCCAGGTGCAGAAGCCCACCAGGAGGTCGCCGTCGAAGGCTGCGAAGAAGGTAAGCTAACCCTCCACCACAGCAGGACACGGGGGGATAGTGTGCAGTCACTTATTTGGTTGGTCTTATGACAGTAAGTCTCTTGGGGCAATGGCCACTATTTCAGGAGCTCAGGTTGAGCCAGCGTATATCCAGGCCAAGACTTCATCTTCTGAGCTATATATAAATGGATATTTGCCTGTAAATGCAGATATATTAAAATAAAGCTGACAAAGCTGAATTGTCGTCAGATGACAGCAGATGGGCTCCAAGATCCAGAGCATTCCTCCTCTTTTGCTCTCCACACGGACATCTACGGGCACGGTTTACAAACCGAAACCAGATCGCTTTCGATACCAACATCTTGAACTGTTGCCTAAAGATTTTACATACATATGCGGATATGGGAGATCACTTAGTGCTGCAACTAAGAAAGTATTTTAGTTATTTTCTTGATTAATTGATAAAACATTTGGTCTATAAAGTGTCTGACACCTTCCCGCAGTCCAAGCTGATATACTGAAATTGCTTGTTTGGTCCAATGAGCAGTCCAAATCCTCAAGACATTCGGTTTAACATAAAAGACGACACAACAAATGAGAAAATATTCATATTTGAAATGCTAGAACTAGTGAATTTGTTTACAGTTAGGAAAATATGCGCGTTTGCTTTCTTGCAGAGATTTATTAAAATGTCGACACCATTTTAATGGCTGCACAGTAAAAACAAAGCTATCGTTAGCAGCGGGTTTAGCTTAGCGTAGCATAAAACCTGGTTCTGTCCAAAGGTAACAGAAACTACTAGCACCGGTAACGCTAACATTACTACATTTATCTTGTTTAGTTAGTACAAAAAAAACAAAAAAAGATAAGTTGTGGTTTTACAGAGAGTTCTGTGTGGGAATATGTCTCGGTCACATCCTGGAGTCCAGCATGAAGGCTAACCCCCTGTAAAATCACAACATGTTGATTAATACACTTTGGTCTCTGATATGTTATGTTGATTTAACACTGACACAGGGAGAGCTCCACACAGGAGGGCTCTGCCGTCCCAAGGCTCAAGGCATTTCGCCGCACTCCCCAATTTTGTTTTTATACTGCCAATGCTGAGAGAAGACTGATTGGGCTTTCCTGCAAATTTGCACAATTCCTGTTTAAAAGGGGCTTATGTGTCAGCCCTGTGATAATCTGGTGACCTGTCCAGGGTGCACCCCACCTCTCACCGTGTCAGCTGTCAGTGTCAGCTGGGATAGGCTCCAGCCCCCCATGACCCCCAACAGGATAAGCAGTTACCGAAAATGAAATGTTGTTTTAACTTTAGCACAGAGCCAGGCTCGCTGTTTCCCCCTGTTTACAGTCTTTGTGTTCAGATAAGCTCACTGGCTGCTGGCTGTAGCTTCATATTTAGCACACGATCACGCAATTCTCATCTAACTCTCTGCAATATAAAGAGCAGGTGTGCCTCTCAAATTCTCTACCTATTCTGTTAATATTTGACACTCTCATGTTCTCAAATTGAGGTCAGTGACATTCTTTTTTATCAGTGTAAAGAACATAATAAGGCTTCACCGACACTCCTCCTGCTTAGTACAGCAACCCGTAACAAGCTGTAGCCTTAAAAAAACAAGTTTCCTCAGACGCTCGAACAAAGCATTCTTAGAGATCTGTCAAACCCAAGAGTTAAAAATACTAAATGCATTAGCAAACAGATTGCAGATAGTGAGTCATCCCTTTGAACAGATTCTCCTCAGCCACAGACGTGCTTTCACCCGACTTGTTCTCTCGCTGTATTGCCAGTTTCAGATTAGATTAGGAGATGTCATGCAAGTTTCCATCCTGTTCTGCAGCCTTCCATGCATGTGTGGCGTATGTTTCTCTGTGAGTATGTGAGCGTATGTGTCCTAAGGGGAGAACGTGGCTAGACTCCAGATGTCATGTTAGAGGTCAGAGAGGGCAGCAGAGGTCAGAGGGTGGCACCCATCAGAAGTTAGGAATCTGGCAACGGACAACGCGGTGACTCTGCAGAACAGGAAATCCACAGAAATCGTAAAAGATATATGAATATAAACGGTCGGCTGGGAGATTTTCTGAATGCCTTTCTATAATAGACACTTAGTGTGAAATGATGTTCCAGAGGGAAAGTCGTCTTTCAGGCCGATCACATCTCGTCTTCCTGTGTTTATTTACACATACTCGCCACAGTTGGTTGCATGTTGCTCAACCTCCATTTGATATGTTTTTATTTTTTATAATTCGCCGTTTTATTATTCCATGTTGACATGGAAAACAGGATGTGTTTCCGTCCGCTCTTGTCTTCCCTGGAACACAAAGCTCAGATGGGCTTTGGTTTCACATGGCCCCTATCAGCGAGATGAGGCCGCTCTGCTTTCTGCATTTACACAAACATGTGTTTTCACTTAGGTTTGCCCTGCCCATATGTGAGCGGCACTCAGGCACTATTTCTACAAGAGCAGTGACAGGGCCAATCAGTTAAATCTTAAATGTGTGTGTGTGTTTGCTCAGCTCTGGCTTTGTGACCTGTGGGGAGAAATCCCAGTGCCTGGTGGGGTCGGATTGGCCCAGCATCAGGCTCAGGAAATGCTTAGAGGTCTCTCGTTTCTCTCTTTCTATTTAATGACTCCAGTGAAAGGATGGAAAGAAAGTTCAGCAGGATGAGCCAAGAGGCATTAACAGAGCAAAGGCAGAAAAATTGGAGCTGCTGTTGGAAAATTGATTTTTAAACAAATTTATTTACACTTGAGTGATCACGAACTGTGGAGCATTGAAACCTGCCTCTGTCACTTGATTGGTAGCTCGTTACTCGGCAGAAAGTTGGATGATTCTGTTTCCTGTCCCATCTCAAAGGAAGCTGTTCCACCACGGAAACGCAGACTCAGTATTGACACTGCGCGCTGATGCAGCATATTACATCTTGTGTGTAGCAGTCGTTCGTCCATGTGGCTGGCAAGGAGCTTTGGCAGCGCAATCACCGCAACAAAAGCAGAGGGGAAAATAGACTGATCAGCACCAGAAACCATTAATCACCAAGTAAACAATCGTAGCTTAAAAAGATTGTGGATTCACTGCTGCTCCCAGTTCTTTGTTTCGGTGTTTGTTTCTTTCAGTCAGTCGTAAAAGTCAACTCAGTTTGATGTGAGATGTTCAAACTGCTGAGAGCAGCACATTTCTCCCCATATTTTTTATTTTCAAGAAAAGGCAGGAGAGAGAGAATGAGGGAGAGATGGAGAGCTTTTGGACCGAGGGAACCCAAGAGCGAGAGCAGCCAATAACAACCTTGAAGATTTGTTGGAAGGGGTTTCAGGAAGTGCCCCCCCCCCCCCCCCCCCCCCACTGGGGCAGAGGAGTGGGGGAAACAAAAGTTAGCAGGGTAGTGGAGTCACGCAGTGAAGGAGAGATTAGGTAAAGAGTCTTGATAGTACTTGGCACAGTGAATGTGCCAGTGTATCAGTGATGGTAGGTGTGTGTGTGCCTCAGTGAAGTGTGTGTTTTCTGCTAAAGATCGTAAAATAGTCTGTAAACATTCATCAACCAGGCCGACAGAGAACGGGATTAACTTTGCTGTGCAGCACAGTTCATACTGTTTTATGTTGTTGTGCTTTCACTTCCATTCTCAGTTAAAAGTGGGGCGCAGAGAGAAATGTAAAAATACTGTTTGATAGGGCCAATTAATCGAAAATTAATTGAAACCGACATTCAGAACTTCTAACCAACATAATCTTGCCCATGTCGGTAATTCATTTGTTTTACATTCTGTTAATACCTTCCCCACTGTGTGCGTTCATGTAGTGTCCCCTTAAAAACGTTCGTATTGTAATGGCTGTGCTAACTGCGCCCCACCATTGAATTTAAAATTCCGCTCCTGCCTGAGAATCATCGCGTTTGTACGTTTTTTTCAGTATCGAAGTAAACCAACGGCAGCTGTCTGAACAGCCATGGGTACACTGCAAACAGGAAGTGCAAAAAGCTAATTTTTGATACTTTAAATGGTGGCAACGAGCCAAAATGTGAACAAATACAGGCCTTAAAAAGACACAAGGCTCAGGTTGTAGCTAACCAGCTGCATGGCAACATTATACCTCCTGTTCACACTGCTCACAGTTATAAGAACAGTAGCTCGTAAACTTTAAGTACAGGTACCGTCCCAAATAACACAGGTTGTTCTCATGCACTGTTTGTACATATAATACAGAAAGTAATGCACTAAAGTAGGTATCTAACCAAGGTGATCATGAGCTAGTGGAATGGAAAAAAGGAAGCAGTATAAAGAGCGAAAGTCTGCGTAAGGAGGCAAGTTGGGGACGACTTTGCCCCAGTCAACCGAGTAGACTTTTATTTTAAGGTACAGTACGTCATCACCATGAGTCATTTCCTAAACCTATGTAACTTTACTTTAAGTAAGCAACATTATTCATGGGGGACTATGCCGTTAGATATCATATGAACCATTGTATGAGGGTACGTTCAATGAAAGACGATAGACAGGAGGTGTTGACGTGTCAGTGCCAGACTTTAAAAACCACTGCAAGAGGAAACATGACGACTGTGTTAAATGAGTCGATATTCTGAATATAGCAGCACTCAAAAGCCAATATGTGTCACCAAAACTCAAGTTTTACAGTTTGTTTTCTTATCCTCTCCACCTCTCTCTGTCAAACAATAGTTTTGGTTGCAGCTACGTGTTCAGTCTAAGGCACAACACACACTACACACGCACATTTCCAGGCACATACATGGTCCCAGCAGAAACATGGGTAGACACGGACCTTGTCTGCAGCAGTAATCACTTGCACATTCGCCCAATAAATTTCCCCACTGGGGATTTTGTGTGTGTTTGTGTGTGTGTTCCCCAGGTTACATGACACTGCCTGTATTTTTCCTCTGTTTTATGGCCACTCATCCCCCAGGTTTCTTTTTTGTGCGCATTCTTAAGTCCACATATAACATGCAGTGTGTATACTGTACATGCATAGGTTGTGTTTTTTACCCCCTTCTGTCTCGTACTGCATTTCTAACTCGATATAATAAACTATAAAACATGAACAAAAAACAATTTTCTCTATTTCACTCATTTCTTCACCAAAGCTCCCCAGCACAACGGGATTACAGCTGAGTCATGTCAGGCTGTTAGAAATCCAATCTTCAGGCCTTGATAGGTCATTACTGTTGGCCATGACTGGCAGTGAATTACACAACCTTATATAAGCCTGGTAAGAGTCGGGGCTTTTGTGTAGCCAATAGCTGCTTTGCTGTTGTGGTTGGACCTGAAAACGCCGCTGTCAATGAGCACATCACTCATTTTTTAAACTTCTTTTGACTCACACTCAACAATAAGTCTGCTCACCAAACCCGCTGAGTTTAAAGTTACATCAAATATTGCCGTGGCTGCCCTCTTCATCTAACCAAAATTATTATCCACCAATCAGCGTCCCTTTTGTCCATTTTTTGTCAATTTAATATGAGTGAATTGCTGGAAAAACATGTAAATCAGTGGCCCTTTCACCTTGAAAATAATTGTGTGTATGAGTAACGTCTTTCACGTGACTTTAGAGTGTATCACAGTTAAATCTTTTTGGTGCACTGACATGAAAAGCCAAGTAAAATGAAATGGGCTCCATGAAACAGACCTGAACTGAATCTCAGAGGGTGAAAAACACTTTAAAGACATATCATCTTGTCCTCAGTCCGTCTGTCTGTGACAAGATCAGAGGAAATTGTATTAAATTGAGGCATTAGCTCAGTCCAGTCACTTTCGTCTCTCAAACAATTTTCTTTTCACTTTCTCGCTCAATCATTTCCCACAACGTGCTACTTCTGCTCACAATGATTCGAGTCTGCCTGTGCCTGTTAAAGGGAGAAAGGAAGAGACGTTTCAAGGACTAGAACATTACGACTCGGCTTTTAGACGTATCATCTTACCCTAGCACACACCTGAGGTGTCAGTGCTCTGTCTCCGTGCTTGTCTTTCTCCCCCTGTACGCACACACAGACACACACGTGTTCAGGTGTGTCGTGTGGGTGTGTCATTAAAGCTCAAGATAAAGTGTCAGGTGTCACTTTCCCACCGGAACCTTTTTTTAACACACAGGCACATGCACAGAAAACTCACTGTTCTTACAATCGTTTAGTTACTATCTAACCATTACTATTGCTATTACTATGTAAGAGGTGGTGGCACACTTATTTTTTTATGCAGGTGCAAATGTAGTGGTATCTTCTGAAACTTGACAACCTAAGGCATCCATTGGTACCAACTAGGGCTGGGCAGTGTAACGACTATATACGATATATTTTCAAGCAAGATACAAATTTAGACAATACCATTTATATCGAGATAGGGTCACGCTAAATCAGTCTGTGAGGTGAATGACATTCCCGCAGTAGCACACGTGCAGTATTGTGAGCCTTTTCTACTCTCACTTTTGGCCACGCCGAGTCAAGCCATGCTGCACCAATTAGCTTTTCCATTGTTAATTTAGACGTGCCATGTCAGGCCGAGCTGCGCCAGAGATAGACCTTCTCTGGAGCAGGTCCAAAAGCCGGCCACCCGCTCTGAAGCAGGTAGAGGTGACGTCTCACCGACTGCAGCCAACCCCCAATGACCCTGCTTCACTCACTCAAACAAGCTGTGTGTGATGTGAGACTCTCCTCCCCTCTGTCTGCAGGAAAAGAGAGGAAAGGTGTCTTTAAAAGTCTCTGTGTGTTTAGCTCTCAGTACATCTGTAGCTTCTAACTGAACCTCTGTGATATGGAGTTTAGTTTCTCGCCTCTGTCAGCTCTGCCGTATTAGAAGTTGTGTGAAGTTGCTGCTGGAAAACTCAACATTTTCTGATTTTGCTGCTTCACGTTACGGTTTTTACATAAGAAAATAACAGAGAACTTTTATTGTGAAGAATCTATAGGAAATGAAATGTGTTTATTACTGCATTAGCGGCTTTTTGTCAATAAAGACAAGTTTAATAATTCGGCAGGCAGGGAGTAAAAGCAGAAACAGCCCCAGAGATGAGATGTTAATGAAGAGCTGCAGACAGCAGGCTCTTACTGCACCTCTGCAAACAGCTCACCTCCAACAGGTGAAGTTATTGAAAACACCAAGATATGAATTTTTGTCCATTTCGCCCAGGCCCAGTACCAACCATTTGAGCATAGCTTGTTGGGAAGGGGGGATAAAGTTAGGCTACATTTTGGTGAAGGAGCAACTGGCCATTTCAGAGGGGTCCTTTGAACTCTCACCTCAAGATATTAAAAGGCAAATAGGTTCTATGTGTGCCCACGAGTCTCATCTAAACTTGAGTTAGCTTGCTCCCAGTAAATGTTTTGTTCTTTACAATCAATGAACTCCTTTAAATTAAAGCTGTATATTTGTCTTTAATGGAAAGGAACAGTCAGGACATTTGAAGAGCAGTGAATCGCCTGACACGTATCGTTACATAACACTCAAAATGGTAACTGTGCCAGTATTGACATAGTTTTAACCAGCCTATACACTACATCAGCATAATAAAATTCCTATAATTCAGTTGAGGCTTTTGGTTTTGGTGTGCCACCCCAAGATTTTCAGCGGCCACCCCTGTGAAAATTTTCTGAGGGCGCCACTGGATATACAGTATTAAAAGTCATGATTGAATTTATTCTACAGCCTCACGGAGACCGAAATGTTCCTGGCTGGTTTATGTAAATTGCCACATTGTGGGGGTGATATTGTTTCTGGTGTTCTCCTCTCCCTTTTCCCTCTCGGTCGGTGGTGAGGCCTCCACCACACGCACAAACACACTGTGGTCTTTTGCTGTTGTTCTTTCCAGTCCTGCTACACTCCTGGTTGGTATAACACCAGGGTTGTTAGGAAGTACATGGAAAGTCGTTACTATGGTAACAGTCAGCATTGGGATTAGCGTACTGGAAAGATGGCAAAAAATGTAGCAAAATAAAGGACTGATATAAAGTGTGTGAGACGGAGAAAAAGAGGCAACAAGGAAAAGGAGGAGGAGACAAAGTTGTGCAGAAACGTGTGCAAATCCTGGAGTAGTGTGTCTTAGTTTCTCTTTGATGTGTCCACTATGAGTTTGACCTTTATTAAGGTTATTTCCAAGAGCTGTGGAGCTTTGAAACATGTAATGATTTGGCTCAGTCACACACAAGTCAGTATGAAAGAGTTGCAGTAGTCCAGATGACCGACCCAGCTGCGAGCACATGTGAACAGCACTTTGTGTCGTAATAAACTTCACTACATCATGTGTTGGATTTGCAGGGGCCTGTTAGAGATCATCTGCTCCCTGTAGAGCACACACACACACACACACACACACACACACACACACACACACACATCTGTTAAAGCAGTTAAAGAGACAGGAGGGGGGTGTGTTTGTGGAGGTGGTCTATGTGTGCGTCTTTGCATGGTCGAGACAAGAATGTAATGCAGCTTCGACTGAAGATTCACAACATATTGTGTTTTACTCCGTGTGCTCACACAAGGGTGCAAATTTATGTTGACATTTATCAGGACACACGTGTCACAGGTGGTGAAAACTTAACAAACTGATTTCCATCTAAACATCAGAAGAGACTAAACAAGTCAAACATGGAGATAAGATACACAAGAGAGGCCACACACAGAACTTCTAGACACTTAAACGTGCATCTTTGTAGTGTTGGGGTGAACAAGATCTGCGTGAGAAAACTACAAACAGAAGGCACGGGTTTTAAGGGTCAGGCCTTGAGGTCATGGGGTCAGGATTGAGTAAACACAGATAGTAACTCTTGTGGACCTGTGAGAGTAACATTTTCTGCCCTCTGTCTCCTCCGTCTTTTTGCAGATGTTGACCGCCATGACGATGCAAACTGCTCTCATTTCTTGTTTCGCACATTATTCTCTAAACGTCCCTTTAGTTTGTGGCTCAGTTCAGCTCCCCAACATCTCTTCCATGTCCATGTTCCCTGACTCAGTTTCTCGTTTCGCTCGCTTTAATAGGAAAAAGATGTTGCCTGTCAGCTCATATATAACAACACACAGCACAGGAGTTGTCTGGAGGTAGTCAGCACTTCAGCCTGTGTGATCATCGGTGCGTAATCTCTGCCTGCCACCCGGACGTGTAGCGCAAATGGCGGACAAATGTGAGGTTGTGTCCCGTTGCTTCGACAAAGCATTTGAGGTTGCGTACAGTGCGATGCTTAGAGGGCTGAACAGTAGCGGCACAGGCGACGTTGATATAGGAGCTTGGAAACGATCTCAGAAATCCTCTTCAAGTGTTCCTTTTTGGCGAACAGAAGGAATTTCATTTGTTTAACTTTTTTTTAATCTGGCATGCCAGCTGACAAAAGTTTTCATATTTACTTGAGGTGAATATTTAAGCTTTTTTTGTAGAATAATACTTTCCATATAGGATGTCAGATGTAATATGAAGTTACGTACATTTGATTTTTATGTGAGCATACATTGGTTAGACTAAGTGAGTGTGTAATACTTCTCTCCAACATCTGGAGCTGGTGTTCAAGACCTCCTCCACCCCCCTCCTTGAAATACCAACTGCGTTACATCAAGATGCGGGGGTCTGATTCGGTTCTTGTGAGTGTGTGTGTGTGTGTGTGTGTGTGTGTGTGTGTGGCTGACAGAGTAAACCAAATTCCTGGAGTAAAATCATGGCCTGTAGGATGTGGAAGGGTCACAATGGGGGAAAGAGGGCGTGTGTGTCTGGGGAATTAAAGACCAGAAAGGATGGAATAAGTAAGGTGGGTAATGCTGGAGAGACATGAACAATTGAGTGTATTGTATTAAATGTATGTGGGTGTGTGTGTGAGTGAGCACAGCTGCGTGTCTCCATGTATTATCTCCCTATGCAGAGCTGATAATATATTCAAACGTTGCCCTTGTTAACCCAATAGACATTGACTCTGTGCAGACTAAGCTTGACTTAGTGCGGCAAAATATTTGTTCGACTTTTACAGGAAATTTCTTTGGCGCTGTGTCATGGATTAAGATGCAGTAATAACATAATTTGATATGAAGTAATGAAGGACACCTCCTTATCCATGATCTCAAGTTTCAATCTGGCAAAGCATAGCACTGACACTACTTTACTAAAGGCGACAATAATCCTCTCCTTGCGAGTGATGCTGGTGAAGGGTTGATTCGCATTTTACTTGAATTAAGCTCTGCATTTGATTCAATAGATTTTAATATCTCCATTTGTCATCTCAGAGACAGTATAAGCATTGCAGACACTGCTCTCAAGCACCCATTCCTCATGTTATCACTAGGTCGACTAAGAATTTTCCTAGTCGACCAACAGTCATCATTTAGGGCCATTAGTGGACTGGTCGCCCGCATGTAATTATTAAATTACATATTTTGGGCGGGGCAACACAATGGTTTGAGTTGAAGCTGTGAGAAAGAATAGTATCAGTAACATTGTTAACACTGTGCTACATTACAGAGCAATACAAAACTGCACTAATGAACCTTCATTAATATAGGCCTATATTTTATCTACAAGTGCACGTCACACACTGAGCGAGCCGCCTGTTAATGACGCTGTGGGCTAATGGGCATGTAGCTACTTCCATGTTTCAGATGATACGTCATGTTTGTAGTCGACCAATGAAGATGAGTTTACGTCACCTTGGGTTCGTCCTTCACCTTCTCAAAATGATCCCACACTTTGGATTTCCTGCCCGACATGTTGTTAACTAGCCTGTGGAATAACCGCAGGTACCAGCCCTGGAAATTAGGGGCCCCAGTGATAACATTCAAAGCTGGTGCATCTCAAGTGGCTTTGTTTACTGCCCCTCTAAACTGTGGAGTACCTCAAGGTTCTTTGCTAGGTTTCCTTCTATTTTTATCTACATGCTTCCATGTAAAGGTGGCAAAGCTCACACTTTGGAGTTATACAGAATGCTACACCTTGACTATTAACAGCAAGAAGTAGAGATCCCATTACTAAAAATGTTAACCTCTCTGCTATAGTTTTGAGTTGCTCAGAATTCATTTTAAGGTTTTATTTGTTTCTTTTAAAGCACTCCATTGTCTGTCTCCAGCATTCATTTGTACGTTTTTGTTTTCCAATATGGATCCTGAACTCAACCTAAGATTTTGCAACAAAACTGCTACTAACAGGCACCTGATACAGGCTTAAAATGCTGAAATAAGTGACTTCCTGTAAATGTCAACTAAAAATCCATTTTTGTTAACTTGCATCTCTGTGAATTGGTCTTCCTGTGCTTTTTTGGCTGAAAAGCAGTTTGTAACTTTTCTTTACTGAACTCTTCCTACAAATTATAACAGCAGCAGACGCTTGACCTAAATCGTCAGCATTATTTATAGATTGCACTACTTTTGTAAAGCACTTACTGGGTCAGAATATGGGAAAACAGGCCTGCCATCTGCAAAACCTGGGACTGATCTCTAAAATCCTTTTACAAAATCATTAACACTTTTCGGTCAGTTCCTAGAACTTTTGGATTTAAATAATGTCAGTTTTGGAAACACACACTCACTCTGCTTCTCTATCTCTTTTCTTGATCTCATTTTCTAACTATCAGTTGTTGGATGTGGGAATATCAGTGAAGAGTAGGTCGGCTGTAACCAGGCAGAAGATCGATCAGTGTGTTGCCCACACAACAGCATCGCCAACAAATACAAGAGAGAAAAAGAGAAACAAACAATGTAGAGACCAAGCATTCTATATTTCTACACCTCATTATTCTCCTTTGACGGAGAGGTCCTTGAAAGCATCAAGGAGAGCTTTGCACCTGTGTGTTGCTATCGTTACATGTTCAAGATTTGGCCATCATATGTATCCTAGACTTCAGCCTTGTTGTCACTGGGCTGTTATTCTTACTCCTGTTCAGTCTGCATCTGCTTGCTGCTGCGCTCACAGCTGTGAGCCAGCATATATTCCCACACATCGATCCATGCAGTGTTCACACACACCGTTTGTTTCTGATATCCCACTGGCCCCGCTCACTCATCTGCATCTTGGATCAGTTTAATTGCAGCCATCTTTTGCTCCTTTTGTGGGAGTGGAGTGATGGGAGAGAAGTTTTGTATCTCTGTGGATCAACTGGGAATTATATTGATACTTAAGCAACACTTGACAAAAGAGAGGGGGAGGTTCAGTTCATGTGTGTGTGTGTGTGTGTGTGTGTGTTTGTGTGTGTGTGTGTGTGTGTGTGTGTGTGTGAGGTGAGGTTAGCGAGCGTTAAAGTATGAGAGAAGCAGCAGACAAGAATCGGCTATAAGTGATTTATTATGCATTGGAAAGTGGGCGATAGAGATTTATATCTGCTGTCTTTTGCAGACACACGCTCAGATAGAACTACGGAAATCTTTGGCCTGACATTATCTATGAGACCTCCTGAACTAAATATGTCTGTGTCTCTATGATGTCATATACAGTAACTGAGCTTTAAATACACACACATATAGAGGAGGGCTGCAACTAGGGGGGTGGTAATATCGTATTCATGATACGATTTAAGTCACAATACAATATTATTGCAATCTTAAACATGTTGCAATATGCTCAGCATTGTGATTTAATACATTGTGATTTATCACCTTTTTTTTTTCCAACTGTAAATCATGTCCCCAAAGGCAAACTTTGTTAACATTTATTTTATCTAATACGATAAGTTTTCAGTCTGGGCATCTCACTTCAGCCATTTTTTTTTGTAGCAGCAAAATGAATCTAGTGAACTGAAAAAGCAATTCACTATATTATTCTAGTAGGCTACCTAAAGTTTAATTTGTAATATTAATAACTTATACAATTAAAAAATCAATACTTGGCACTGTTCGACGATACCATAACGTCACAAAAAAAATATTGCGATACTATGCGATACTTTTCCCCCCATCCATAGCTGCAACAAATAATTTATTTCATCGTCAGTTAATCTGTTGATTATTTTTTTGATTAATCAATTAGTTATTTGGTCTATAAAATGTCAGAAAATGGTGAAAAATGTCAATCAGTGTTTCCCAAAGTCCAATATGACGGCCTCAAATGTCTTGTTTTGGCAAAGATATTCAGTTTACTGTCACAGAGGAGTAAAGAAACCAGAGAATATTCATATTTAAGAAGCTGGAATCAGGAAAAAGAAAAAATTACTTAAACCGATTAAACGACTCAAATTATTCACTCATGCATTCATTCATTTAATCACTTTCCGTAACCGCTTATCCTGTCGGGGGTTGCGGTGGGGCTGGAACCTATCCCAACTGACCCTGGGCGAGAGGGCGACACCCTGGACAGATCACCAGACTATCACAGGGCTGACACATGGAGACAGTCAACCATTCACACTCACATTCACACCTACGGACAATTTAGTCACCAATTAACCTGCATGTTCTTTGGACTGTGGGAGGAAGCCGGAGTACCCTGAGAAAACCCACGCTGACGCTGATTTTCCCTTGGGCTGCACGATTTTGTTAAAAATCATAATCCTGATTGTTTTGGTCATATATAATGCAAACATGGCGCACAACGAGAGGGAAAGACCCCAGGCTGTTGGCAAAAGAGCTGTGGGTAGCAATCACTCTGAGCAGCATGCATGGGAATGTGAATATATTACTTGCTTTTTCCTGATGGTCTGAATAACTCGCTAAATTTGTGGCTAGTTGTTTTTAAGAAATAGGTCACCAAGAGGTTCTGAAAAGTGACTAAAGCTGCCAGGTTGACAGCCTTAGTGCACCGCTGTTAATAAAAGGGGTTCGCTGGATTTCTAACACAAGACAAACAGGAGCATGACTGCAAAAGGAATGTGGCAAAATAATCATTTTATCGTGATAATCTTGCTAATATAATCATTGGAAAGCAAAATAGTAATTCAAAATAAAATCAGTGAATTGCCCAGTCCTAATTTCCACGATTAATTTAATAAATGTTTGATCTATAAAATGTGAAAAATGTCTGTCACAGTTTCCCTGTGTCCAAAGCGTCTTCTTCAAATTATTCCGTCACTGATACTGGATTTTTGTTTCAAAAATATTAAGAAAACAAAATCCAGATTCTCGGCCCCTATCACACTGCTCTCTCTCCCTCTCTCTCTCATACACTAATGTCCTAACCGATATCTGCCACACACTGATAACAGGGGTGTGGACCCCCCACACACACACATTACATCACCAACATCAACTGCTGTCTTGCCACGCTTGTGAAAAACAGAAGTAGATGGAAAAACAAACCTAATTATAGACTGAAATAACCAGCGAATGAGAGGAGAAGAATAAAAGTTGCGTTCACCTTTAAAATCTCCCTCCCTCATCTGTGACACACACACATAGCTGCTGAATATATCAGCCTCGCCAGCAGCCCACACAATTTAAGTTGACATTTAAATGCAAACAGGCAGAAATGTTGTTTTCAGCCACTTCAGTGCATGTGAATGTGTTGTAACATGCATTACTCAAAGATAAGAGAGGGACTGAAAGTAAAAGCGTTAAAGAATTCGGGCAAAGGGAAGACACAAGATACCATGACACGCAGGCTGAAAGTACATATGAGATTAAGGAAGAATGGAGTGTGGAAAGATAGTGAGAGACAGATGGAGAAAATGTATGAGAGAGGTTTAAACCACCTCTTGGTTTGCCTTCTTTCTCGAACCTCCTCATGATATACTCTGACTGCTAAAATGAAACAGACACTGATGGATATGTTATTGCACAGTAGGCTGGTAAACACAGTCATTATGGGTCGATGAACGGAAGAGCCACTCTCTGGTGTAGGTAAGTGATCTGGACAGTAACATCGAGTGTCATTCAGGACTGATTATTTGTCCACATCAGTGCTTTTGATCCTTTCTCTTCTGCAGTGTCCACCAGCCGTCGTACTGTATGACACAGGCCCATGAAAATTCAATCAACTTCATACGGCAGGTTCTCATGGAAACTAAAGCTGCGCTCTCTCACGAAGAGGCTGTATCAGCATGACATCTACGTGCACTTGTGTTGCCATGCTGCTAAATTACTCACAGCATCAAGAGCCTTATGATGAGAAACTAAATTATGGGCTGCTTCAGGTTTAAACCATAAACTGTGTGAAAAATGGAATGTACTTGTATAGTGCCCTTCGAGTCTTCTGACCACTCAAGGCATTTTTACACTGAGTCACATTAACCCATTCACATACACATTCACACTGGTGGCTGAGGCTACCGTACAAGGTGCCACCTGCTACCCACTAACCATTCACACACCTGTGGAACAGCAAGAGCAGTTTGGGGTTCAGTATCTTCCCCAGGCTGGAGGAGCCTAGGATCAAACTGCGGATCTTCCGAATGGTCGACCTCTGAGCCACAGCCGCCCATGTATAAAGAAGTGAACATGTCACACACTGGGTTATGGACTACGGTTTTGAAGCCTGGAGCCAGAAGGGAAAAGGTGGAGCTGTGGAGGGGCAAGGTGTGGATCTGAACCCAAGGACACGGTTGTAGAATCGACTTGTTAATCACAAGTTAGCCACGCCGCAAAGCACATCTTGCTTTGTTCTAAATGGGACCATAGTTTACAAAATGAACATCATGCTGTATTGTTGAAGACTTGAAACTAGCGATTGTAACCATAAACTCATTGGGAAATGTTTGCTGAGTTAATAAATAGAATGAGAATTTGGGTTATTTTCTCATACACTTGTATACGGTTGAATTTCTTTGCCCCCCGCTGGCCATTAGAAAGAATGCAGGTTTAAGACACTTCTGCATTGGTTCAGTTTTCAGACCCTGAGATAACACCTTGGTTTAAACCCCAGCAATCATTTAAGTTTTATCTTTTAACAGCTGTATGAAGTTAAAATATAACAATACAATGAGGAACAAATTCAAGAATTGTCCCCAAATTTGTGATCTGTACAAACCTTGGACTCATTTTGATGCAGTATGTTGTGCAGATCCCTTAGTAACACTTTTTTTCCACACTCACTAATTCCACACACAGCCTGTTCTGAACCACAGCTGACCTGAGAACAGCCACAGCCAAGAAAAGCAAAATGGAGACATATTGGATTGAACTGAAACAGCGACTCACATCAACTTACATTACACAACTTACATTTTTAAAAACACACAGTACATGTGCACATGTACGGAGGGAAGTAGGTTTCCTATATATTTCATTGCTCAACCCGATGATACGACAGCCTGGTTAGTGGCCCTTGGCTTCTGCTACTGATGCTCAAGGCACTATATGGCATATTTAAAAGATGTGCGGGGCTTTCAAATAACACAAATGTAATCTCATCCCATTTCAGTGTTGCATGTAGGTCAGATGCCTGTGGAGTGGCTGACTGGGGTGGTGGTTACCATTTTCAAAAAAGGAGACCAGAGGGTGTGCTGCAGTTATAGGGGTATCACACTGCTCAACCTCCCTGGAAAGGTTTACTCCAGGATGCTGGAAGGGAGGCTCTGACCGATTGTTAAACTTCGGATTGGCTGTGGAGCAGTGGTCCAGCTCTTTATCATGGGTCATGGGAGTTTGCCCATCCAGTCAACATGTGTTCTGTGGACATCGAGGAGGCTTACAAAAGCATCCCTTGGGGGGTCCCTTGGATTACAGGGTGCTGCGATGCTGCTACGAGCCAGTCGGTCCCTGTATGACCAAAGGGAGAGCTGCGTCCGCATACTCTGTGTTAAGTCAAACATGTTCTCGGTGCCTCCACCAGGGTATTGTCTTGTAACCGATCCTGTTGGTGATATTCACGGACAGGATCTCAAGGCACAGCCGGGGGGAGGTAGGGTCTGGTTTGGGAACCTCAGCATTGCATCTGCTTTTGGCAGATGATGTGGTTCCGTTGGCTTCATCATGGATGGATGGATGGATGGATGGATGGTAATCCCATCCATGGCAATAACGTAGTAGAAAGAGCAAGAGAGTCCTGTAGACTGTGACACCAGACTTTCACCGAGGAGACCGAGTTATTTCAACCATGTAATGTAGTTACTGGCGTTCGTGATGTTCGTGTGTTTGTCTGTCATGAAGTTGTCAAGTGACATACTCAATACCTTACTGTAGCAAACACATTTGCTTTAATCCAAACCAAGATCATTTTTCCAAGCTTAACTGAGTAGTTTTGTTGCCTAAACCTAAAGTAGTTTTGGTGGCGAGAACTACATTTACTCTGAAGACAGAGGTTGATTTTGAAAGACACTGTAGCATGTAATGCACAGAAATTGACATGCAACTGACACATCTAAAACAACACGAGAGGGATACCTAGAGGGTCATAGTTTAAAGTGTGGGGCCACTGACCGATTTGACATGTTGTGAGTGAGAACTTGTTGCATTGCGTAAGTGTAGGATCTGTGACAAATGATTTGATTTCATACTTTGTTTTCCTGCAGTGATGCTAAATTCTGAGACCTTTGAGCCCTCAAGGGACAGATTAGCCTTGACATTTTAATATGTTGAGTGCGAGTGGCGCAATGGCCGTTGTGATTTGTAGAATTCTCTCAAAGGGCAAAGACACGTTTAGTGAAGTGTAAATTATTTTTGGCATCACCAAGGCTCGTTGTTTTTAGATCACACATGTTTGGGAGAAAAGTAATCACTTTAAAATACAGACGTCTTTACAGCATGAAGCGACACTTTGGAGGGTTGTGGGGAGGCAGCGTCACAGCTCTTGTTCTGTGCTATTTATTTATACAATAAGTCAGACTGAGGGCCTTCATATCCCTCGTGATCTCAACACTCAGTGACAGTTAGCCCCCAGCTACGATACGCAGTACAATATGTTCGCACTCACAGGAGATTTAAAGCTTGAGCAATGCAGCCTTTCAATCGGCCTGACAGTCGAGCTGCAGGCATCTGGAACAGGTGTTAGATGACAACAAACATCAGCATACATGTCTGCCCTGGGTTTTTAAGTCAGTCTAAAAGTTGTAAGAATATAACATGCAGTTCACTGGTAGGTTTCAGCATTACAGTGTATTGCAAGCTAATAAAGTGCTTTTTTTTTGCACCCTTGTTTGCTGTATTCAGTTTTCATAATGAAGGCAAGGAAGTGAATGTTTGTTTTTCTGGATCTTGCCCAGTAGCAGAATTTCTTTTCCTTCTGTCACTGATTTCTCACTCTTTGAACTTTCTGTTGCTTCTATCTATTTAGAGCGAACTGACATTTATAAACTGCAAAGTGTTAAGGACTACTGCTCTACTTAGAAACAAATATCCCTGTTGCAACACATTCCTGTATGAGGGCTGTGGCAGTGAAGTGAAGGCATGACGTTATAAGCATAATAAACAGAACGGCGCAGACAGACGAGAAGTTTGCAACAAAACACAAAGACTCTCCTTAAGATGACAGAAGACACGGGTTGATGAGTTAATTTTACTGTATTTCCACAGGGCCCCCAGAAACAGCACCGAGCTTTGAGGCCAATTTGACACAGTTGCCAAACTGTGGAATTAAGACTTCCGGGTCCATCATGTGATGTCATGCAACCCAAAAAGATTGTTTTCCATTGACTTACATAGTGAAATTGAGGTCTGTGATAAGATAGGTCAACATGTTTCTGAGCATCACAACCCCACTAAGTGACCCGTTTCACTATCAGGATTTGATTCATTCAGTCTGATTACATTTCAAAAGGCTAGAAGAGAAGAAGAAAATATTATTTTATCCCCATTTGCATCAGCGGTGACATTAGTTAGACGCTCAGCTGGTGAAAGTCTCCAGAGTTCCTGCACTATGGGCCTTAGTTTGCAGAAGCAGAGCTGAAGATTCGGGTAATTTTACACACTGCTGTGCAACTTTCATAAAAATAAACACACCCTGCCTTTGACATTTTAGTTCTTTTTATACATCCATGATTTCAACTGATTATTAAGATGCCATCTTCATTAGTGCTTCTGACTTCTGAAGTACAGTCATTTGCTTTCTTTCAGAGAGTTAGATTGATACCACTTTCATGTCTAAATGATAAAGATGGAGCTGGAGCTAACAGCTGGTTAGCTTAGCTTAGCACAAAGACAGTCTTAGTTTAAAAATCCATTAAAACGACCCAAGATAAGGGAACTGGTAACTAATTACCAAGTTTTTGAGTTTTTTCACCAAGCAGTACGGTGCAGTTCAGTTTGGTACACTCTGTTGATTGGTCAATAGAGGACGGTCACTCTGCTCAGGGCTGAGTAGAGGCTGGTTTTGACGCTCATGTAACCACTGTTGATACCGTGGAGTGTTTTATTTTATTAATAGGCTGTAACTACAAAATGAAAGGATGTTTTGCTGTCTCTTGCAGCAGCTGGAGTCGGAGAAAAAATAACTTAATATAATATTTTGTTTTGAAAATATCGGCATGCATTTTTTTTTCTAAATGTCAAACTAATTCACTTATTTGTGTCAAATATCAGGGGCTCAACTTTTCATTTTGAACCTGTGATATCCATCAACCCTTGCTTCTGGCGTTGAGTCCTGCTAGTTGCAATAATGGATCCGACTGTTGTCAACTGAGCACAGTACAGTATGACAACTTGCTCTATGACTAATGCAGTATATCAATTTTCCGTTCTGATCACGTTGCTCCTCAAATGAATCCACTCTCGTTTTTACACATTCCACCTTAACGCTCCTCTCTCCTTCTCTCACTCGCTCTTGAGTCATGATCTCAGGAAACACTTAAACAGCAGGGCACACACACACGCACACACACACACACACGCACACACACACACACACACACACACACACACACACACACACACACGCACACTGCAGCAGAGCAGGAGACTTTGTAAACAGATCTCAGCAGGTCAGTCCTGGTAGAGCAGCACTGGACACACAAACACACACTGCTAGCCTCAGTATCATGGAGCTGTTACGCAACACACCACAACACCAGTGGGAAAAACTGTTGGTTATCGTGATCTCTGGCCGGTCCTCGTGTTCTCATGTTCTCTGTGCTCTCTGTAGTGCTGCCTCTTCTTCCTGTCCTCCACATGCCGTGCATCATCTCCCTCTCTGCCTGCCCTATTTCTCTTTATCTTCTCTCTTTCGTTGCTCACTCCCGTCCCTCTTTCCCCCCCGTCCCCTTCCCTTGATTTTAATTTTTACAAGCTCCAAATCCCTCTCTGGTTCTCTCCAGCTGCCTGTCATTTCCTTTCTCTCTTGTTCCCTTCTCACTCCTCTCTCTTTCTCGCCCACTGAGAACTGGCCAGATCTGCTCTCTTCCTCTCCGATTGAGCAACACTCAAAGCAGCTGCAGACGCACACACATGCACACAGCAACACTTTGAGGGTAGAGCTGTCATGTCCAGAATGTCTGAGACACAGCAATTTTCTTAATTTGGTGAAGCCCTTTTAAATGATCCTCATATGGACTCTGCTAACACTTTTGGAAAGCTGTTAAGCCTGTGCATCATGCTGTCACGCAGACACACAGCAACGTGAGTTCACACAAAACTCATCAGAAGATTTTAATCTCCATCAAACCGATAGATAAGACATGTATGTGTTCTTGCAACTAATTGGAAAACTTTAAAAAGTGACCCCTCTGCTCTGCAGCTACACCTCTTCTCTCCGACAGAAGGAACTGGCTAGACTCGTTTCACTGCTGTATCCATGACAACTGGCTGTCAACCATGACATCAGCAAAAGTCCCACGTGCTGCTGCTGCTGTTTGTACTTCATCAGCAACGTTTCCATTCAGCGCTCCATTTTTAATCAGATATTGTAGGTATCAGAGATGAACTCTGGCTTCAGGCCGACAGCCGCCAGGCCGCTCTGCTGCTTCCAGGAAATGCCTTTGTGGACATCTCAGTCAACATGTGGAGCTAAATGGAGAGATTAAATCTTTTTTTATCAACCCTGCAGTGTTAAATGTGTGAAATATTTAAATATAATATCAACAAGCCCTGCCCCCCTTGGTTACTATCGCTACGTCTGTCAATAGTAACTAGCTTTCAGAAGTAAACAAATGCAGGCTTCTCGTCCCACAATGAACTCTGGTTTTAGTTTGCTGTAGCATAAGCTAATGGCAACACTGAAACCCTGAGAGTTGGTAGAAAATGTGCCCTGCCAGCCTCAGCTCTAACAGCAATTTAAAAATATTGTAAAAGAAGACGTCAGCTAGGGGCGTAAATCGAGGCAGCCAGTGGACCCTGCTTTACTTCCAGCGCCGTTGCTCAGACCACACCCATATATGAACTCGGCCGTCATAGAGTGCTGGCTGCAGGGATGATGTTTGTTTGTACACCAACGCGGTTGCTAACTCATTTCTGGGGCACTGGCCCTCAACTTGACCCCCTTGCTTGGTCCAAGCCCATTTTCAAACACAGCCTTCATTTTGATCTCAACCGCACATCTGTAAAGTTTTGTGACTCCGTCTTGCATGATTGCAAAATATTCAATACAGCTTCTGTGGTAGTTCCTGCTATAATAGGTGTCACCACACCACACACACACACACACACACACACACACACACATAAAATGAAAACAATACCAGCCATTGTGCCGCTGTCATGGCAGGTAAATATATTACGCCCAGCAAAGTGAAATCTTATACTACTAACAATTAAATTGAAGCATTATTGACATTACAGAGCTGTCTTGGTCGCTTGCCGCCATTGTTTGTTGCAAACGTTGCTGTCCACCACATTTCTCTGTGGGATATTTATGCTGGCATGGTGTCCACTGTTTGCATACTGTTGTTTCCCCAGAAATATGATGTAATTCTTATACTGTTGGTTTCATATTAAGGTTTCTGACATACTGTCTAATCACACTGTTCGTATGGAATTTTGTCAGCTTATTTGTTTAAAATGAAAAGCCTGTAAAAGGGTCTTAAATGTGCACTTGATGGCTACATACATGGAACATGCTTAAGACGGAAGCTAACGCTGCTCTTCCCAGGCAGAACATCAGCTTCCTCACCAACTAATGATCCACAGAAATAAAGCTTTCTGTGCATTGCAGGATGGAGCTAGTTAGCCCTCAGCATAAAAGTACGGTTATTCAAACTAACACAATGCTATGATTGTTTTAATGCTTGCTCTGGAGAAACAAACTTGGACAATTGTTCCAGGAGCACACTAGATACACTAGAATGTATCCTTCAACTTGATTGACATTTTATTGTGGCAGAAGTCAGTGTTTTCAGCTGTTTTCACTGTAGGCGTATGGTAATATCGAGCAAATCCAGCTGGAAAACAGGCTGTCGACTCCAGTAGAAATTTTCCAAGCTGAGAAGTAACATTAACAAACTGGGATACAGTTTTTAGGTCATGGAAGAGCTCTGGTGGAATTATGGAAAGTCATTAAAAAAATTTTCATCAGGGCCATGGAACAAAAACAGATGAATGCCACTTTTTAGTTTAACTGCAGATTGGATTTTCCTCTAAAACGGTTTGACACAATGCCTTCTTGTTTGTTAAACCTGCTGTCCTTTGACTGATTGTCAGATTTCCAATACGTACTCTATATACACTTGTACTTTTGCTTTACTTAGTGTTTTTGGTCAATAAATAAGTCACTTAAGCACAATGGTGAGTGTGTGTTTACAGGACGCACATGTTAAACTGAAAATAGTTCCCAAGATGTTCTAAGTTCACATTTGTCTTGAGCAAACCAAACTCAGCAGGAAAAACTGCATATTTTTGACTCGGGGCTCAAAGGAAACTTGACCTCCTGATTTATTAGAATGGGGATATTAAGTTTACGATAATCCCCTTTTGGGAAGCATGCAAGTGAGAGCATTGTTGACAAAATGCCTTACATGCATGCATACACACACACACTGGATTTGAAGTTCCTTTGTAGCAACTCAAAGACACGTCTGACAGCACACATGCACACACAAACACACACGCGCATGCATGCGTGCCCAAACACACTTCATTGTGCTGTGGGCCAACAGTGAGCCAGTGATCCTTGGCTGTGAAAGGGTTAACAGCGGTCATGATCCATCCATCGCAGTAGGCCGCCGCTCAATTATTCAACAAGCTGCGATCTAGTTTCATCAACTGCCAACGCCACTGCCAGCAGTCGCATGCAGAGGGAAATATACACACAGATAGACGCACGAATTAAACAAGTAAACTGTTTATGTCCTCGTTCGCAGTCATACACCACATGAAGCTCAGACTGGCCCCGTTAAGACTCACAGATACCATAACAAACACACACACACACACACACACACACACCTACTGCTGCTAAGTGAATAATTTACAAAAAGGGAAAAAGTCAAATTGAGTATTTTATTTCCTACATTAATGGTTGCCTGATGACAAATCAGTTTCACACGGCAAAAAAACAACACTTAAGCATGTCCTGAACTGTTTCATCTCACCATATTTAAGGTGCAGTTTATGACCCAAATGTAAATAAGAGGGTCACAAAAACACAGCATATACAGTAGAACAGCTTGCTGTATTTCTCAAGTACATCGACAGATCTTTAAAACGCAGGGACGACAACTAGATCCATGTTAAAGGAACAGTTCATCCTCAAATCAATAATACTTTTTTTCCCTCTCACCTGTCGTGCTGTTTATCAGTCTAGATTGTTTTGGTGTGAGTTGCAGAGTGTTGGAGATGTCTGCCTTCTCTTAAATATAATGGATCTAGTGCTCGGCTTGCGGTGCTCAAAGTGCCAAACAAGTACATTTGAAAAACTCAACAGCAATGTCTCTTTCTAGAAATCATGACCCGGTTACTCAAGATAATCCACAGAGCTCGCTGTGAACAGTTTCATAGGAACTATTTTCTTTCTACAGAACTACATCTACCAGCCGTATCACCACGCAGAAGGAAGGGTGCATCTACTCATTGATGAGAGGCTTGTGACAGTGTGAGATGGAAATATTAATGGCGTCCTCCTTGGCTGAGCTGTAACGTTAGCTCGCTCAGTGGTGCTAGGTGAGCTGGCAGTAAATGCACATTTCCTTCTGCACGGTGATACAGTCGCCCAGTGTAGTTTGGTAGAAAGAGATAGTTCCTACATGAAACTGCTCACAGCGAGCTCCTGTGGATTATCTTGAGTAACCAGGTCGTAATTTCTGTAAAGAGACATTGCTGTTGAGATTTTCAAATGTATTTTTTTGGTGCTTTGAGCACTTAATTTACCTAATTTTCACTTTGGACAACAGCATCTGCCAGCGTAGTAGATTACTGGCACACCTTCCATCTTTACGTTCCTTGCCTGTCTCCCAACCCTCTGTCAGCCAGGCAGCATCTCTCATGTGGGGCAGTTTGCATTTTTTATGGCCAATATCGCACAGCATTGTCTGGTTAAACATGGCAGCAGTCAGTGTCTCCTCCACACACACTTCATTGCTATTGGTTGAGGCTGTGACTTCAGCGGTCAAAGTTCACCGGAGTTGGACTCCACACGATGCAAACATGTAAAGTTACTCGGCCACTGGAAGCAATCGTTAAAGGCCCCTTGGCTTGCGTCGAATGGAAGTGAACATTGGTGAACGTTAATTCTGCTCATGTGTGACTGTACTCCAATTCTTATTTTAAAGCAAGGCAGCTGGGAGTGTTAAAGTCAGCAGTAGAAACCCATGAAGCTGACATTAGTTTAATTATATGGCTAGCCACAGTTGATATAATTGTTTTTGGTGACAACTGAAAGCTCAATAAGCATAGCAACAGTAACCAAGGGGGGCGGCGGTCAGTGAACGGTGAATCATGTGTGTGAATTTATCTCACATTTATATTGTCAGACAGTGAATGATCTGACTGTAAATTCAAGTCAAAGCTGCTGCCTCTGTAAAAAGCTTCCAGCCTTGTGTGACGACTCTTGTTGCGATACACCACGGCAAAAAAAAAATATCTGATTTCTAATGTAGTCAAAATTGTGTAACCCAACCACAGAGTCAAACACAAGTCTTGTGTGTACACTGTATTCTCCCACACATGTACTCACAGAGACTGACAGAAACAAAGGCTGATTGTGACAGGAAACTAAAGGAATTCATATGATGGCACTTGTCCCATTGACAGCACATCCTCTCAGTGTGCCACAGTCACACAGAGGTCAGTCAGTGTATGTGTGTGTGCGTTGCATCAAACTCCATAGTGTTCAGCTGTGGGCGTGAAATATTCCATCTTGTTGTCCTTATAGAAACGCACCCTGATTTATTGCAGAATTTTTCCGTGTGAACATTCATGAGCCTGGAACAAAACGTGGACAGTGACTTTTCCTGCTGCGTCTTGTCCCAATGGGAATGTTTTGTCCGATGCTGATAACCGACAGCTTTCCTGACAAGCTAGTTTGCTGACAGAGTGGGAAAACATTACATCGAAGTTCTCCCTCTGCCTCCCATCAAAATATTTTTCACGAAAACCACGAGGTTTCAACACCCTCAGTTCAAACAAACATGGTGGCCACATTTCAAACGATGGCCTCGCTGGTTTGAGAGGTTGTGTGGTAACTTCAGGCCCTCTGACCCTCTTTGGCTACATCTATATGATCTTTCTGCCTAGACTTTTCGTATTCATGTTTGAGGTGACATATGTGACATCACAGATCTCTGCCTTGAAACGCAACCAGTAACGTCACACATGTGTTGCACAATTGATAAACATTTATACTTTTGCATCAAATCGACGCCGTAGCCTGACATGCACCTCCCCAGAAATGTAACTACTTTGTGGCAGTGATGCAGACCTCCTGTCTATTCTTGTAAGCTGAGACCATTTCCCTCAGTTGAAACGAAGCTTTTACCTACTTTAATTTCACAGATAACAACAATAAATTGTGACAATGAATGAATTGTGAAAGACAATAAAGATTTATCCTGGCTTCATACGAGCAGAGGAAATCACTCTACTCTACTAGGCTAATTTATACAATGTAAAATGCCACAGGCTCATGCGAATGACGTTAGTATGTTGTATTTGTTCGGAAAACATGTTTAGTACAAGATGGTTGTTTTGTCAGTGAACCTTGTGAGTTGTCATGGAGCAAAATTTTGTAACGTTACCTTTGTTAAATGTTGCTGTTGTCCCTGGCTTCATTTGCACAGTGAAGCATGATATAGAAAAACCATGGACGTCTTGGAAAAACCAACAATTTGTAAAATATCCTTGGAATTTGCACCCCATGAATGACATTGCATACTTAATGTAAAGCTACGCACTCAAAGTAAAATTATTAAGGTTAGATGTAGGAAAAGAGAAATGGTGATGATACTTTAAAATGATTTATAGTTTAGTCAAAGTTTACACAGTTCTGAACATCAGTCTTCTGGGGAAAGTCCTGTGTTTTGTGACCCATCCACCACCCCAACATGCCTCCTTACATAGACTAGTTCCTTCTTTATTCCACATACGTGGATTATACACAAATAGGATATGTATGAATTTTGAAGCATTACTTGTCGTAGGAAAACTTGCAAAGATTGCACAAGAACAGCCTGCGAAACACACACATGAATTCCATTATGACCGTTCCCATAGCAATCACATGGCCAATGATCTGATGTATGTGTTAGATTTAGGGCCACAAATGAAAGTGGCCTAGATCTGATTAGAAAAAAAAAAAAAATTCTGTGTCCACACTGCTCTGAAAAAAATCTGATCTGGGCCACATTTACTTGTGATGTAAACGCAGCCTCACGCTGACACTCGGACACACACAGTCGAGTTGTCACCCTTCATCACTGACACAAACATAAGCAGTTAAGCTTGTATGGATCAAACCCACAGCACAAAAAGACCAAATCAAAAGTGTCCAAAACACACACAAGCGCCAAAGACTGAGACTTTAAGAGATGGCACAGGCCCCAGGGGGTGATTAGTGGGGTGCGGACAGGCATTGAGAGGCAGTCCGAGGTTAGATTGGCAGACACTTGCGTCTCCCCCACATAATGACTCCCAGCTGTGCTACTCTCACTGTTTATGTTAGAGGAGTTCCACTGCAAACTCTTTTCCTCCCCACGGTCGCTAACTGGAAACTTCTGTCATCTTCATTTTTCTATACCGCTCTGTTTATCTGTTTATCTGTCTGCTCTTTTTCTCTGGGCTCTTAACTCCACTGTTTCTTTTCTTGAACTCTATTTCTCAATCCTCTCGCTGCATCTAATTTTCTGTCCCTCCCACGCACCCTCTACCTCTTTGCTTATTCCCTTCCTCCTTCTCCACCATTTAGTCTCTTTTGCATAGATCCCTGGATGCTAATACGTGTGATTTTAAATATATTTTTCTCCCCTTTGGATGAGCTACCCCTGCTGCCCAACCCAGGCACTTCCTCTTGGGCCAGAAAAGGAGGATCTTGAGAGATTCATGAGAGTTTTTATTACTCTCTCTTTCCTTCTCTGTCCCTCCCTCTCAGGGCACGCTGCCTAGATCACCACTACCCTAAAGAATTCCTAAAGAATTCAGTGCCTGAAATGAAATTATATGTCATCTGTGTTATTTTTTAGTCGAGGGGTAGATTTGCACACGGTGTCGTGCTGATGGAGGCTCAACCATGATTCCCAACGTGCAATAATCATACACTGATGTTGAAGGCAAGATAGAGCTTGGTGACATTAATGAGTTAAAACAGTTTTTAAAGGTTTTTAAGCTCTCCTCTCTCTTTCTGTCAGAATAAATCAGAAACCATCTTCTCCTCTCTACACACTCCCTCTCTCGCTCTCACCCTGCCCACATACTCCATATGTATTTTTAGCAGGCACAAGCTGGACCATGATGGTAGCCTCACATATGCAGTGGAAACAATAGACTTCTCATGTTGCGTAATGCAGTTGCAGAACTGTCCTATGCACACAATATGTGCAGCGTATGTAGACTCATATTTGGTCATCCAACACCCACTCTACCTGTCTGTTACCTCACAGATAATATCAGCTGAGGTTACAGAGCTGGCCACCAGCTATCAACCCCTCTCGCTGTGCACTTCCCCGCTGTGTAGGTGGCAAATCAGTGTGATCACACTGTAGAGCTCCAGGCACAATTATACAGGTTCTATAAATGTCTTCACCCGCGCTGCTGGAGCTGTCAGTGATGCTGCAAATGGACAGTTTCACCCCAGAAAGATGTGCACTCTATGATAAAATGTGACATCTGTTCTACGACTGAATGGCAGCACAAAATGAAAACATGAAAAGGAGAATAACAATGATGTACAAGTAATGAACTATTATTATTCCTCATTCACAACATAATGGGATTTAGTAGAATTGCATCCTTTTACAATGCAGTAATCATTAGTTCAGTTCAGTTCAGCTTTATCATCCCACTAGGGGAAATTAGATTTGCAAAATAAGCCAAGCAGTCAGCAACAACATAGCAATAGCAAAACATAAACAGAACAAGAAGAGTGCACTCAGTAGAGTGCAGGGGCCGTTTTCACAAAGAGCTGCGTCTAGTGATGAAATTCTTAGATAATTCTTAGAACTGTGACGTTTTCTTAGAAATTCCCTTTAAGTTAAGACTAAGTCCTTGTTGAGATAAGTTATTCACAAAGCCTCGCTGCCATTAAAAGAGCTCTTAAAGTGGAAAACTGTTAGGAGTAGAGAGGAGGACTTTTAAGAGGCTTAAGAGTTTCTTAATCAAAGGAGAAAATGGTGGAAACCCAAAGAGGTCCGAGAAATATTCTCCAAACACTGGATGACAGTGAGTTAATAAAATGCCACAGATCAGATCATGCAGGAATAATGTGTGGTTACTTACTTATGATAGAAGCACAAACATCAAGGAAAAATGACCATATCAACAAAATCTGCAACATCACCACTATGAAAAAGGCCAAAATAGGGCCTGTAGCAGACTAGGTAAGACTTGTTTTTAGCCGAGCCGATTTCCGGAAGACTCACAGCCCAGCCAGTTAAGAGGAGTGAGCAGTTAATGACGGCATAAAACAGTCAATGAAA
Organism: Epinephelus cyanopodus; assembly: GCA_026686955.1. Classification (NCBI taxonomy): domain Eukaryota; kingdom Metazoa; phylum Chordata; class Actinopteri; order Perciformes; family Serranidae; genus Epinephelus; species Epinephelus cyanopodus. Next base: position 13,417,618 of record CM048929.1, read on the forward strand.
ACTGTTTTTAACAATTGTGAATCACTGCAACCACGAGAGGTCCTTGAGCATACAGGCACAAATGTGCACACAGAAAATTATGCTGATTGGTCCAGTAGTTTGCAAGATTAGGTGCAGACAGAGAGATACCCACACACGACTAAATCATCACAGTAACAAAGCACAACAGTACAGATCAGGCATTACAAGATCTTGTTAAAAAGAGCCTCCCACTAGTTCTGTTTTAGAGTTCAGACAACAGATGATAGCTCATACCAGTTTAATCTCCAGTAGAGAGATCATTTAGAGTTCAGCAGACCAGTGGCGACTGGAAAAAGGATTCCTTAAATGTCCTCGTTCTGCCTGCAGGCACCCCAAAATGCCGGATCGACATGGATAACTCAAATGCCCCCTGCAAACTCAGAGCAATCTAGAAATTTTACTTGCAGTTTCTACAAGGCTGTTGAGTCTTTTTATGTTGGACGGGTTGAGGTTGCTATACCATATTATCACACAGAAGGTCAGGACAGACTCAGTAAAACTTTTTTTAAAAATATCACAATGGTTGCACACACGTCAAAAGAGTTCATGCTCCGAAAGAGAAGACGCTGTTGTTCTTTTCTAAAAACAGCATCTGCATCAGGCTCCAAACACATTAGTGCCTTGAAGTGACACTCTGAGTCCACCCACAGCTCTTGTATGAAACATTCACCCTACAGGCTTGAAAGGTGGTCGTTCTAAATGAGTAAAGTGACTCAGCTGTGTGTTTTAGTCACCTGCTGTGTTCACATGCCCTGCAGACAGCAGAATGCCACTATGCTGTGCGCAGTCTGTCTCTATATGCTGCACCATGTATACCTCTGTTATAAGCTTTTAAGCAATGTAGATTCCAGTGTTGTGGTGCAGTTTCTAGCTGCTCCCAAGCTGAGGATGATCACATCTCATGGGGCTCTGGTGGTTTCATCTCCATATTGTCTTGGTCATTATTAACTAATGAATGTTTGCATTATTTATATATATTTTACTTGTACAAAAGCCAAGTTCACACGTTTCTCGTTCTCCTCCAGGAGGCTCTTGCCCAGGCCGAAGCCCAGGCCCAGGCCCAATCACGGACCCAAGTCGACCCGTCTGAGCTCGTTCCACGTCTTTGCCACCTCATGCGGTCTGAAACGGGCTACGGCTTCAACCTCCACAGTGACAGATCCCGGCCCGGACAATACATCCGCTCCCTGGACCCAGGATCCGCCGCAGACCACGCCGGGCTCCGACCGCAAGACAGGCTGATTGAGGTAGGATAGAGAAGCGTGGATGGAGTGTTCGAGTATGACAATATAATGCAATCCAATAATCCTGTCTCTGGTTCACTTATTTGTTGGTACTGTCAGATTCAAGTCTCAACTCAAATCCAGGAAGTAAACAAAACGTTGAAGAAGAGTACACTTGCAAGATAATGTGACACTTTCTAATGTCACAATGGAGGGACAACTACGCAGGTTGATTTTAGCGCTGCTCATCGTGGACTATATTGCTGTCATTGTTCATTTCAGTCAAACCATACAGTTTGAAAACGAGGCGCGGCTCAAACTAGAAAACAATGTTTTGATGCATTGGATGTGCTGAATGTGCATATTAAGGCAGTACAGGAGGAGGTGCACATTAATAATCCTCCAGGACTGTAACATGCTCATGTTTAACCCAAACAATGTGACTGCAGTCGGTTCGGATCGAGGTCGGAAACGCACCAGAATTCGAGACCACCTCTTCAAGGAGGTGTCAGTCGAATTGTTTAGGTGCGCACCCGAGTGCAATTGCTGCGTTCACACCTGCCCAAACGAACCGCACTTAGGGGGCAAACAAACTTGAGTTCGATTGAACTGAACCAAACAGAGCAGGTGTAAAAGCACCCCGAGAGACCAAAAAAAAAAATCAGCCTATAGCCTACATGCTACAGCAGCATAACAGAAATTCAGCTATGACTTTTGGTTTTGGCATGCCACCCCGAGAATTTTAGTGGCAGATAGGGGTATGTGCTCAATACAGCTGTGGTGTTAAACTGGAAGGAATTTGGGTTGTAGAACGTCAAGCCCAAAAAAATGAGCATTATGTGTTTTCATGCATACCTGTGCTGGGTTGACAGAGCAGACCCGGGCAGAGGAGTGAAAAGATCATGAAAAATGCACACACACAAATGAGGTGATTACTGATAAATGATTCTGGGTTAGTCTGGTCCATGTCAGCGAATAATATGATCGATTAGGTGTGAGTAAATCTCTCTCGAGGCCTTTTATATCCCTTCATCTGGCCACTTTGGAGAAGCGAGGTGGTTTGGGTTTTTTTTTGCATCTTTGTAGGTGTGTTTGAACTGTATACACGTGTTGCTGTGTGCCTACACGCCTGATTCTGCACATGTACCCACATTTCCACACAACCGTCCGATCCATTACCTCCAAATAAATCTACATGTAAACTTAGGTAACCTTTTCCTGAGCATTTACTCCATGACACACCAACACACAGCGCCGCCTACCACAGCTTTTCCAAGGGAAGCAGCTCTCGACTGCTCAGAACATCGCTAGAAGTCAGAAGATGTCTTTGCACTGCGTTTGCATGATTTATTTGTGTTTATATAAACACAAAGGAAGTATGTAAGACAGAAGGACAAACTAAACTCAGCAATAGTGCAAAAAAAGTCAGTCATCTGTGTACAATTCTTTATATATTCCCCCACCATGATCAACTATACACACTGCTAAATCCCTCAGGTTTTTACGCTGTTCCAAAAAGTAGCTAAACTTCTCATTAATTAGAGTTTGTTGCTGTTAGAAGAGTCTAAAAACTTAAGCCATGCACATTCTCGCACCTGATTGAACACAGATGTGACCCCATCTACATATACTGTTGCAGCTGTAGTTAAGATGGCAGCAGTCACACTTGTGTCTGCTGCCAGGCCTCTGCTTCTAAAGATAACAGGACCTGAAGCCTGGACTCAGTCTTCACTGTGTGTCAGAACGGACAGAGAGGAGAGGCTGGTCCTGGGGGAGAGGAGTCGGTTATAAATCAGTCTGATCCCAGGGCCTGACAGGGAGAGACATGGGGGAGGAGTGAGGGAGGAGTATATATTTGTTTCTTCTTAAAAAAACTTAGAGGAATAGAGGCAGACAGTGTGGTATGGGTGAGAAAGCAGCTGTGATGGAAGATGTTTCTGTCATAAACAGAACACATGCTTTTTAGAGGCAGTTGCATTAAAGTTAAAGGTCACTTATTCAAATCTGCGGAAGAGGAAATGGGTGACAAAGAGCATGGGTGTTTGGTCAACTTTCCCCTGGTTAAAAATGAAGAAAACATGCTAGCAGTAAAAATCATCATACACACAACATTCACCCTTCATTCCCATGACCTTTGCCCCTTACTGGCTGTTCATCAGGGTCCAGACCAGGCAGCAGAGCAGGCCAAACAGGCCTCCAGTAGGGTCTGATAATGAGGTTACACAGCAGTCATTCTGGATTTCCAAAACTCATAAAGAACATTGTGGTTTTGCATGTCTCAGAAAATTTCCCCTATACATTTTTTGGCCTGATTTCTTACCCTCCAGCCAGCACTTGATAGCAGTTTATAACAAAACGTCCTAAAATGAACTTGCAGAAACTTGAAAGCTGTTTGACACAACAGAATTGAGAGCAGGGCCTGTTTTGAAAATGCCTTCTCCAATGACCAACCAACCTGTTCAAAAATAGTATACTCACAAGATATTTTGTAGAAGAATCAAATACAGAAGACATTAACGCAGTAGTCTGATATTTTGGGAAAAGGGTATATTTACTCTCTTGCCAAGCAGGGACGTTTTTAGGATGTGAGGACATTGGCATCTTATTAACCCATAAAAACATTTTTTTCTTTCCAGATTAAGTATGAATTTGATGTTAAAGATATCAGTAGTTGTGAGTAGGTTAATAAGTATTGAGTAGAAACAGAATTCTTTGCAAAGCTTTTGATTTACTGGTCCATCTACGTCCCAACCCTCACCTATGGTTATGAGCTCTGGGTAGTGATTGAAAAAATGAGATCATGGATAGAAACAGCAAAAATGAGTTTCGTCCGTGGGGTGTCTGGGCTCAGCCTTAGAGATAGGGTAAGAAGCTTGGAAATCTGGAGGGAGCTCGGAGTAAAGCTGCTGCTCCTTTGCGTCAAAAGGGGTCAGTTGAGGTGGTTCGGGCATCTGATCAGGTGCCTCCTGGGCGCCTCCTGTTTGAGGTGTTCTGGGTGTGTCCTTCTGGTAGGAGGCCTCGGGGCAGACCCAGAACACGCTGGAGGGATTTCATATCACCTCAGGCCTGGGAACACCTCAGGGTCCCCCAGGAGGAGCTGGAAAGCATTGCTGGGGAGAGGGACGTCTTGGGTGCTTTGCTCGGCCTGCTGCCCCCTGTTATTTGGCAAGAAATACTGTCCGGAGTTAGGTTAGCTGTTTCCCATAGTTTCCAGTCTTTATGCTAAGCTAAGCTAACCGGCTGCTACATATTTAAAATATAAATAGTGGTAAGAGAGAGAGTGATATCAGTTCTTTCATCTAAATCTTGACTCCCAGCTGTTGTGTTTCTCTAGAGACAGGGATAGTATACAAAAGGTCAGGTTTTATTTTTATATCGTAGTAAACTCACCCAGTGGAAGATAGGAAATCAGTCCAAAAGGTTACTGTACTGCAGAATGGTTTATTGTACCTTACACTGTTGACAATATGTAGTTAATGGACTAAAATATAGATAACCAACATTGTCATCTGATAACTATGATCAAAGCTAAAGTCTGTAAGAGCCCAAATGTTGTTGATCACACTTAAATGACAACTGAAAATACTGATGTACTGATGTTCCACTGGAGCATTAGATGGCTGATGAGAGTGTGGGAACATCCTGATGACAGTAACAGTCTGCCAGCTCCATTCATCTCTCCATGGAAACATGGATTAAGGATCACATTTACATGCACACACTTAGGTAGAGTTTGAAGGTGCTAAAGACAGTCTGTGTGTTTACATGCACAGTTAAGTCGAGCTACAGTTATAGCTCTACTAGGCCATTTAATCGGACTACTGTCCTCGTCCCAGTACAAGCACAAGAGGGGAATCGATTTATTGACTGAAGTATGTCCAACTATGCTACGATAGGTGGCGATATGCCCCTTTCAGCTTGTTAGTATTGGACCTTTTTCCAGTTGAGTTAGGTAGCAGCAAACTGGTACCAAGGTGGACGACTTTACAGCTCTGTACATTTTGTACCTGCTGTACACTTTATTTTTTCTTCTCTCTTCTATTACACATTTAATGATATTTGACTTCCTGCTCAAAGCCCGGGGCAGAAATTGTGGAGCATGCGCAAAGTGCCAAGGCCAGCTTGGGTCTGAATAACTGTAAACATGCAGGAGTAATTTGACTCCCAATTCCATTATCTGGGTGTGAATATTGGTATAATATTCATATAATATATATTTGGTACGATTTCAGTCAGACTAAGATGTTTACATGTATTTTTAAAAGTCCAGTTTTAGTCAGACTAACACAATAAATGATTCTCAAATGTCATGTAAACACATCAAGTCATATTCAGTTCAATTAAAGGAGCTTTATTTGCACTGCATGTACACATTTTGCCCAAGCGAAGGTCTGAATAAAAATTACATAGACATTAAGTAAGATGTCAGATAATATCTGATTAGTTTAGAGCTGACATTTAGTCAGCTGACAGAAACTTAATCAGCAACTACGGTATGTTGACAGTTGATTAATCATTTAAAGCTGGAGTGTGGAGGGTTTGTCTCCCCCTTCTGACAGTGGGAGTAATTACATAAACACTGTCAACACATAATTATGAGCATGACTGCAGGCGAGCATCTCCCACAACCCTTAGGAGCACTCTTATTATTAATATTGTAATCCCTCCTTTGAACGCCAAGTTTCTTTTCTATCTGGAGCATCCACTTAAAAAACTCTTCCTGGATTTTTCGCCATACTCCTCGCTGCTGATTCACTTACTGTGCATACAGACGGATTGCTGGGAAAACAAAACAAAGATGAGTGCTAAACAAAAAACAAAAAGACAACAAAAATCAAACAAATTAAATGTATATAAATTGATTTATTCCAATGTCAGCTGGGATCGGCTGCAGCCCCCCGTGACCCCTAACAGGATAAGCGGTTACGGAAAATGAATGTTTTTCTGTGTGAGAGAGGATGTTAACTGTTTGCATAAGCTTTGGCCTGTTCGCAGTTATCTTATTTCCTGTGTGACACTTTAAGGTCAACTTAACAAGATATTTGGTGTTCTGGTAAATATGGGATGTCACGTCAGCTCAATAACTTAATCTCTGTGTTGTAGTTTTGTTTGGACAGAAAAATCTGAGCCCCTCTTGAGTTAGTTGGCTGCTCTTTGTGTGTGTGTGTGTGTGTGTGTGTGTGTGTGTGTGTGTGTGTGTGTCCTGGCGCTGATAATTGCAACCGTCTCTGACCATGCATCAAGACAGCGCTTGTGTTATCTGTCAGCAGCCTGTTAGCGAGGTGAACAACCATGACAGATCTCTCTCTCTCTGCGTCTCTCGCTGTCTGTTTCTCTCACAGCCCCATTACACTGGAGGTGTGTCAGCGGCGGCTAGCGTTGTAAAGGCTATGATGAGAGCTCAGCTTTCTGCCGATGGTTGGCAGAAGCAGTGACACCAGTGAATGCCTCATCAGTCTCTGCTCTGCCTGCGCTCAGCAGTGCGTACTCAGTCTGGACCTCTCACAGACTTGAGGGTGACAGCAAAAAACATACACACTCATTTTTCCAGTGTACACACTTAGGGTTACATTGATGATAGCCAACAGATCTGCTCGACACTGATTTGACTCTCTCACACACATCACAAAACAACACACACTTAATGTTGCTGTCAAGCACAGGACTCAGTGTGTTGTTTTTTAGGCGAAAAATACTGATGACAACCGCACAAAGTCAGATCAGAAAGTTAGTTTTTTCAAGCATGCTAGCAGTGCGGCTCTTAGGATGGTAATGTCAGTCTGGCAATATGGAGAAAATCTAATATCATATCAAATGCTTTCACAAAATATTTACACAATGAGATTTTTGATAAATAATCATCAATTATGTGGATACAATAACTACATGGGTAAAGGCAAATAATAGAACAGCTAGAGCAGTCTGAAGAGGTCAGAAAATGACATCACTTTACTGTAATGCAGCCTTTAAAACCAGGAGAGATTAAGATTAAGATGTACAAAATCGAACACTAGTCTTCTAGTCTTATATCACAATATTGATATAATATCTGTGTATTGCACAGTCCTACTGTCCACCACTTTGGTCCAGACTGAAATATCTCAACAACTATTGGATTGATTCAAGATCAAGATTAACTTTATTGTCCTAGAGTGGGAAATTTGTCTTGTGCCATACACACTGCAGCCATAGAAATACAGCATACAGCATAGTACTTGGACAAATCAACGTTATACCCAACGTAGCAATGAGAAACACAAAAAGATAAATAAAAAAATACCTCTATAAAAAATGTTATTAGAGTTTTCAACAGGCCAAAAAAATACAACCCGAACTGAACTGACCCATGTGAGTTCAAGCCCAAACCCGGCCCGTCTGAGATCATCCCATAAAAAAACTGATCCCGACCAAGCCCAGGACACACCGGCTGTGTGGAGGCACAAGCCACGAGCAGAAAATTGACCAGCTTGTTGGATCACCAGCTCGCCATCGTGTAATTATTTCCCTGCAAGAGGAAGGACAGAGAGCCCAGCACAGAGCCTGGCTGCTCCCTCTCTGCAAGAATGAGAGGAAGCTGCTCGCTAAGTGCTCACTGTTTATTATTTTTTTATTAATTTATTAATTAAAAAGAAAAGATTGTTTTTTCCACAGCCTGAGCCCTTCCTGCCAATCAGTGCACATTTTCACTTGTTAGCATTTGTGTGTAAGCATTTACCTCAAAGCCTAAATGCAGCCTCACAGAGCATGGCTGTAGAGTCTTGTTTTTTATGGCACGGTCATACATGCGCAGAATAAACATAAACAACTTTCCGTTTACTTCCTTTTAGTTTGTGCAAAGGGGCAATTAAACATTCACTTCCGGTGGCAAGGCAATTTTGCTTTTCCACATCGTGTGGAGTTCAACTTTGGTGAACTTTGATTAACAAAGTTGCAGCCTCAACCGATAGCAATAAAGTAGCCAGTGTGTGGAGGAGACAGTGGTCGTTGCTGTGTTTAACCAATAAAACACTGTCTGGCCTGCCGTGTATGTGGAACATAAGAAAATGGAAAATGTCCCAACAACAATATCACAGTTCACTGTATTTATCTGAAAGCTAACATTAGCTACCAAGCTAAAAGCTAAAAGTCACTCGCCTTGCATTCACTCGTGTGTGACCTGTGACCTTATTCTCTGTGGTCCGGCAGGGATCATAGACATTCAATTCAGGGGTGGCGACATGAACAAAGATCACAATTATTTTCCAAGAGCCTCTATTCATCATCTCAATCAACAAGTGGAGTCCTATGCACAGACAAGGCTGCTCTTTCCATTGGAACATCATGACAGCTGCTGTGGGAACATTAAATTCCCACTAATTTATCCACCAAAATCAGTTTCTGATTTAATCTGAGGCCACAGAGAGACCGTGCCGTCGCTGAATCGTGCATTATCCACTGTATAACAGCTTCTTTCATGATGTCCTCAACATCTAAATCACCTCTCTCTCTCATAATTTGTCTCTCTTTGCAAAGCTCAGCTGGAGAACGAAGGGTTAAAACATACACATGCGTCATATACTGTACATGGATGCATTTGACAATGTTTGTTTAGATCGACCCAAGGTTGGTGTGTAGCTGCTCCTACACACGCACACACACACACACAAAGCACATCAAAGACATGCTGGTGGACTTCAGGTGGCTGGACTCTCCATGACTTTGATGAGACATACAGTACACTTAAACACACACACACACACACACACACACACACAGACGAGTATCAAGATGTTCCCTGGGGAATAGTCCCATGAGAAATAAGCGTCTGCACTGTTCCTACAGCATGTATTAATTAGCCCAGCGTGCAGAGAGCACAGTGTATTGTCTTGTGTGGGATGGACTGTTAATGATGGGCTGTGAAACATGACACAACACCTGTTGTTTGGCTGAATACAAAGATGCTTGTTCTTTCTTCATCAAACTGTCTGTCTGCCTGCATCCGCGGCTGACTGAGGACGTCTGTTTTAAATATCTGTCTGTCTGTCTGTCATGAGTCCTGGGAAGGAAAGAGACATGTTTGATATGAAAGAGAGGACGAGAGGAGCTGCTCACATTTTCCATCTGTTGATTCCACTCATTCTTCGTGTTGTCTACCTTCCAGTCTCTCTGTTTCCTCCTCTTCCCTGGAAGTCTCATAAAGTCAGACTCATTGCACCTATTTGCCTACAGCCCTGTTATGTACATTTATGTCACCCTATTTTCCTTGCCCATAAACGAAGAGCTAACATAAGAGTTTCTTTTCCTTTGTTGTAGTACATCCCGTCCTGTCATAAGCGGTGAATTTTAAACAAATTCCCCCTCAGGACTCGGACACCTGAAACCCGCGCTATAGCCGGGGCCCAGGAGAGCCATCAATAATTGATTGTGTACCAACACTAACTTGGCGTGGTGCGAGAGAAGCCAAGGTCTAGACAAAGCAGGCCTCCAAATGCACACGGCATCGAGATAAGAGCGTGCAGTTACAGCTATTGTGTTTTGCTAGGGAAATATTGTGACATAAATGGTCAGTCACATGCACACATATCCATTATTTATCTCTGCTGAGCTGTTTCCTGGTTGTTGCAACCCATTTCAGAAAGTATTTAGGAGGAGGCTTCTTTTATTGTGGTAAATCAGCTGCATAAATAGCTGCCCGAAATGCTCTCCTGATCCACTGTTGCAAGAACTCAGAGCTCACAACAAGAGTTTTAATAACATTGTGGTGCAGACACTCTGGGGGTCAAGTTGAGTTGTGTGTAAGCAGTATGCTGTCCCACGGCTCCACCTACTGCACAATTGAAGTAACACAGGCTCTCAGTGTAGCGTGCAGTGTGTCAGTGATGAAAAAAGTGACAGGAGGATTCATTCAGGTGCTGCATTTAACTCGAGATTTGTGTTGGAAAAATCTGTTTTTAACTCCCAAGCAGAAATTCCAATTAACTGGGACCCTTGCTGGAGAGAACGTAGCTCAGTACTGGTCGACCATGCCCACATGTTTTGGTATTGCACATGTATTCAGCTGTTTTGGGACACTAAACAAAGCAGGAGCGAGCCAGACAATGCAAACATTCAAGGTTCAGCCCAAACCCAGGGGAGTCTGGAGACATGATCCCATTTACAGAAGCTATATGCACTATTATTCAAACCATCTGAGATACCAGAATGTCTCAAAATCTGTACATCATTTGGGAAACACATAATAGTTGCCAAAGAAAAGTGGTTTGTCAAACATATGGCCCATGGGCCTGCCAAAGGGTCCAGTCAGGCCCACCGGATGACTTTACTCATCTAATAGTGAAGGCTAAGCTCAGTTTTCAGGAACAAGTTAAACAGTGATTAGCTTTCTTAATGTAAAAGAGACTTTTCCACCCTGACCAGAATACAGGTCTCCAAAAAAACAGTTTGGTCATATTTTAAATATTGAACATTGTGCAAAATATGAATAATTTAAATCAATCTGCAGCTTTGGTACAAAAGAATCTGTATTAGACTTATGTCCTAAAACATTATTGGTGGTACACTGCTGCTGAGACTGACAAAGCTCTTAATTTGGAAATGGCTTGTAAGGCAGAGGAAGACTCAGACCTCCTGTCTATTTTTGTAAGCTGAGACCATTTCCCTCATTGTAAACAAAGCTTTTATTTACTTTAATTTCACAGATAAGAAACAATAAATTGTGAAGACAGTAAAGCCTCGACAAAAATAGCATTTTAAGTCTTGTGTGTGATTTATCCTGGCTTCATATGAGCAGAGGAAATCTCCGCTTGTCACTAGGCTAATTTATGCAATGTAAAATGCCATAGGCTCGTGCTAATAATGTTAGCATGTTGTATTTGTTTGGAAAACGTTCAGTATAAGACCGTTGTTTTGTCAGTGAACCTTGTGAGCTGTAATGGAGCCAAATTATGTGCCGTTACCTTTGTTAAATGTTGCTGTTGTTACTACACAGGAGTCGAAATGTATGCACATGCAATGACTGTAAATGGTCGAGTGACTGAATGTGGAGACTTATTGTAGAAATTGCATTTATTCTTCTAAAGACATCACAGGCTGTTTGTCACCTATTTTTTAAATGGATGAGCCATTTTCAAATGCACTTCTTTAAACTAAAGAAAGGAGGGAAATTTGGAGGTGTTTGCTATTTTTAGGATATTATGCAGTGATTTTCCTGGTCCGGCCCACCTGCGATCATCTGTATCTAATTGTTCTCCAACTGTTGTCATCACTCCAAAACCACAACACAAAAAAAAGCTGAGGATGACTAATTTCCACTCCCGCCACTTTAAAGAGGCTAAATTTGCCTGTTGTTACTATTTTTCAAGTTACATAACACAGGTAGGAATTTGGTGTAAACAGCATTACTAATCTTGAGAGCTATTTTTGTAACTGTGCAGGAGTAGAGTTCACAGACTGAATCAAATCTGCCACATTTAAATCCATCCCATAATAATCTAAGCTGATGCAAATCAACAACAATGCAAGTCTTCAATACTCTGAATTACACATAAGGCCAACAGAAGAACATTTACTTGGTTATATTAAATCTCTTTTATCTTAGCGATGAAACAGAAATTGAAATCAGTGGTGATGGACCACCAAGAGCTATAACAGCCAACACACAAACCACATCTCCGTCCTTCCTGCCAAAAACCTCTTTCCTTTTGTCTCTGTGTTTCCAGGTAAATGGTGTGAACATCGAGGGCATGCGGCATGCAGAGGTGGTGGCCTTCATAAAGAAAGGTGGAGATGAGACTTGGCTGTTGGTGGTCGATCCGGAGACAGACGAACACTTTAAGAGGAGGGGGATCGTCCCACAGTCAGCCATATCAGAGGTAGGACTGCGTGATTAAACGTTACTGCAAGTGATGTAGAACTCTGAACTTCCAGGATGCAACAAACATCACATATGTTGTCGTCATGTGTTGGCCTATTAGAAAGTGATAGCAGATATTTTACTGCAGAGTATCAGGTTGTCAACTCGAGCTGCAACGATAAGTCAATTAAAGGTTTAGTCAATTGACAGAAAATTATTGGCAACTATTTGATAACTCAACAATCGTTTTAGGAATTTTCTAAGCAAAAAGATCAAATATTTGCTGGTTTCAAGTGTCTTAAATGTGAGAATGTTATGCTTTTCTTTATCTTTAATACAATTTGAAGACTTCACCTTGAGCTCTAGGAAATTACACCGAACATTTTACTATTTTCTGACATTTTGACAAAACAATTTATGGAGAAATAATGGGCAGATTAAATGACGATGAAAATATTGTCAACAACTCTTTATTGTAGAGGTTTCATCATTTCTTTTTGAAAGTTTTCTGGAAAGAACAACTTAATTTGGTACTAAAAGAGATGAAGTTCTTCTGTTTCACTGATTTTACAGTGTAGTTAATTGTGTTGCATTTATAAGCAGCCGTTGGTTTAAAAATAAATTACTTTGAAAGAAAAGGAGACATTAAAACCCATCTATCTTCCTTTATTTTTCTTCTTATTAACTTACTTCTTATTTTGCTCTTTGTTACATACTCAGCTGAGCTGCTGTGCATTGAGTAAAATATTAAAGGTTACAATTAATTGAAATTAAACCACTTGAACACTATCTCAATTTTCCCATATATGTTTATCAAATTACATCATCCTTTGTGGAAAACTTCCAAGGAAATGGTTAGGAAATTACATACCTGTGAAATAGAGTACTGCAGGGATTTGTTTGTTGGCCGACCCAGAAGTTAGCATCGCCCTTGTTCCCTCGTCAAAAAGTCACTGGGATTTTTCCATTGGATTTTGGATATTTGCGAAGAATAAAACTTTGGCAAACAAAAGTTTATGATGCTTACAAGTTTTGTTCAGCAAGATAATCTTCACAAATGAACATCACTTCTATGATTTCTGAAGCCTGAATGCAATGGCCAGAAGTAAAGAGCTAACATTAGGCTAAAAACAAACTACACCACTGCAACGTTGCCACCACTGTAGAGCCATGTCCGGCATCATGACGCTCTATAGTCCCATTTAACCATTTGTTACAACAACTTGCTTAAGACACGTTAAAGCTTCTTGAGTGGGGTATTTACTGACATATTTTGTCGTAGAACAAAATGTGAAAGTCTCTTAAGCTTGTGCTAACCACAGACCTTATCTCAGGCATCTAACCCATTGACTATGAGATGAGGGAACCGCGTGCTAAAATGCTAACTCATATCCGCGTTTTAGGACTCACTCCTGCAGCACTCTTTTAATCGTTAACAAAATGTGTTTATGCTCACTGCGCAAAGTCAGAGAAAAGTATCGTTGTCAGATGTTAAAATATAATACGACAAGGGGCGTCGGTGGCTTAGTGGTATAAAGTAGGGCTGGGTGATACGGAAAGAACCAGTTATCCTCAATTTTGACCAAATACCTCAATATTGATATTGCAATGATATTGTTGGGTACTGTCATCATCAAATAATTGAACAGTTTGGTAGGTCTGATATGACGATATCCAAAACTGAAGGTGATATCCAGACTCATAGGATGATAACGATATTGTCCGGGCCTAAAGATTATCAAGTCTGTACTAGAGTGTAAAACAACAATCTATGTGCTTTTCTGTTCTTCATCCGATTCCCTCTGTGCGCATTGTTTGCTTCCACAGACTACGATGGTCCGTCCATATCCAACGGCTCCCCCAACCCTCAGATCAACGGCAGCTCCACCACACAGTCCATCAGGTCCACACACTCCGACCTCAGCAGCCAGGGCAACAGCACACAGGTGGGTGTAAGTTCAGGTATGGTGCTGTGTTAGGTCATTTGTCCCTCACATGAAACTCACTGTCTGTCTTTCCACCTTCAATCATACCCCCGTCCAGCTGGCGGATGACGACGGTGGCCGGATGGACCCTTTTGCCGAGATGGGCCTGAGTCTGAGCGCTACGGCGGCAGAAGAAAAGATGAAGGTCCACGCCAAAGAAAAGAAGAAGGCGCCGCAGATGGACTGGATGAAGAAATACGAGCTGTTCAGCAACTTCTGAGACTTTCCCCTCCGCGGACTCTGTAAACACCACAGATCTGAGCTCTCTGCAGCTCGCTCCCTCATACAACCGAAGATATTTTGTTCCTGGAATTCAATGTGACGAAAGGAAAAGGGTTGTACGACGGATTCTATTTTAAGCCACTATGGAGACTCTTTACCAGCTATGTTACCCTCTTCGAAACAAAGTGCTGACTGCAAAAACTGTGTATACTTTGCTACAATCACACTGTTCAGAAGGAAGAGCATTTTAAAAAGCTCCAGACATGGGAGTCTTGCAATCAAGTTTTCACAAATTTGCCTAAATACTCATCACCTTTTCTGCTCTTCGATCACCCCATTATCCCCGCTCATAGAGACTCAAATAAGGGAGACAGTTATTTTTATATTTAAAAAGTATAAACACCTAAAAAAAAACAGTATCCCATCATCACGGACTGCATTTTAAAGAGTTTTGTGGACACTGTGACAGTAATGATTGTGGACATTGTGGGAGTTTTGGCCCATCAGTTAGAGGAAGCCCAAAGTTGGCAGAAGATCACTGTGAAAGAGTTGAGACCCTCCACCTCGAGCCCACGCAGATGTTCGATCACAATCACTGACAAAGAAAACGATGGCTGTGTGTAATGTCTCCTACATGTATTTGTATTTTTACATAGAGTTAATTAACTGGTCGTCAGATCAGCTCGACTTTACTTGTTATTTTAGCACTCAGTCTTACTAATGTATCACCACTAACCTCTTTTCCCAAAGTGCTCCAGTGGACGTGCATAACCAAGGGAAGCACCACTAACATTAAATTTATTGATAAAGTAAACAATGGAAACTGGAACGTCTTAGAAAGGAAGGTTTTCTCAGGGCATGATGAATGAGTGACTCATTAGAGGGGGCTTGATGTGTGCAGCAGAGGGCAAACTGACACCACAAATACAGGCTCCTCTTGACACTTAAACTAAACAGACGAAATGTTTATCCTGGCAGTTTCATCGGGGTTGTGTCGGACTGTTTCTCAGGCCTTGTTTACACATACACAGATTTTTTTGAAAGCTTATTTTCCCCTCTGTTTTATAAGATAATTCTGATATGAGTGATGCTCTGGACATACTGAAATCCCACTCCAGAAAGTGCCCCACTACCTGCTTGTTCAACGGGTCTGAACCAAAACCATTGTTTCTGGAGGACCCTAAACTGCAGGTGCTGAGTTGGAGCAGAAGACACTGGATGCAGCCATAGATTTAAAAATAACAAAATACAGCCTGTTTGTTCTAATGGAAATACGCCAAAAAGTGTTCCAGCTTCCAGGTTTACTTCAGCATCACGTGGCCCACTGGGTGTGGGCAGTAGTGTTTCTCCAGTTGCTCCGCCCACAAGGTCCTGCTCAACACATTGTGATGATGTCATGGATTTTAAATCACATTTACTAGCTTGAGTTTTCAGATATAAAATCTCCATGGCTCAAAAACTCCTCACTCATTGCAGGGTATTTTTTTTGCTAAGTTTAAGTTTGAAGTAGTCATAATAACAATAGTCATGCCCATACAGTCTCACTCTGACCTCGTCACAAATTGACGTTTGCTCATGAACTTTCCACGTCCAGATACGATGTGCAAGGTACCCTGGGTGTGTTGGTTGTTGACATTCTGGGACGCTGTCAAGCTCAGCCTGCGTCGTCTTCTTTCAAAATACACTTCTGATTTCCCAGAAAATGTAACATTTACATGCTGTCTCATTCAAAACAAACGCAATACGTCAGTACAACATCGCAAATTGACATTTGCGTTTTCCTTTCAGAAAAAAGAACAGGTTTGGCTTTATAATCTCATGGAACGCAAACGTCACTTTCCCAGTTGGATGTCAGTGTTTGTTGGACCCATCCACCCCACCCGCCTGCCCTACTCGCATTTTCGCAGTCTTATTTTCGTACTTGTCCCCCTGACGCTGCCGGGCAAGTCAGGAGAACGCAAGTCACTGCCCAAGCACTGGATTTTGACAACTTTGGAGTGAGACCGGGTGAGGCGTGCACAAATTAAGGAGAATGTTTCCCAAACGCTCTGTTTTAAACGTCCACACAGATAAACAATAACTGAAGTTTTAGAAAACCTGCACCTTCGAAGACATTAGTTTGAGAGATCTACAATTCTGATTGTGTGTGGAGAAGAGGCAAAAAAAAAAATAGAGGAAAATTTCCATCCAAAAAATATTTGTATACATGTAGACAAGGCCTTACTGAAATTAGGAGCAGTAACTTCCTGGAGTTTTCACTGGTTGCCTGGCAAGGCCAAGAAACAGTCTGGTACAAAACTACATATTGTAGTTTTTATACTTGTGGAGAAACGAGACATAACAGGCTAATTAGTGAACTTGCAGGGTGCCAGGCTAGCTGTTTCCCCTGTTTCTAGTCTTTGTGCTAAGCTAAGCTAAGCTAACTGGCTGCTTGCATTAGCTTCATATAGACCATACAGACATGAGAGCGTTACAGATATTACAGATGTTTCCAACAGAAAGCAAGCAAGTATTTCCAAGGAATGTCATATTATTCCTTAAATACGAATAGGGTGAGGAAAGAGGCTCAGGAGTGCAGCCAGCAGCAGCAGAAAGTGTTTGGAATGGACGTGGTCAGCTACAACATGAGTGTGAGCAGGTCGAGGGGCGGCGGGAGAGCAGGAGAAGCTACACAGTGAGGTCAGAGATGCTCTGGAGGATCTAGTGAAAGAGACTATGGGAGCCATGGAGCTTACTGAGGATTACTACACACACAGGGACAGCTGTCATACACACATTTGGAGCATGATCTGTGTGTGTGTGTGGACTGGAGAAGGTATACATGCCGCAATCCACACAGTGTTGACACAATGCATTACAACAAGTGGAGAGTCATCTATGTGGACATCTTGTCTTTGTTTTGTATCCATTCACACCCTTTACAGAGCTCACACACTACTCTAACGGTAGTGTCTGGATTCACCCTCGTACATCCGTCTGTGTGTGCCGTCGGGCTCACTCTGTTTGTTCTGACAGTCACAGCAAAAAACTCTGTGTTACCATGGCTGATGTATATACAGTAAAGCATACAGTATATATGGCAGGTTGCATTTTTTCAATAAAGTGTGACAATGGCGTTTTGGAATATTTTAAATCGTCTCTGTCGTCTCTTGAATGCTAAACATTTTGTTTTCTACAGCTTTGTTTTGAACCTCTGTGTGCAAACCGAAACTATTTCGCCCTCTCACATTCCACCTTTTTTATTGGTCTCTCTGTTACTACAATATCTCTCATTCGCCGCTGTTTCCACTCTTTCTTTCCCTCTCAGCCCCCGCGCTCTCTCCATCTCTCTTGCTGAGGATTATGCCGGCGTACAGTTTCAGTTTCAGCCTGTTCTCACAATTCACCACCAGCCAGCTGCTGTGAGCTTTCAGGCCACGCAAAGGTTAAACAGAGGTCAAAAGTGTGTTCGTGTGAACATGTCTGTCTGTGTGGTGGGGGTGACGGAGGTTTTCATGTGCGTCACGGTTGAGATGTTCAGCATGTGGGTGCGGGTGTTTTTGTCTGCATCTTTATCCAGTCTGTGTGTATTTGGTCTTCGATAAACAGCGGTGAAAGACGTGTCCGTATGTTTACCTAAGTACAGGTGGAACAATGTTAAAATACACCATTACAAGTAAAAGTCCTTCATTTAAAACTCTGAATCCTGTCTGAGTTAAAGTCCAGGAATTTTATCAGCTAAATATACATAAAGTACTAAAATTAAAATAAGTGGTCAGGCAGGAAAAGTGTCCCTTTACTAATGTATCATAGAGTTAATGATGCATTAATGTGTAAGCAGCATTTTACTGGTGTAGCTGATTGAGTGAAGCTAGTTTTAACCATTGCAGAGTAGACCAGGGGCCATAAGCTCTGGTAGGGTCCCTCCCCCACATTAAGGTGGCGATTCTCCGAACACGCTGGAGGGATTACATATCTCATCTGGCCTGGAACGGCTTGGGGTCCCCCAGGAGGAGCTGGAAAGCGTTGCTGGGGAGAGGAACGTCTGGGGTGCTTTGCTTGGCCTGCTGCCAACACAACCTGGCCTCGGAAGAGCAGATGAAAATGGATGGATGGATTCTACCTCTATAGACGGCAGCCTGTGCACTTAACGGATTATGGATTTAACAGACAAAACTCAGAGAATAACACAAAAAGGGACGACAGGAAGAAACATATGTACACTAGGGTGAGTGCAATGGGCACTATTGGACTAACATTAAATAACTTGCCACTTCTTATAGAAAATAGCAGAATAAATCATCACCAAGGCAGCAAACACAGAGAGATATCAACAGTTTAAACTGCACAGCAACTGAAGCCACAAACACACATTTCACATCAAAAGAGAAACTGCACAGTTTTTACACACCACATAGTGCGCACACAAAACTACATTGCTAGGCAACGCAGTGGTTGTTGACATCCTCTTTTGTACAGAGTTCACTGTGTGTGTCACATTGTGCAGAGTCCTCCACCATCTGCTCCGGGTTCAACTTCTCCACTCGTTCATTCTCAATGTATGATATAACCAGTCCACCCAGTCTCTCAGCCCCAGTGTAACCAGTCCATTCAGGCTCTGCGCTCCTCAAAGTTTTCACAAACAGCAGAATGGCCTCACACATCTCACTGAAGGTAAAAGTTCCTCAGTGAACGTAGAAATCACAGCTGGTGGATTCATCTTGAGCTTTTTAGCATTTAGCATGTTGGCTCAACCCAGCAGGCACCTGTTGGTGACACATTATGTGGATGGGTTTGATTTGGGTCACTAAGCGTGCTCGCTGAGTGGAGCATTAAATCAGTGGAATAAAGACAGATTTAACTACCTTTTATAAAAAAAAACAATATGCCAGGTACAATAATGATAATCACAGCAGACACAGAGGGATACCTAGCACGTCATATGTGAATGTAAAAGGCCACTTACAAAGCGGTGATGTATGTATGTTTGTATCAAGGTTTTTAATATGTGAAGTAGTCACCCTAGATTATGATGAAGTATTCTAGTGGCAATGCTGGGGACTGCCGGTGACAGAGTTGTAAATGTTTCAGTAACTGAGCTGGGATATATAAATATTTTGATGACTGCATAGGAGATTAAATGTTAATTTGGTCAATAAATGGTAGATACAACACATTAAGCCATTGGTCACAATTGTGATGACCATCAAACACACTTCTTCACCTACTTTTCCATGAAAATACATATTTAAAAAATGATTGAATGATTGAAAACTGAGGGGCTTTGCAACACAGGTCTATTTTTGTGTTTTGTACTTCTCTCTAATTTTAGCTATATTCAAAATAAATATTAGGTAGTTTTGCCTCTTTGGGCCTTAAACAGTTATTAAAATGAAATTAAAATGAGAAGTGTAGAAAGTTTAGAGATATCTTTTGGGTGGAACCGTTAACAACTAGACATCTGAGACATGTCAATGACCCGTTGGTCAGTCAGAACCATTACTGCCATTATGACACCATAATCCAAAAATGGACAAGTGTAACATTATCTGTCAGTTATGAAGAAACAAAAACCTACTGTATGCCCACTAGGTGGTGCACAGCCAGCATTTAACATCCAGGAAGTAGGCTAAGCCAAACCCCGGCAGCTCGAAGCTGTGGGTACATCCAGTGCCCTACCTGATCTTTGTCGAAATGTAATGCCACACGTGGGCACATTATCAAGCTCCCTGGAGGTTATGGCAAGGCCGAGTTGTGACGCCAGCACATCAAAGGACAGGCCCAGTTCAAAGCAGTCTGCGATTTCAGAGCAGTAAAAAGCAGAAGAACAGAAGCAGAGAATAGAGCCACAGGTGGGCACTTTCTGTTTAGCCTGTCGCAGCCAATGCAGGCATTTCTACTTACTATTGATGATAGATGATTGCTTGTCTCGCACCCTGGGTTTGTGTCCCCCTGCAGGTTTCTGGACTTTAATTTAAGTTTTCAGTATCAACAATTTTTTTTTTTTTAGTTTTCACCTTTCCATTTATTCTGTGTTTTTCCACCTCGCCACCACCACCATCCCACCCAAGTTAAAGTGCCACCCTTGTAACAGTGCCAGGGCTGCCTGGGATGCAGCGGTGCCCACAAGAAGAGAGAAACCAGAGATTGACAGGGAGGGGGAGACAGAGAGAGATGGGAGAGGAAGGAGGGGAGGGGAGTGGAGTGGGGTGAGTGTGTCCCCATGGCAACTGTGTGTTTTTGTTAGCGCTCGTGAGTCAGACAAGCAGTGACTCACAGTCAGGAGGAAACACACACACACACAGTCACATTCATACTCACACTCCCACTCACTCAAAGGGAAGCCAAATAAGGACAGCTACACCAACATGCACGGAGAGGGAGAGCGCAAGGGCAGAAAAAAGCAAAGAGAGGGGAACGAGTAGGGCGGTTGGTGCTCACCCCGACAAAATCAAGAAACAAGAAGTAAAGTTGCAAGTAAGAAAGATGAAAGGAGCAAAGACAAAGAGC
Organism: Epinephelus cyanopodus; assembly: GCA_026686955.1. Taxonomy (NCBI): domain Eukaryota; kingdom Metazoa; phylum Chordata; class Actinopteri; order Perciformes; family Serranidae; genus Epinephelus; species Epinephelus cyanopodus. The sequence continues at coordinate 13,438,389 of CM048929.1, forward strand.
GGGGACAGGGGCGTGCGCGCGCCAAAATGGAGGGAAGCCGAAGCACCACAGGGGCACGAGTGCGGGCACATACCCTCTCCCAAGAGCACCCTTCACATGGGTGGGGGGAGCGGAAACACACACACAGACACACCCAGTTTGTGCACACCTTGGCTTAACTTGCTAAACCACCCATTTATTGTCTGACGCCTACACATTTAGCAAGGCCACCTGGTTGAGCACAACATTGTTGAGTTTGCGAGTCTTTTTTGGTGACAAACAGAAGAAAGTGGAAAGTTTTTTTTTTTGACGACAGCGCTGGTCACATAATGTTTTGAGAAAATAAATACTTTGATTGTTCTTATGTTCGTCATTTCTGTCCCTTATGACTGACGGGTTTATTTTCCCATGACCTGTAGTTTCAGTGGAGAAGTCCTTTAGGTGGTGGGATGACTAACTTTATTTACACTGAGGAGTCTGCAGATTTATGTGTGGGTAGGCCGTGATTTACTCACAGTTACAGACCATGGCTCATCCCACGCTGACTATGTGTCTTGGCTTCTGTTGACCCTGACAGAGTGGCAGAAAATAGACCACCGTGCGGACCCCTTAATCTCCCTGCTGAGATGGATCTGGGGTGTTTTTTTACAGAATCATAAAAGTTGATATACTGCACGTTCTCACCGCTCCACTTCACAGAGCTGACTACTAACTTCCACTCAGCGGCTTTATGACTCTTTCTCTTTCCACCTTTTTTTCCTTGTCTTCTGTATTCAGTTCCATTTCGTGAGCTTTCAAAGTCCAGTGTGTAGGATTTAGGGATATACTGGCAAAAATGGAATATAATATGATAAGTATGTTTTCTTTGGCGTATAATCACCTGAAATTAGGAACTGTTGCGTCTCCTTACCCTAGAATGAGCACTTTACATCTGTATAGCTGTAACCACTCTAGTGTTGTCTGCGTTAAGAGGCCCAGACCGTGGATATCTTTGGAGGCGAGCTCAGTTTATTCCTGACAACTGACAGCATGAGGCAAAATCTGTCAATTACGACCATATAACTCGAGCCCCTCTCCCATGGAGTACAACAGCAAAAGGGCGGCCATGTTTAGGCTGAAAAATGAACTTGTAAACATAGCTTAAAAGCGCTAAAACACAGACGTTACTACGAGAGCAATGTCGCTCACCTCTCCCATGGAGTGAAAAAGGGGAGAGGTAAGGTGGGAGATAGGTGAGGTACCCCAAAGTAGAAATGTTCCACATATTGACGATGGAGGCCGAAGCATGTCAGGTAATAGCAACTGAAACTAATTTTGTGTAATTATAATACCTGATATTACAAATACATTTGACTTTGTTACACATATTACTGCTGTATAATTAATTATGGAGATCACCATGTTTCTACAGTAGCCCAGCACAGACAAACCTAACACTGGCTCCAGAAAGTTTCATTTGCATTTTCGTTTTTTAACGTTTTCGCATCAGCCACCACAGTTAGAGGCCCTTCTGTACCGAGCAGCATCAGAAAAAAACAGATATGAAACTGCTTGTTTTTAGGTTTAAATTACCAGGTATTTTGCTTTGAAGAGGAGGAGACCTTTGCGGATAACTTGGCTCCCTGTGAAAACCTCCTGTATGTATGGATCTTGAGATATCAGAGAAAAAAGGTGAGCACACATTAGCATGTGGTGAGCCAGCCGTCCACCACTGATATGCCAAACAGTGTAGGAAAAACGTTGATTTGTTTTGTAAAACCGCTTTATTCAGCACTTTAGCTGATTTAAATCATCAAGTCTGTTTGTTTTGGAGAGAAAGGGACCTTTGCGGATAATTTGGCTCCCTGTAAAAACCTCCTGTATGTTTGAATCTCAAGTTATCAGAGAAAAAAAGGTGAGCACACATTAGCATGTGGCGAGTGAGGAGAAATGTGATTTGTCATGTGAAACTGCTTTAATCAGTGTTTTTGCTGGTTTAAATCACCTGGGGTCTCATTTATTAAACAATGCATAGGATCCATGCTAAAAAATTGAAGTACAGACAAAAGCCAAAAAAGGCGTGCGCCAAAAAATATTCGACAATTCTACAATCAGGCTTCCATCTCACCACCTGCGTCACCAATATCTTGTCTCCAAAATGTTTCTAAGCATGGGTCAAAGTCTCTCCCATCAAGTGTTTTTATAGATCACAACTACTGGGAAGTCGTGTACGCCTCTTTCAGGCTTAATTTTGTGCAATGCTTATTAATGAGACCCTTGGTCCGTTTGTTTTGGCGAGGAAGAGACCTCTGCAGATAATTTGTCATCTGGTAAAAACCTCCTGAACAATGAACTCCGAAGAAATTCTAACCAGGAGAAGTTTCAGCTGGTTGCAATCTGCAATCCTGATCCTACTTAATCCCCCTTTATCTACCGCACTGCACCTTCAAAGGGTTCGGGGGCTCCTTTAAAATCTGGAACAAATGGAATATGTCTCACTTTCTTTGTGTGCAACTTTACCCTACTTTCAGTCTCTGTTTAACTCTCCAATGTTCAAAAGTTCAGCTGAAAACAGCCAATCAGAGGCCAGTGTTGATGATCCCTCTTGTCAGGTTTATCTGCGTAGAGATAACACACTAAAAGTATCACCTGTCCTCTAACGGCTGTGGGTTGTTTCATTTTTTTTCCTTTCTTTTTTTCACTCAGAGTTGAACAACAACACGTGCAGGAGAGCCAAAGTACACACTGCAACTCTGAGCAAAGCTCCAGATAAATAACAAGATGCCTTTCTTGATAAAAATGAGTGTGTTTTTTTTTTGTTTTTTTCCTAGGCGTGTTTAAAGACAGATCCTCCTTCATCTGGGTTCATCCCCCACACAGCAGGTGAGCAGCAGGTGGAGAAAGCAGTGGCACAGAGGTTGGAGGTTTTATGGAGGGAGAATGAGGAGGGGTCAAAGGTCACTGCTAAGTGGGCAGGCCAGCTGGGAAAGAGCGCTGTAGGCTGATGTTGGAGCCGGGAAGCTAACGAGGGAGGGCGGAATGTGGTGCGGAGCTGTAAAGGGTACAGGAATTGGGGAGAGTGTGTGCGCCTGTTAACACACAAGTGATTAATGAGACGGAGGAAGTCACCCGGCCGTGTGTCACTCCACATGATGTCAGCGGTTGAGCAGAGGAACAGAAACACCATATGGCCACAGATAGGCTTCCTCTCTCGTTGACCACCACAAACAAAGAAAATTGCTGTCTTACGTGTACAGTGAACTACTTTTAATCACTTCCTCAAACGAAAAGACAAACGTAACCACTCGCCAGTTGCACAACTACATTTCATTCTAAATTATTTTTTACTGACAAACACTTCTTCTTTGTGATTCTCTTTTTACAGCCGCAGTGCCATTAACAACTTTGAGGTTGCAGATTCACTTTATTCTCCCACCAACACAGAAAGCTGATAAATACGGATCCTTAAGAAGTGTTAAAAGGCATCGAATTCATAAATCTAAAAATAAGGCCCTAATTGGTGTTAAAATCAATCTTTCAAAGGTTTAAAAAATGCTAAGATGTGGGGGGGGTTTGTGACTTTACATCCTAAAATATTAAAATAATGGTAATAATTAAAAAAAAATTGACTGAATGCCTCTGCATGAACGTCACCAAATCAATACAGCAGAATCAACAACATTTTGTCTCTGGTTCTGGAGAACCCACTGTCTGATAGCTCTGCCACTCATAAAATGGAGAATTGCAAATTCAATGAAAACTGGCAATTAAACCAAGAATTAGCAGCATTGCTGAACCTGCTACAAGGCAATACATTCAAAGCTCGATGTATTTTTGGCAAAAAAAAGTCTGTCAAACAAACAGTGGAATCCCACGTGCAGAGTAAGAAACACAAATTGGCGAGAAAACCCCACCAACAAACATCAGGTATTTCCTGGTTCTGTGCTGCCCTTGTCTCTGCCATGCCTCCAATCAAAGTCCTTCACGGGTCTGATTTTCCGGCACGGCCATGTGTAATACTGCACCCAACTCACCACCCACACACGACCAATTAATTCGGCAACCTGACCCAACTTGTCGACACAAGATCTGCAGCTTGACCCTAAACCGCAAATCCTGTAATTACCATATACTGTTCAAATAAATTGGTGGCAGAGTGGTCATGTCAGGACATTTCATGCATGTGAAACAAAAGTAATATATTTGAAATGAAGGTCACTCAGGAAATACAGTTTTTTGCATATCTCCACAGTTGATGTGCCTATTAGTAATGTACCTACTTCAAGAACCAAATTAAAGAGTTTTGAAAATTAAGTATTTTATTCTCATGTTATTAATTCTCTATATATTTATCATCCAACATTCACAATCCAACCTGTGTGTTGATCTTTTTCACCCACAACCAAACCCAGAAACAAAATTAAAAAAATACCAAATGCAAATCACCTTTTTTGCGGGTCAACAGCCAGGTACCTGCAGGTACCCAACCTGATGCACGACTCTCTCGTAAGATAACATTTGGGTGTGCGCCTGCATGGAAGCAGAGGTACTGTGTGTCTACAAAACAACAATATACAAGTCAGATGAGAAAGTTTGTAAACCAGCCACCATGCTGAAAACAGTCGACGGAAGTACAAACTACGGAAGTACCAGCTTTCTCATTTTACAGCGAAACAGTCCACTGAAATGTTTCTGAGAACATCGGAGGTGAGTAAAAGGCGATGAAGTGACAGAGTAATGATTCATATTTGATCAGTGCTGCCTAGTTTGACGTTTGACTGCAGTTCATGAGCTGTGACTGACATGACTGACAGCTGCTTTAGAGACTCCTCGTCTCTGATTGGTTGCTTTCGTTCACGTGCAGCAAGGCCTTGAGAAACGATTCAAGGGGACAGAGGAATATGATTTTTTTCCACAGATTATCTGTCTCATTTAGTGCTGTGTAAATATAGTGACAGTTTCAGCAAATATGACAGTTATTTTTATTAAAGTAACCAACTGTAGGAACCCTGTAAATAGAAGGAGCTGTGATGATACTCTGGCACATGTGTTTTTAATCTTTCCATCTCTCTTCTTGATTTTCTCCCTCACTCACTCGCTGCCGCGCTGTGAGCCGACTTCACAAAAACCCACCTCTGTTACTTCTGTGTTTGGGTGTCCTGAGAACTCATCTGTTCACCGGGTTTCACCGCCAGCCAAGACCCTGATAGCTGGACCACGCTTCATCTGGCCAGCTGGCCGACTGGGTGGTCAGCTGGTTAGTCAACAGACTGGTTGGCTGGATGTCTGATTGGCTGGCATGATGGAAGGATGGATGGATGGATGGATGGATGGATGGATGTCTGTGTCAGCAGAAATGCCAAGTAGCCTTGAGGGACGGAAGGAGATGCCGCTTTCAGAGAGGGGAGCGATACAGGGAGGAGGTGTGTGCAGAGAAGGGAGTTGAAGGAGCAGGAAAAAAACAAAAGTTAAGGAGTCACATCATGTGGAAGAGTTAGGAGTCGTGCAAGATAATGAAGTGGCGTTGAGAGCTGGGCATGGACAAGTGAGAGGGGCAGCAGTCCAGCGAATGAAGGGAGTGAGGACAGAAAGAAAAGCGAGTGAGGAGGGGGTTGTAAAGGTGGTCTTGGCTGGATATTTTTAGCATTGAGTGGGAGAGGGCGGTATCTTCTCAAGGGGTTTTTCCAGAGGAGTATATTAGAGCTGGGATGTGTAAAAAAGACAGAGAGGGGAGAACAGGAGGGATGTGCACTGTACACTAATGTCAGCCTGATGTAAGAGTGTGCAATAGGACCACACACATTCCTTTTATTCTCTCTGTGGCACGGCCCTCGCTATATCTGCCTCTTACTCATTCACCTGTTGACTCACCCGACCCTATACAAAGTACACATACAGTATGCATATCATCTCACTCCCTCATACATGTTTGTTCATCATAAAACCAACTGACGCTGGTGTTTTTCGCCCTTCGAAGCCGCGCAAAACATACAGTACGCACACATTCTTGACCCAGTTTTGAAACAGGGGAGCAGCTTCTCGACAGTGAACGCCCTGCAGACAGGTCAAACATTAAAGGCCGGTGCCCAACAGCTTTTCAGCACATCAACTAACACCAGGCATTCAGACACCGCAAATCAGACAGAGATTTCCAGCTAATGTGGTACAAAGTTGAAGAGAGCGAGGGACATACAGCTGAAAAAGCAATGCTAATAATAATGAGGGAAATGAGAGAGAACAGAGAGAAGGAGAGAGCAGTGTGGTCTCCATATAGCTCGCTAAGGATAATAGCATGCACGCTGGCTGGGGCAGACACAGAGAGAGAAAGAGGGGAGAGCGAGCGCAAGAGCCGCAGTGACGCCATTGTGGTTCCGCAGCACTTCCTGTCTACCGCCACAGTGTTTGTGTGTCTTGTCGCCACGGCAACTGCCAACACATAAATACCAGAGAGGTAGGGGGAGAGAGAGAGAGAGAGAGAGAGAGAGAGAGAGAGAGAGAGAGAGAGAGAGAGAGAGAGAGCATAGGAAAGAGAAAATAAAAGCAGACCAGTCAGAGTCAAGTGGATCCTTTCGGAGCTCCTTGCTGGCCGGTTTGAGCTCGGTTTAGATGTGCTGGACTTAATGACCGAGCTTCTGGACTGGTTTCCAGTGACATGGTCCAGCATGGATGATGTAGAAGAGTTATGACCTCAAATGTCCTGGGAGTGGGTCAAGGGTGGATGGGGGGAAAAAGAGGCCGGGAATGAGGGGGAAAGTGCCCGAGGCTGTTAATTCAGGGTGGAGCTGAGGAGGAGGAGGAGGAGAGGGATGAGGGATTGACAGGTTGAGTCGGGAGGCCATCTGTTCAGGCCTCTCCAGAAACCCTACACAATACTGCTACCAGCGTCAAAACCCCTGCTCAAGATACTCAGAAACTATTTATATACAGCTGCAGAAGTAAAACCGGAGATTACCAAATCCCCCAAGATGCATTGCATCATTATGTCTTACAGTAAGCTAAACATCCATAAAATAAATGTAGCTACTATCTGGTCTTAGAAACCCATCTGTTGAGTCTTTCTGTAGAGAGACAAAGTGAAACCGAGCTTCTCGGTTCTGATCCAGAAGTATTCAAAATCCAAAACTGAGGATACCCCAAACAGTAGTGCTTCCCTCCCTGGTGCCAGCTGGTGCAGGGTAAACACAGTAAACAAAAAAGAAAAAAATCAAAGCTCCAGGGCACACCAGGACAGAGAGAGAGCGCAATGAGTCCACCTGAAACCATGCCACTGGAGGGGAAAAAAGCCGGCGCCACAATCTGCACAGAAGCTGAAATGCTAACAAAGTGCCTGTACTTATCTGAAAACATCAGATTTCAGATTATTCTTGCACTACAAGAGAGGAAACATTACATTGACAAACTCACTGAATGTCCACAAGTTAAAATTCTTTGACACTTGGTAAGGTAAGATCATCATTTACCTAACAAGATCAAAACCAGGCTTTTACATAGCTTTAACCTCTATGATTCGTCTGGCCAAATTAGCAATATGCTTACTGCACGTATAGGGAGTGTCAGGATCCTATAGTGGTCGCATACTGTCTTGTTGATGCCTACATCTAATTGCTTAAAAGCTCAGTTTTTCATTTTGGCAGTTTATAAAAAACTGGTAGTTCATCCTACCACACAGCAGCCTTTAGATATTTCATGTTGCTTTCTGGGAGAGTATATGAAAAGGATGCACCATCTACCAAGTAGCACACTGACCTCATCAACTACACTACACCACTGGATATGATGCAAAAACTGTGTTGAAACTTTATATTTCTTTACGTTTAAACACTGTGCTTAACGTGTGGTTAGGTTTAGGACACATGGTTGGGAAAAGATAATGTGTTTGGCTTGAAATACCTGGTTTTGGTAGCACTGTCCAGGTGCCAGGTGGGAAATACGGCAATGTCTCGACCACTTTTCATAGCGCTGTTCCTGGTGGAAATACAGCAATGGGATGCTGAGAAACAACATTTGATGGATGAAAAGCCGCAGGAAACACAGCAGGAGGCGGCCACAAAACATCCACGTTGGGTGGGAAGCCGGTTTTGCGGATCTTGAACCGTAATCTGTAGTGATCTGCAGCTCAGCAGGCAACCCGCACAGATGACAAGCCATCCACTATCGCTGCTTCCTCCCACTGACAAAGCTTATACACTACTTATTATGCAATATGTCACTTTAAGAACATGGATTGATACATATGAAATGTGACATATTATGGTTTGTAGAAACGTGCAACGCCAATATTTTCTTCTGGTAGCCAGGCTACCAGATCAGATCTATCATTACACAAACAGCATAAAACCCAACTTTAGAACATTGCCTTTCTCAACAGTATGTCATGCAGTGTACTCTGTATGTGTAGATGAGGACTGTATTATTATTTAAAACAAACAGTTTTTAGCTGCCTTTAATGAGCACCATTACCCGTGAACCCAACACCATCATGGGTTAAACATCACAGCTCAACAAAAGAGGCAAGTCCATGGGCAAGGAGACGGGTCATGGCCAATTCAGCGGTCTGTCATAACAGCTGGACAGAGAAGACTAAAGCCTGGCTCACACTACAGGATTCTCGGGCTGATTTGACCCAGATTCGGCCCTCCCGACAATCGGCGGAGAAATTGGGTCTCGGACCTTAATTGGCCCCAATGTTCGGCCCAGATTATCTTCTAGTGTGAGTGAGTGAAAGATGAATCTTAAAACTCCACAATCAGCTCATCAGACGCGTCGAGGCCGACCTGATATTTTCAAACATGTTTGATTTTTATCGGGATGATGCCGGAAGTGGACGCCAACTGCCGTAAAAGAAGTAGACGAAGAAGAAGAGGCCGGACGTGACGTTACCTAGAGAGGAAATGGCGACCGCGAAGGAGCAACAGAGCAGCAGGGTGCGTTGGACAGCGCATAGACATAATAAACTAAATAAAAATAGACTCTTTATTACGTCTATGAGACAGCGGAGATGGCGTTTTTTCCTCTTGCCCTTTTCACTGCACAGAATGGCATGTACTGTTGACTTCTGCTTCCTTGTGAGATGACGCACATTACGTGGTGCACCACCCTCTGGTCCGATAATCTTGATGAAATCCTGTAGTGTGTGCTGGTCATTATTTTCAAATCTTGTAGTGAGTGCGCAATGAAGATTTTAGATAAGATAATCTGTGAAGACTCTCGTTATGTGTGTGATACAACCTGATTTCAAAATCTTTTAAGATTTTTAAAATCCTGTAGTGTGAGCCAGGCTTAAATGGTGTAGATGTTTTTCGACAGAAGATTACAGGCAAAAACTTGGAACGCATCTATAGAAAGTAGCAGTGATAGATAACTAAGTATGGACATTGCCACACTGGCAAATTTTTATGACCTGCAGTTGTTTCATATGCTAACAAATGAATCATCTTTTAACTTCACAAAGATTTAAATGTCTAATAGCAAATGCTGTAATACCATTTTGTCGTAGAATATGGAAAGCAAACCCTGGGAACACGCTACAAGTTGGGAAGCTAGTGGAACAGAGGATAGCTCAGAGGTAATGTCAGGACTTTGTATCTCTATTTAACAGTCTCTTCTATTGAGTTGCATAAAAAATAAATAAAAATACTGGTATAAAATGAGACAATCCACGCTTAGTAAATATTATATACACACATACATACCACTAAAGAGAAACTATCTTTGTCCAATAGGCAGAAAGCCTGTAGTTTTGGTTTTCTATTTTTAGCTGGATTCAAAAAGTAGGTCAATATTTGGACTTATCTTATTATCTGCATGTGGTGAAAGTGGACTGGATTGTGTTGGGTAATGATTCAAATTTGTAAAAAAAAAATTGCAGGGGTTGAAGACATGAACATGTCCCGCTCTGCTTGCCTGTAAGAACTTTTTGTCAAAGTGTCCTTGGGCGAGGTATTTGCGGGGCTTTGCAGTGATCAGGAACAAACTTTTCCGTGTGAACGTGTGGCTGCAGCTCTCCCTCTCCCTAAAGAAGCCGTTGCTGTTAATAAAATGCGTTCTTATAGCCAACAGTGTCTGGTTAAATAAGTTTAATGTTGATACCTCACAGATCAGCTGGCACTGATTGCAGCCTTTTCTCTCATTCTCCCGCATTTCTGTCTCTCTCCAAACCATTTTCCACTGCTTGTTGCATAATTGGATCTGACTCACCATGACAACCAAATGGAAGTTGATTTTTCTGTTTTTTTAGGCCCAAACCCAGTGGCCCAGATTAGAGTCGCTTACTGTTGTCTGACTCACTGTCTATGATGGTCACTCAGTCAAATGTCCTGTGTGACCCACTGACGCACAAACATAAAGACATACATATGTACTGAAATACAGGCACAGTACATACATGTTTCGAAACAAGTATGCATTAGTACAGACACACACACATACACTGCAGGTCTGTTCTTTGACCTCACCAGAGCAGAACATACTATGGAGCATATTTCTCAATGAACCATTAACTAACGATGACACAATTCAACCATGACTTCACAAATTCACCTCCTGTGGTTCACGATCTGCAGTTCACAGTGTTGCAATGAATGACTTGTGTATTTTCTATGTAAGCGTCTTTGAGCACTTGTAAAAGCGCGTTATAAATAAAATTTATTATTATTATTATTTCACAGATGCATACTGTCCACACAACTACACACATATTGCTATGGATACACCTGCCGCTTATCGTTTGAAAATGGGAACATCAGTTGAAACAAGACACACACACAGGGTGGGAACATTTACAACCATGCTTACATGTCACACGGATATCGAATGAGAGTCAAACGGACATTCAAATTACATCGGCAGCCATTTTCATTGTATGTGTGCCATTGCAACCATTGTAGCAGGCTAACTTCTGTATGAACAAACAGACTTGTGGCAAGTTGAAAATTAGAAATCCGTTAAAATATTTTCCTGTTTCTTTTGCTGCCATTTATTGCATGTATGTTGAAATATCAAACGAGTGAGAGCTGTTCCTCAGAGTACAGCTGACAGGCGGAGACTACAAGGATAAACAGCAGCTGGAAAATAGCACCAGCCCCCAAATGCTGGTAAAATATGCAAGTGGCTGCTAGATTTGCTTCACTCACCAGCCACAAAAACAGTGGTAATCTGTTGAGTGGCTGGTAGATTTTGGAATCCACCAGCCACAGTGGCAGATGGACAAAAAAGTCCACTTTCCAGATTATCGTAATCTGCATTTAACTGTGAATTAAGGGTTTGTTTCAACCAAACCAGAGTTGGTGAGTGCTCGACTGGTCACTAACTAACTAGATGACTAATAAGACTAATTAATGCCGTTCACACTATGAGCAAGAAAACAACAGACAAGTCATTTTCAATTGAAGCCAGTGGCATGAAACTGCAAACTGTCGCCTGCCACTTGTCACTGCAGACAAGCGTAACATGCTACAAATTAAAGCTGAGCTGGCCTCAGCTGTGTTCAACAATGACGAGGTGAAGCATCAACCAAACTATATGGACCCTTTTAGGGCCAACTTCATGATGACATCGTTTTATTAGCTGGAGGCAAAATACGACTGTAGGCTACATAGGAGTCTTAAAATGTCGTCTTGTTGTGTTATTGGGAGCCAGAATAGAAGGAGTCATGGCTCAAAACTTAAACTTTATCACATACCAGCTGCCACTGCCCGTCAACAAAAGCAAAGACAACTGTGGTTAAATGTGATAAGACGAAAGGACTGGATGGAGGTGATCATCAAAAAAGCTGCAGCGCACATTTCATATCAGGTTAGGGAAAAGGTATTTCCTGTTGTAGGGTAAATAACGTTTTGTGTATTAAGGGTTATCATGTCCATATAATCTGAAATTGGGGAGGTATTGAGAGGAATATTGGTCACGCTAACTTTTTAGCGCATTAGCTAACATTAGCTTTGATAGCAAAACAAACTGGAGGAAACCGTTAAAGTGTCGTCCTCCTTTGTAAAATTGGCATAGTTATCAGCCACAAAGCTTCCTGTGACATCATCCATCCACTGAGTGAGAGCATACGGGTCAGCCAGTCTGGCCGTTGGTCAGTGTTTACTTTTTCACGTAAAAGACAGAGTGTCTAGAGTAGGCTATGCTCTGCCACTCTGCGCTCTGGATAACCGAACGGTACATCCAGACAGTGCAGTCCAGTTTATGGCACTCGAAATGAGTTGAACACACCACTCGCATCATCTTCCTCCACTGTCTAAAACATGCCAGAACTTGTCAATTAATGCTAGCTAATGTCTGTGGAGAATTGTTTTGCCCCAGCTAAGCCCCGCCCACCCAAACATCATACTGTTTACC